>OY747705.1:16655000-17222500 GCA_963556495.2 Valencia hispanica
TTATTTTAGTATCAATGACAGGGACATCAGTTCACAGTGTATGATAGTTCACGTGTTTTTTACAAGTATATCTTTAAACGTAATACGTCAAATTTTGTCAATGTTTTGCAAACTATTGCTAAACGTTCATTGCTTTCATTCTGTGATTTCCGGTGACATTCCGCACATGCACCGCAGTCTGTGTAACATTTGTTCTTTGATCCAAATGTATCAAATAAAGAGCTCAGACCCGTGCATCAAGTTTTTTTGTTTTTTTTAAGGTAATTCAAGTGGTTTTATTATCTGGCTAATATCTTGGGCAGGCTTTAAGAATAACTGAAGTTTAGAGCAGCTGTTCATTAGCTAGCATTGACATTATGTTAATTTGATGCTTTTTTTAACAGCAGGAGTTCAAACATTGTTTTTGTTAAACTAATGGGATGCAATAAAGAAAAGCAGCTTAATCCAGAGCATGATTCTCACCATCGACCGAAGATGAGGAAAAGACTCCACTATAATTGATTCATTAGAATTGGCTGAGGTTGTTGGATGTCCTCCACACAGCTAATAATCAATCTGGGGAAGCGTGTGCCTACATATGCACGACAGTGAATAATGACTGATGTCGGTTTTACATGAGCAGCATGATGTGTTGCATGTGCAGTAGATTAGGATTTTCTTCCACAAAGCACAGTGTTTTATACCCCCCAAAAAAAAACTTTGTGAAAGCAGATCAAGAAAGAAGATGCAACTGACATATTCATCTTCATCGTTTACTGCTGTTTTAGTGAGTTGAAAAGGTATCAGGAAAATACAGTATATTGTTTGGTGTGTTATTACATTGAACTTATTTGCACCCATCTTAAGTTTAAGATGGTAACTTTAGATTCACATGATACCCAAACAGCCATTTGTATTCATGGAAGTTCAGCAACACTCATACAGCCTGTAAGCCACAGTGTAAATCTAGTAGAATCTACTAACAATAAAAAAAAGCTTGACATTAACTTGACTTCGCACATTCTGACATTATGTACTGTACATCTGCCTGCTCTTACCCTGAAATTTTCTGTAATACTCTTCAGTAAAAAGCAGTTACAGTCTTTGCAGGATCTTGAATGAATATGCATCTGATTTTCTTTTAAATGGGAGAAAATTACAATATATTTCAATAGACAGCCGTTGCTGCAAGGCAAGGTTTCATTTGTATCAAAGTGGAAAAAAGAAAAGATACTCAGCTGTTCCCTCTCAAACACGCTGTAGGGAATATTGTCAACATCCTCCTGTGAATTAATTCAATTTGAAAGACAGTGTTAGCATTGATGAAACTGGGTTAGCATCGACGCTAGCATTCAGCAGAGAACAAATGTCATGATTACCAAAGCACATGCTGCAATTGCTAACCCTATTTAGACATACAGCGGTAGAGCTAACCTTATTGAGAACCATTAAGCTTGCATCCCATCAAACCCCTTTAGCATCTTTACAGAGTTAGCTTTTGCACTTTTGCAGGGGCTTGTTGTAATTGTGAAGATGTAACAAAAACGTTTTATTTAAACCTGGTGCTAAGAGAAAAGTATTTTGCATTTGAAAAGAACCACGACATAATTTCCTGCATCTGAAACTCATAATAAAAAAGAACATCGATCATTTAATAACTCAGTTACATTGCTTGGCTGGATCATCTCCGACCTCTTCACCATCCCTTCTTTTAAAATTTTCTCAATTCTACAGCACATTCCCAATATTAGTCCCGCAATTTTTTACATTAAACACAATCTGCTATCATTCCAAAATGACTGCCTGACGAATTTAGGTCTACCATCCTCTCTGCATGTTTCAGTGAAAGTCTCCAACCACATACTTATTACAGTAATTGTATTTGTTTGGTAAAAGCTGTGAAAAAGTATGATTAAAACTCTTACGAAACTATAACCAAAGTTTATATTTTTGGATCCAGGTAAAAATTTTATTTTATTGAAAGTTAACAAAATATTGAAGGTGTACCTTTCTTTCCCTTCATCGCTTCTATTGTAAGACTTAATTACACTAAGCAAAGTTATTTCTAAGCAAAGACCACAGCTCAGTTTTTCCACCTTGAACTGAAATGACTCCACCATTCCCTTAGCTAATGTCAATAACTTGATTTACCAGTGCTGTGATCAGATTACATGGCTGACATTATTGTTCAAACTATGAAAGTTGGTTATCCATTTGCCCTACACATTCTTACATTTAATGAAGACACATACTAAAGCAGAACTGCATTTTGTATATGAGTTAAGTGCTTTATAGTGCGTAAGAGTATTACACTAGAAGAAAAACATTAAAACTGAAGTGTGGCTCTAATTTGGCGAGTTAAATAAGTGTTATTTGGGAAAACAAATTCTGTTAGACAGTGATCTAGTGAAATTTAATGACAGGTGTGGGAGGCCAATGCAGCTTTGAGATTGATCCCAAGCTGATGTTTATTAAATAAAGCAGATGAAAATCTCTCCATTGCTCCATCTGAATAGTCATACAGCTGTACTATATGTACACTATGCACATGAGGCCCTATCTTTCTGTAAAGTGAGTAACGAGATGTAATGACATGTAAAGGTGTGAACTAGAGAGGTACCAAGAAATTTCAAAATTTTAAGCTTGATTGACCCTGACTAAAGACCGGCCGGTTCAATGCCAAAAAATATGATTTTTTTTCATTTTTATGTCCGTGAACATATACTCTTCCATGCAGAAAGCACAACTGAGGGAAGAAGATTAGGTTTGCTTTTTGCACTATCAGTGACAATTATTAAAAATTAAGTTTGAGGAAGCACAGATATCAAAACATTCTTAATAGGAAAACTGATTTTTCTACAACATGTCTGCAGATCAAATAGGCTGCGAGAAAGCAACAGAGAGCGAAATATATTACAACAAAATATCTTGTTTTATCCCCATCCATCATGAAACAAGCTGGATTTTGAAGTGTTAGGGGCTTGAATCTCAGACTTAAGGTAGGGATCTATATTCTCTAAAAAATATCAATTCAATTCAATTAATTTCAAAAATACTTTATTGATCCCAGAGGGAAATTAAGTGTTGGTATAGCTCATAAAATTAATTCTTTAAGGAGTTGTTGTAGATGATAGCTGTGGGCAGGAAGGACTTCCTGTAGCGGTCCGTATTGCAGCGAAACTGAAGAAGCCTCCGACTGAAGACGCCCTGTTGTTGTATGACAGTCTCATGAAGAGGGTGCTCAGTGTTGTCCATAATTTTTTTGATTTTATGAAGAATCCTTCTTTGCATCGTCATCTCCAGAGGTTCCACAGTCGTCCCCAGAACAGAACCAGCCTTCTTTATCAGGTTGTTAAGCCTTTTTAAGTCCCTGGCTCTGATGCTGCTACCCCAACAGATGACAGCTGAAGAGATTACACTCTCCACAACAGACTTGTAGAAGATCTCCAGCACCTTGCTGCAAACTTTGAAGGACCTAAGCTTCCTCAAGAAGTACAGTCTGCTCTGTCTCTTCTTGTAGACGGTTTCCCTGTTCAGTTTCCAGTCCAGTCTGTTGTCAAGGTGAATTCTGAGGTATTTATATTCCTCAACCACCTCCACTTCTTCTCTCATGATGGAAACAGTGTTTGACTTATCCATGTTTGTTCAGAAATCTACTATCATCTCCTTTGTTTTGTTCACATTCAAGGTAAAGACGATTGTTTCCACACCATGTCACAAAGCGGTCCGCTAGCTAGCTAACTCTCTCTCTCTCACATTCACACACATATATATATACACACACACACACACTATATATATATATATATATATATATATATATGTATGAAATAATTTTTTGAGGTGTTACTTTAATTACATGACTGTAGTTCAGTGACGCAATACTGGGTGGGATTACAGTTCACAGGGGGAAATAGAATGTTGAAAGTTAAAATTAACGCCTTAACACAGGTCAATTAGTTTCTAGAGTTAACACGACGACTTTTTTTACGCAATTAACGCATGCACAGAAGGACCCACCCTGTTTATCCCACAGTCCAACCCGGGCTGATTTCAGTACTCACTCGTCACGTAAACCGAACATCTCTTCTTAGTCGTAGACTGTAGGG
The DNA here is from genome assembly GCA_963556495.2 of Valencia hispanica. NCBI lineage: Eukaryota > Metazoa > Chordata > Actinopteri > Cyprinodontiformes > Valenciidae > Valencia > Valencia hispanica. The sequence continues at coordinate 16,659,089 of OY747705.1, forward strand.
ATTATCGGTCTATGTCATTCCCTGTTCTGCAGTGCAGGTCGTCAGCAGAAAGAAATTATGTCTTGTTCTATTGGTCACTTTGATAAAAACAACAAACTTGCATTTTTTTTTACGATTATGTTTGAGAAAGGACCCAAATGCAGCAAGATAATTCAATGATATTTTGATTTAAAAAGAAAAAGGGACTTACATATGACAGCAGGAGGACTAGGAACAACAAAGACTGGGAAATGGGAAGTATAGTCGAGGACCCAGCAAGTAGTATCTGAATGAGAACTGTTTAAATACTGAGGAGGGAGTGAGGAAATGGCAGGGGAAGTTGAGGACTAATTAGTGGGAAGCAGTTGCAGGTGAGAGGGAGAGAACAGGTGGAGGCAATCAGCAGCTGAGCCAGAGAGGAAGAAGGGCAAGGAGGAAACAGAAAGGGAGACAAAGAACAAAACATAAGAAATGAGTAGACAGATTAACCAAAGAAGGCATAAGGAAAGACTAAACACAAAGAGGTAACTAGGAAATAAGATTAAGAGAAACTTGAAGCACTAAGGAACATAACAAGAGAGGAGGGAGACATAACAGAAACACAAAGTTTAACACAATAAGACTACACAAACAACTAAGAACTATGATTAAAAATGCAACAACCTGCAGCAATAACTTCTCATCGGGTAAGCCTTGGCTAACAAACAAGCTAACATACAGTACCTGGGCAAAAAGAAAGTCGCCACCTGGTTTTAACTAAGCAAATAGGTACTAGCCTCTTAATGGATAATCACTGCATGGGCGATTATCTTTCAGCCAGCAACAAGATATTTAACCCCAACTGGTGCACTGAGTTGCTTCTCATTTCATAAACAACCATGATGAAAGACGCATCTCGTGGTCGTGGAAAAGATGTTAGTGTGTTTGAGAAGGGTCAAATCATTGGAGATTGCAGAAACTACTAAAATTGGGTTAAGAACTGTCCAACGCATTATTAAAAAGTGGAAGGATATTGGGGACTCATCGTCTTCGAGGAACAAATTAAAAAAATCTTGAATGATCGTGATCGGCGATCGCTTAAACGTTTGGTGAATTCACATAGAAGAAAAACAACAGTAGAACTCAGGGCTATGTTTAATAGTGAAAGCAAGAGCATTTCCACAAGCACAATGCGAAGGGAACTCAAGGGTTTGGGACTGCTGTGTAATCATAAGAAAACCATTAATCAGTGAGACAAACTGGAAAAAAAGGCCTCAATTTGCTAGTGAGCATAAAGATTGGACTTTGGAGCAATGGAAGAAGGTCATGTGGTCTGATGAGTCCAGATTTACCCTCTTCTAGAGTGATGGGCGCATCAGAGTAAGAAGAGAGGCAGATGAAGTGATGCACCCATCATGCCTAGTGCCTACTGTACAAGCCTGCAGGGGCAGTACCATGATCTGGGGTTGCTGCAGTTGGTCAGGTCTAGGTTCAGCAACAGTATGTGCTCCAAGAATGAGGTCAGCTGACTACCTGAATATACTGAATGACCTGGTTATTCCATCAATGCATCTTCCCTGATGGCACGGGCATATTCTAAGATGACAATTCCAGGATTCATCGGGCTCAAATTGTGAAAAAGTGGTTCTGGGAGCATGAGACATCATTTTCACACATGGATTGGCCACCACAGAGTCCAGACCTTAACCCCATTGAGAATCTTTGGGATGTGCTGGAGAAGGGTTTGAGCAGCGGTCAGACTCTACCATCATCAATGCAAGATCTTGGTGAAACATTAATGCAACACTGGATGGAAATAGATCTCGTAACATTCCAGAAGCTTATCAAAACAATGACACAGAGACTGCGTGCCATAATCAAAGCTAAAGGCGGTCCAGTGAAATATTAGAGTCTGTGACCTTTTTTTCTTTTGGTGCCAACTGTTTTTTGGGCCAGGCAGTGTAGATAACCACCACTGCAGCTGCCAGATAACTGCTAATAATAACAGTGGGAACCAGGGAGTAAAGTAAAGGTTCTTGGCACAGCATGTGCACACACATTGAGATGTTGATAAGCAAATAATCCCTCTATTTTTAGAAAAAAATCAATTCAAAAATACTTTATTGATCCCAGAGAGAAATTAAGTGTTGTTGTAACTCTTACTATTTAGTTCTTCAAGGAGTTGTTTTAGATCCTGATGGCTGTGGGCAGGAAGGATCTGCTGTAGCAGTCTGTGTTGCACCGAAACTTTGAAGCCTCTGACTGAAGACACTGTTGTTGTAGGACAGTCCCATGAAGAGGATGTTCAGGGTTGTCCAAAATGAATTAGAAACAGTCGGCTTTACATTCATAAAATGTTAACTACTTAGTTTGCCTTAGCAACTGGCTGAAAGGTTAACTGGTTAAAAGGGCCACATGTAAATGGCTTAGTGGAGTTCAAAACAAAAGCTCCATGCATCTCTCTTGCATTTCCTTAAAAAAAGAGCAACAGCTTCCAGTTTTGTCCTTTTACACTAAAAATTTTACTTTTTCAGTCATATTTAGGAATGTTAATTAATTATGATTGATTCACAACTACTCTTTGATTAATTAGATTCATTTTTTTATAATTTGACAGCCCTAGTATTAATCCTTTCAGACCTAAGCCTTAAATTGCCTGTCTGGACTTTTACCTTCTATTTTAGCAGTAAAAGGGGCAAACAATGTTAAACGATGAAATCGATTTTTTAAAATTTTCATACGAATCGATTCAGAGAATCTATTTTTTAAACACACCCCTACTCCTTTTTTATAATGCAGCTCTTAAACATAAATAGGCAAAATTGGTATTGACAGGTCAAAGCTTTAAATTGTCAACAAATTCAGAACTAAGAGTGTGAAAGGGTGCACATGTGTTCCGTACAGTTTCACATTTCACTCTGTAGCTTTTAATGTATGGAGTATTTTTAACAGCTCCATATTCCATAATTTGCTTGAGTCGCATGTAGTTTAACATTGACAGTCTTACTCATGATATGACGATTAAAGGCGTGTGAACATGTGACTGGTCTCTAACTCCAGTTGTCCCTCCTCAATGTGCTCCATTTCTTCATGTTTGAACTGCAAAACCTCAAGAACATGCATGTCAGTTAGAGAAAAATAAAAACCTATTTGGAAAGAGAGTTAACAAGCACCTCTTTCATAGTTTCACTTCTCTCACTCTCTTTGCTTTTTTCCTCTCCTTTAAATACTTTTCTTGGCGTCTATCGCTCATACCGGTTAACAGAAAAAGAGTGGTAGTATTTTGTAATTCTGGAGAGCCGAGCTTACTTATAGACAGTTTGTTTATCTGTGGCATGTGTTTCTGCGTGCATCCATTCGAATGAAAAGCCATTAGTGAACACTTCATTCAAGCATTGAATCCATCCTTTGGGTCAAGTCAATGAGCGCTTTGCAGATTTAAAGTGGCGTATGCAAAGAAAGAGGCAGATGCTGTAGGAGTACCTATTACTCAACTTGTGATAGTGTGTGTGTATGTTCGTGCCTGTGTGTGTGTGCGTGCGTGCGTATGTAACCTAGCCTAATGCCCATTGAATTCATGACCAGAATGAGTTTTGTGCGTCATCAAGATGAACAGAAGGTTTACCCATCAATGTTTTGGACTGCAGGGAGCAGCTGGAGAACAAACTCTGAGACTCAGTGAGATACAGACGCAAGGAGCTGAGTCACCTACACCCACTTTGTCTGCTTCACTTGCTGATTATCAAGTCTGATCACAAGTTCAATAAATGCATGTTCAAACAGTAGTTGGTGTTATGATTCTGGTTGGGGGTTTAGAGGCTTCTCTATAATGTGTTGATTCTTAGTTACTGTTTTTTTTTATTAAAGACCAGTATCTAAACCATCCTAAGTGTTTGGAGCATATCATTAGAATTCACATGATGTATAAAATGAAGTCTGAGAGAGGTATTGCAGAGGTATTGCAGGTGGGGCGTGACATCAATGGGATTTAAATAGTTTTTCCCCCCCTAGATTCTGTCGTTGTGAATGTTTCACTGCACTGTCAAGTTAAATCAACCAGCTCCCCCCTCTCACAAAATTAAACACACAAATAAAACAGCAATTGTGATCATCATTGTTTACAGAACCGGGACCTGGAACATCGGGCTGGGAGTTTGACGTTGGAATATATCGCAGCAGAACAAAACGAGCTGAAGTAGCCGCATTATCAGAGATTCCATCTACAAAATGTACAAATATCTAAAAAGATCAGGGAACGTTTCAGAGTCAGAGAAGTCACACGGTCAACCACGGAGGAAATACAGGGATGAGTATCTTGCTCTTTATTTATTTGAAATTTTTTTTTTTGTACTTTTGAAAGCTTTTTAAATTTGATAAAACTACAACTTTTATTTTCTCCAACTTTGAGCTGAAGTTCTACATGTAGCAACTACTGACAGCATATATTTCTGAGCCGGTTTTATACCAGTGCGCAACCCCTTTTTCCAACTAATTTATACCCTCAAAAACTTGTAGACTAACTCGGCTATTTAAATAAATAAAACACTTTAAAAATCAGGTGTGGTCACCATTCTGTTGGGGCAATAAAAGCAGGCGGGGGGCTTGTGTATGCTCCTTTGTCCAAAGTGGGGAATGATAAAAAAAGTTTGAGAAACACTGCATTAACAGAACAATATCTGCCTTAGTTATTCAACATTTAGTAAATGTGTACACAGTGATTAAATACGAAGACTAAAAGCTAGATGGGGACAAAAACTAAAAAAAGTAGCTTTTAATGTTTTTTTATGAAACACAGAAACCAATCTGAGCTTATTTAAAAGAACGCGTGGGAGACATAAGGTATGGAGTACTACGGGGGTCATTGGAAAAGCAATACAGCATTTTGACGAGGAGTGCTTAATTGTGAATTAAAAATATAGATTGCAAGATATAATTTTAAATTCAACAATTAATCCATACAAAAAAAGACAAATTTGAAAAGGATTTTGTAATTACACATTTGAAAGTGAAATACTAAAGAGGAATTGCAAATTGTGTTTATTATTTGATTATTAAATACTGTGATTTGAAAACGTTTTTCAAATCCTATTTCAAAATGGAGAATTAAATAACACAATTAATAAATGAGATTGTAAATATCTTTCCTTTTCATACATTTAAAAAAGTTATTCCCTTTTCTACATCCGTTTTCTCATTCCGGCTCTCATTTTCAAATCCTTTTTGCAATTGCATTTCCTAAATGGTTTACCCTCTCCTTTTAGCATTCGAGTGACCCTCCTGGTCCCTGAGCACACTGAAAACTAAGTTCAACCAATCACAGCTGCTCCTTGAGCGTAACCAGCTCTCTCATTGGTTGGTCAGCCATATTTGGGTGGACCTTGCTGAGCTGCACAGCTCGTGTCTAACCAATGAGAGAGCTGGTCACTCCATAATAAGGTAGGTATTCAGTTTTCGTTTTGTAAATGACATCTCTCTTATGGTTGCTTTTTTTTCATTTATTACAACACATTTGTTGGCTTTATCAGAAACACGAGAGGAAAAGATAAAGTAAAGTATAACCTACTTTATATCAAAAGGTAAAAGGCAGGAGCAAAAAGACAATATGTGAAGGATGATGTCGCAGTGAACAGTGGATCTCATCTCATTTAAAACATAAATGAGATGGTGGAAAGGTCATCGAAACATTTTTCATCTCTAGCAGCTTTTGCTCAACTTTGTTCTGATTAACCTTAAAGACATCGTGAAACTAGGGGGAACGGTGGCGCAGCTGGTAGAGCAGCTCACCTCACAGCTAGAAAGTCCTGAGTTCAATTACCACCAGGGACGCTGGTGGTGCTGAGGGTGTGTTTGTTACCCCGCATCATCGGCACCCACACCATGGGTGGGGTTGGCGAAAGGGTCTTTCTGTGTGGAGTTTGCATGTTCTCCCCGTGTTCCCTTGAGCTGCTAATGTGAGCTACTCCCACAAAAACATGCACTAGTCCTGGGGCTATATACTGCCTCCTCCTGGCCAGCCGGGGCAGGGAGGATCTAGCTGGAATAACTTGATCCTTCCACACGCAAATGTGGTGTGAGACAAATATTTGCACCAAAAATGCCTCCAAATATTTGTAACTGGGAAGTTGAAGTCACAAAGGAAAGTTTGTAGATTTTAGTAGACAAATACAAAACAACAGTTACACCTTTTCATATTCTTAAGAACAATGCACAAATTGTATTCTTTGAGAAACACTTCAATTTCTTAAGTAGAATTCACAAAGTGCTTGTACTCAATCTTTCATTTACAGTTTTGCCCCAGTTTTGCCCCAAAACAAATGGTGCAAAACACATCCACATACGTGTGTATTAAAAAAAACAACATGTGTATACTGTGTCCCTTAGAGACACAAAGCTACTGTTACACGTTCACAAATTCAATGCAGCTACAAAGATTCTGTTCTACAAGCCACTAACTTAAAAATTCCTGCTCTACTATTTTTGTTCTAGTGTGGTCCAGATGTAAAGAAAAGTGCAGAAATCCCCCATTACTTTACTTACACAAATTAAATGATGCTTTCACTAATCCCAAACTGGCTTTGACTAGTGCTGTTAATAGTGTAGAATAATCTAGTCCAGGTTTGAAGAGTCAAAGTATTTTAGTTTTTAAACTAGCACACGGAAAATGAAGGTGTGGCTTGTGAAGCAGTTGTTGTAATTTGCATCAGCGGTTTCGTGCAGTTGCATTTACTGATTTGTGTCTGTGTTCAATGAAAAACTATAATTTAAATATGTGTCTGTGGGAAGATTTTATTACAGGTGTGTGGATTAGTTTTGCTCCAAATGTACTGCACTAGGTGGAGTAAAGAATATCAGAGCAGGAATTTTTAGGTTTATGGCTTGTAGAACAGAATCTGTGTAGCTGCACTGAAGAATCTGTAACAGTAGCTTTGTGTCTGTGAGCGACAAAAAGTATACCAATGTTGTTTTTTTTATACACAGGTATGTGGATGTGTTTTGCACTTTGTGCATTCTACTTAAAAAATTGAAAAGGTGTAACTGTTGTTTTGTATTTGTGAAAGACAAAACATATATACATACAATTACAAAACTGCTACAAAATTTTCCTTTGTGACTTCAACTTCCCAGTTACAAGACACAAATACTTTTGCACCATATATACCCCCATACAAATAGGTCAATAGGAGACAATAGACTTGGTCCTTCCAGATGACAAACAGTGCGAGATAAAAGGATGATATTCACTGTTCTCACTCAGTGCGTTTATATGCAGTAAGAAAAAAACTGAATTGTTGCCTTAGTCCGACTGAACTTTTGAAATGCATTTATACACCTTAGTCCAGCTCAAGTTAACCCGAACTGGCCTACTCTAAAGCAAGGTAACACACTCAGATAATACGATTAGAAAACTGAAATTTTCTGCATTCAAATGGCATCCCAGCTGAATCAAGCTATTTATCAGCCTTGGCACTCTCCCTTCCGGAAGTGACTAGATCACAGAAGCGGGAATGACACCACCGGTACAACAACAACACAGCGGCAACAATGAGCGTAACACAATAAAACAATACATTACCCAAGAAATATACTGGGCAGCGTTGTTGTCCATTTCTTCGCTTATTGTGCGTTGGACTACAGCCATGGTTCCTGGACCAAACACAGACCTCCAGCCGGTAGGAGTGCTAATCACACAATGCACTCTTAGTTTCAACAGGAAGAGGAGGAGTTGTGAACGCCCAAATCCCAAAGAAACTAGCTGCTTCCCTGAACTCAGGCCTCTTTTGCCTGTGAGTCTGCTTGACTCACATTGGGAAAGAATTAGGCACTTTGGGCTTCCATTCTTGCTGCTGAGGGGGATAGTGAGTTTCTGATAGAAACTCAGATCTAAAGACACAACAGCCTGCTGATCATTGATCAGGTAAACTGTATCTGGCCGATGGAATAAGTCCTGAGACTGTGTTGTTCAAAACCCTGCAGAAAGAATCTTTGACGTGTCTTTACATAATCTACCAGAGATAGCCTTGCTGACACACTGCTGCAGAGCTGGGAGCTTCTAACCTGGAGCTGCTCACCCTACGTTGCTGAGCTGAAGGCTGCCCATGAAAAGGCACCGGTTCATTGGAGAAGATTGGTGAGCCGAACAGAACCAAGCTGAGAAGACGACGGCATTCTGAGCTAACGGTGACTCGTTAATCACGCACCCATGGGGACTGACTGCTGGCAGCGCCCCATGCAGCTGGTGCTAACTGACCAGCTAAGAGCTGGTTTCTTTCCTTTAACGCTAATTCCACAGACAACGAATCCACCCTTCCATGGAGATCTAAGAACCGTTCAAGTAACGTTGAGTCTGGGCAGAGATAAATTAGTTTAGGGTAGACAAATTAAGCTTTGTTTTGAATTCACTGTGATTTTGCTGGATTTGTAAGATTTCCTTCTTCAATTTTTTGGGTACAAACAGTGTTTTTCAAAGGTTTCTGACTGATTGAAAGAGGTTTTTTTTTAGTCATGTAACATCAATTACTTTGTCTGACTGGAGATTTTCCTTTGTTTTGGTGGTGCTAAGCTGCAGTACATACATTAGCTCCCCACGCTTGTTCTGATTAGTGTGGCCTGCTTTTTGCTGACCGCTAGGGCTCATAAACAACAAAGATTGCCACCGACCGTATTCAAAATACAAATCAGCTTTAGATAATTTAAACACCAAAAACTAATCCTATAAGCCCACGGCCAAAATTAAATGGATTAAAAGTTAAGCCAACAAAAACAAATTATGGAAATCTCATAAAGATAAATACGACTTTGACTGAACAGAAAAATAAATGTATTAAATGTAGTTTATTAAACATAAGATCTCTCTCCTCAAAGACTTTGTTAGTAAATGACTTGATTGGTGATAATCACATTGATTTGCTTTGTCTCACAGAAACCTGGTTGCAGCAGGAGGATTATGTCAGTATAAATGCGTCATCTCCTTCCAGTCATTTAAATTTTCACATTCCTAGAAATACTGGGCGAGGAGGAGTTGCAACCATTTTTCGTTCTGATTTACTAATTAGTCCCAGACTAATTGATAGCTACAGTTCTTTTGAACATCTAACCTTTAATATTCCTCATCCAAGTTGCAAAACATTAAGACAATTTTTGTTTGTGGTTTTGTATCGTCACCAGGCCCTTACTCTCAATTCTTGGATCAGATCTCACATTTTTTATCTGATTTAGTATTAAATACTGATAGGGTCATTATAGTGGGGGACTTCAATATTAATGTGGATACTGAAAGTGATAGCCTAAATGCAGCCTTTAGTGCTATTTTAGACTCAATTGGCTTTACTCAAAAAGTACAGGGATCGACCCACTCGGGCAAACACACTTTGGACCTTGTACTGACATACGGTGTTGACTGTGAGGAAATAACAGTCCACCCACATAACCCGGTCCTGTCTGACCACTTCTCAATAACTTTTGAATTTACTTTAACTGACCATCTTAAATCTGAAAGAAAATTTCATTATAGTAGAGCTTTATCAGACAATGCTGTAACAATTTTTAAAGAATCTGTTCCATTCTTACTTTCCTCAGTGTCTCAGAGTAACACAGTGGATGGCAGCAATTCTATCTCTAACCCTTCAGAAATTGATGGTCTGGTTCACAGCGTTACATCCTCATTGCGTTTGGCATTAGATAGTGTAGCCCCCTTAAAAAAGAAAGTGGCTAACCATAGGAGGCTGACTCCTTGGTTTAGCGCAGAGTTGCATACTTTAAAGCAGAATACTAGGAAGTTGGAGAGAAAATGGTGCTCTACACATCTAGAGGATTCCTATTTAACCTGGAATAACAGTCTACTGCTGTATAAAAAGACCCTTCGACAAGGTAGGACAGCATATTTTTCATCATTAATAGAGGCGAATTAAAAGAATCCTAGGTTTCTTTTTAGTACAGTTGCCAAACTTACACAGAGTCATAGCTCTGTTGAGCCAACTATTCCCCCAGCTCTTAGCAGTGATGATTTTATGGGATTCTTCATAAATAAAATTAATTCTATTAAAAATAAAATCATTGGCATCCTCCCAAACATGATTACTTCTTCTCAGTAAATGAGGCAGCATCGGAAAGAACTGTAGAACCTCATTTGTGCTTAGGCTGTTTTGATTCAGTCCGGCTTTTGGAATTATCAAAAATATTAGCCTCATCTAAACCTTCAACTTGTATGTTGGACCCAATCCCAATCAAATTATTTAAAGAAGTGTTCCATTTGGTTCCTGGCCCCATTTTGGATATGATTAATCTATCCTTAGTAAACGGATACATACCACAAGAATTTTAAATAGCTGTAATTAAACCTTTACTCAAGAAACCTTCCCTTGATCAAGATGACTTAGTGAATTACAGACCTATATCTAATCTTCCTTTCTTATCCAAAATCCTTGAGAAAATTGTTGCTAATCAAGTCTGTGAGTATCTAAACAGTAACGAGCTGTTTGAAGAGTTTCAGTCAGGTTTTAGGTTTTAGACTTGTGTCTGTTCTGGTTTTGTTAGATCTCAGTGCATCTTTTGACACAGTTGATCATAATATTCTCTTAGAAAGGCTTGAAGATGTTGCAGGGATCAAAGGAACAGCACTAGGCTGGTTTAAATCATATTTGTCTGACAGATTCCAGTTTGTTCATCTAAATGGTCAATCTTCTTCACTCTCAAGGGTTACTTGTAGAGTTCCACAGGGTTCTGTGCTTGGACCAATTCTTTTCACCATATATATGCTTCCAATTGGTAGAATCATTAGACAGCATGGGACAAATTTCCACAGCTATGCTGATGATACACAACTATATTTATCCATAAATCCTGATTAACCCAGTCAGTTAGGTAGATTACAGGCATGTCTGGAAGACATAAAAACATGGATGAATCTAAACTTTTTGCTTTTAAATTCTGACAAGACAGAAGTTGCTGTCTTTGGACCAGAAGTTCTAAAACAGAAACTGATTAGTCAATCACTTCATCTGGATGGCATTAAATTGGCCCCCAGTAATAACATAAAGAACCTCAGCGTTATTTTTGACCAAGACTTGACATTTAAATCCCATATTAAACAGGTTTCTAGGATTTCCTTCTTTCACCTCCGGAATATTGCTAAAATTAGAAACATCCTGTCCAGGAGTGATGCTGAGAAACTAGTCCATGCATTTGTTACCTCAAGGCTGGACTACTGTAATTCTTTACTATCAGGTAGTCCACAAAATGCCATTAAAAGCCTTCAGTTGATCCAAAATGCGGCGGCATGATTTCTGATGAATATTAAAAAGAGTGATCACATTTCTCATGTTTTCGCTCCCCTTCATTGGCTCCCTGTTAAATCCAGAATAGAATTTAAGATCCTTCTTCTTACATACAAAGCCCTCAATAATCAAGCTCCATCATACATCAGAGATCTAATTGTTTCATATGTTCCCAACAGAGCACTTCGCTCTCAGACTGCAGGTTTACTTGTAGTTCCTAGGATTTCTAAAAGTAGAATGGGAGGCAGATCTTTTAGTTATCAGGCTCCTCTCCTGTGGAACCAGCTCCCAGTTTTAGTCCGTGAGGCAGACACTCTGTTGACTTTTAAGGCCAGGCTTAAAACTTTCCTTTTTGATAAAGCTTATAGTTAGAGTGGCTAAGGTCATCCTGAGCTAGCTCTGTAGGTATGCTGATATAGGCTTAGACTGCTGGAGGACAGACTTACCAATTTTCTTCACTCTGCTACTTCCTTTTCTACTACTACTCTCCAGTTGTATTACAGTACATTCTGCTATTTCGACTGTTAACTTTGTGTTCTCTCAGTGTTTTTCTCACCATAGAAGATATACCTGGTCTGGTATCCTCCTTGGCTGGAATGCCCTGTTGGACGGGGGGCATCGACTGGGATGATGCTCCCAGTGGCTGAACATCCACTGTGTCCTGTTATCAACTTTTTATTTTCTGTAACATAGAAAGTACTCTTATATCAGATCTTCTGTTCCTTCTGTGTCTCTGCTCTGTCTTCTCAAACCCCTAGACGGTCGTGGCAGATGGCCGCTCCTACTGAGCCTGGTTCTGTTGGAGGTTTCTTCCTGTTAAAGGGGAGTTTTTCCTCTCCACTGTCGCTACATGCTTGCTCAGTATGAGGGATTGCTGTGGTTGGAAAGTCTGCCCAACCTCATGCCAATGACTGACGCAATCTGCTGGGATTCCTTAAATAGGAAACTATTTAACTGATTGGAATGTTTGTATAAATGTATTGAAATGACTTCTTGTTAAGTGCCTTGAGATGACATCTGTTGTGATTTGGCGCTATATAAATAAACTGAATTGAAAAATTTAAATTAAGTCGTTTTTTAAAACCACCTTCTTAGTATGTCAAAATACTAAATTAGATCAATCACTGTGGTGACAGATCCATAAAAAAGAATAAATTATCCAAAGATTATTGATATCTAATTCAGCAGATCATTTAGTGAAACATTACTTCCTCCAAATAATGTTGTCTTCACTTCTGCTTTGCATTGTGAATTCGTTGTTTGAGCACAAACCAAAAGGTTCTAATTAGTCTTAAACCATCACAATTAGTTTAAAACTAACATAGCTTTACTCCCAAAGCCCTTCAATAAATGCCTTGGTCTTTAAGCATACATATTCATACTGAACTGTAACATCATGATCGATTTATTGGTTATTGTTTCAAATTCTTTGCATATTTGTCAATTTTACTGTTTTATTTTTGGTAGTTAGTATTATTATTCATTCTTCTTTTCCTAATTACTTTAGTTGTGTTTTACTAGTTAAGTGAGTTTTTTTATTAAACATTTTGACTGAAAGTTGATTTTTATTTATAATAAACTCTTGCATTTTGAAACGTCGTTTGTTATTATTCCACATACCTATGTAGTAACTTGCTGTCCAAAGAACGCCAAGAACGTATTCCTTAATCTATACTTTAATTACCTCAGCCTTATCAGGCAGGTAATCATAAACATTAACTGAGACTGAACAATTTGGCAAATATTATTTTTCCTGAATCCCATGATGGTACCCTAAATTTGGTAATTTTGACATAAAATTATTAAATCTTACAATAATTGCTGTTACGTTGTCTGCTTCACTGCTGGCAGAATTTGGTAGAATACCGGTAGAATACCAACACGAGAGCCCACATGTCGCCACCTACTGTTGCGGAGTAGAACGCACTTTTTTCAATAATATGATTTTCTGAGTGACATGTAAACGGAGATAATGGCTCCCATTCTGGTTAAGGTATTATCTTGATTGTTGCTAGAGCTCGATTTACATGTGCATGTAAAAGTACTGACTGTTCCAGTGATCATACACTGTATACAGTCATGAGCAACATTTTTGAAATACATAACCGTACACACTTTAAAACCTCTGAGGCAGTTGTTCAAAAAACGACTGTGTCCATCTCTTCTCTGTTGGGGCACTGTGCGGTACTAATGTAACACCACATTGGGAGGCCATTAAAAAAATGCACAACTCTTAGACTTCAGATAGTAATAATCATGGTGGGTTCACTTTCCCAATTAACTTTTACCAAGCATATCATCACCCTCTGATTGTGTTGGAGTGTGTGTATTCTTTGAAAAGGAAAAATAAATCAATAGCAAATGTTGACATAAATCGAGGTGATATATTCAAGGGGGTACAATAGAACATAGGATTGTTGGATGATGAAAAGGATGGCTAAAAGTTTTCAGAAGTACTCACAGTCTTGAAGTGGACATATCATGCTTTTAAATTCTTCCTTTTTAGATCCAAATCATTTAGTTGTGGTCTATATATAGTGGAACTGCAGTTATTAGGTCGGAATTTTTTATTATAGTAGTTCTATAGGCTCCTCTTCTACCCCTGTTCAAAGGTGTCTGAACAGGGTTTTGCAGAATGACTCGCTTTGGTGAGGTCCCTATAAATGTGTAGGATGTGCTGCATACCATGCCCCCCTCCAGGTCGCTGAACCTTCCACTCCACCCCATTCAGCCATTTTTGTAGATTGATAGAGAACTGGCAACTTAGCACTGCAGAAACTTTTTATTCATCAAATTTTTTTTTTATGTTGGAAGGGTTGTCAATCCAGCCGTACATGTTCGAGCCAGAGTCTGACCCTGAGCGAGAGGAAAATGAATACGATGAACCTGACCAACCGCGCCTTCAAATTAATGTCTCGCAGAAATGTTGCGTTATTACTATATTTACCTTCATATTTCCATCCATACCTGCAGCCGTGTCTTTGAAACGATAACTTCACACATTCAATTTATAAATATAAATATATATAAGTCTTAACCATGCACTTCAAAGCGGTTCTGATGCTGGTAGACGGTGTAAAGAGTTGTGCGGGTTAATACCCCCTACAACAGCACATTTTGACACTTGTACTTTCGGCATACCCAAACTTGGACTACAAACTCACAGCGAGAAATAAAGATGGTGGATTGGTCAGCGTTTAGGTGGAAATCCATGACCAAGTTTGGCAGTTCCAATGCAAGCACTGTAACGTAATAGTTAAAAAAATGTAATAGATGATAGAGGAAACTGAACGGCTTAAAACATATGACCCAAATCATTTTACAAAAATATCTCCACAACACATGGAGTGACAAATTTATGCTTTTTGCACTCCTAGACACTCTAAATTCACTACACAAAGCATTTAAGGGCTAGAAAAGTGGAATCTGCATAATACATCTCCTTTAAATTTTTCACTTTTTGTTACACTACAACAGCACTACTTAAAGCATGTCCAATGAATCAAAAAACATATGTACACATTTGAGAAGTAGACAGAACATTATACATTTGGTCAAATATTTTCATCCACTTCTATTTAAATCCCTTTAATCCATGCTTAACCAATAAATACTTGCAGCTTTAAGTCTTTTGGAATATCTTTCTGCCACTTTTCTATATTTAAGGATAGTCAGAGTGGATAAAAATCATTTGTGGACATGGATTTTCTAGTCTTGCCACAAATTCTCAAATAAATTTAAGTTTGAACTTTGACTGGGCTACTCTAACACAAAGTTGTGTCAGATTTGTAGAGTGAACGTTCAGTTGATCAGCCATTCTGTTGACAGATACTCCCATCTGAGCTCTAGATACCTGCAGCTCATCCAGTGTGGATAGGCAAAGCATAAAACCACTCTTAGATAAGCAATGGAAAACGTTTATTCTGCAATAGATTTTGGAACTAATTTTAGTTTTAAAGTAACATATGGTATGTATTAGGTAATAAAAAGAAACTCAATCTCACAATAAGAGTAGACAAATTTTGCTTGCCAGGCTTAAATCCAATTAACTGAATTCTCCCTAAGGGTTAGTATGTTTTTCAAAAAACGAAGGTTTAAATAAACATGCAAATTCAAACTTATTTATACAGAATTAGTTCAACTACTAAGGAAATAAACATGGAAAAAAAAACAGTGACTGCAATCCGATTAATGAGACACAGACTGGATCCCAACAGCCTTGAGGAGAGCGGTTATAGTATCACAACCAGGAAAAAGGTATATTTTGATTAGGTATATACTCAAGCGTACACAGAAGGAGGAAAGAAGCCCATGTGAGCGACAGGTTCCATTGTGGGTGGGCTGTGGAGAATTTGCATGTACTGTCACAGTGATTTCACACAACTTAACCTGTATTCCTCCCTCTGTGATGGTGCTGCGCTGGAAGGGTGGTAAGAGGGGGAAGAGAGGGGGCCTGATGAGCTGGAACAGTTGTAAATGTCTCCTGTTTGAGAAGCAACAATCTCTGGGGAATCCTCTTTCTTCCATTACTTCCCCACATGTGTGTCTGAGTGTGTGTGCCTCTGCACTAAGAAACTAAATGCTTGGAGGAGTACTTTCATCTTTTTCATTTTGAGAGGAAAGGTGGCACTTATCATTTTAAATGGGTTGACAACATTTTGCAATTACTTGAGGTGTGTGATCTGAAATAAATGGCATGCTTAAAAGCAGCAGAAACGCTGATGGGCTTGTGTTGTCAGATAGGCATGAAAACTGGTGATATGTGGGAGGAATGAATGGAAAGGAAAAGTAAGAAAAGAAAGGAGCCTAGAACATAAAAGGACGTTTTGTTACAATATTTTTGCTTTTAATGGGATTAAAATATAAAACACAAATAGAAATACAGATTGTTAGTAGAAAGAGTCATTCTTTTTCCCCAATTTTAACTTGTGATTGAGAATAGAGTCTCATCAGGTAAAGAGTTAGATTTTTGTTAAAAGGGGCATTGTTTTTTTCTTAACAGGGCACGTTCAAAAATAGAATTTGCAGCAATCATTTGATTTGAGTCAAGCTGCAAAATGATTTTACATTTCATCAGCTCCACAGGCTCTTTAACAATTCTTGATTGATAAAAGCAATTTAAAATTATTTTCTGCTGCTCTCCAAATAATATAAATTATGATTTGCAAAACAAGCACAAGAACAACAAAATTGTTCATATTCACATTTGAAGTCCTCTCATTCTGAAAGGCAGGAGTGCCGTAAACCTACCAAGCAAACTCACTCATATGTCCTTATCAGCTGACTCTAACACCCAGCATGATCAGCCCTCTTTTTATCCTTCCTATAACAACATGCATAAACAAATTAAAAGCGAACTCGAGCTCCTCTCAGGGTGCTGTCCACCATATGCCCTTAAAAAAAGTTTAACATTCAAGACACATCCCAGCACCTCTATTAGTATTCATGAATATGGAAAGCCAACTGTCTCAGTTGCCATAACAATTCAGGCTCCCACTGGGGAGGTGTCAGTGTTGTCAGGGGAGAGAAAGAGCCAACGCCCTTCCGGTTGGTAGGACAGTCTTGTATGTGTCTGAGTGTAAAACTCAAACAGATGCTCCTGTATATTTATGACTCGTCTTACTGCTGTCTCTGGAGTGTTGGGAAGAGAAACACTGTCATAACACCATTCCTACTCACAATACACACTTTTGCTTACTTTCTAAGACTCATTGATGGGATGGACTTTCATGTACCTGTGCAAAATAAGGAACCCAAATGGAAACAGGTGTGTTCAAGAACATTGCCAAACAACAGTGGCCAACTAAAGTGTAGTCAGTCCCACTCACTTGAGCTTTGACATTTTGTCATGTCACAATCACAAGCCTAAACGTATTTTACATTTATTCAGATTGTCAGAATGAAGCCAAGTAACTCATCATTAAAAATAAATTAGAAAATTATTGTAAGCATTTGTATTAAACCCCCTAAAAATTTATGCAAGCAAATGGCCTTAAGTCATCTAGTTAGTAAATGGAGTACACCTGAGTTTGATTAATTTTCAGGGTAAGAACAGGTGTTCAGTGAAGGCCCCAGAAGTTTGTTAGAGAACCTTAGTGAACAAACGGCACCATAGAAAACAAGAAACCCAGCAGAAAGGTCAAGGAGGAGGTTGGGAAGAAGTTTAAAGCAGGATTAGTACAATATCCTAAACTTTGAAAACCTCAGAGGGCACTGTCCAGTTCATTATCTGACACAAGCAAACTGAAAAGGATGTGATTAAAAAAAAGAAATATCTTACAGTATATAAATGTTTATGGTAATAGGTGAAGTAATGTAGAAAGCTAAAACCTGGAATGTTGTGAGCACAGACAGTGGTTGATAAAAACATTAAAATGAAAACAAATAGTCAGAAAAGGAAAATAAATACAGCAAAACCTTAGAACCCAATGCCAAGAACTTTGACACTCCAGATTTTTTGAAAGACTCATGAACCTTAAAAAAACCACTACAGAACAGAAATAATGAATCTCTCTTGTGGTTCTAAGAAATAATGAATGAGATGAAGAGAAGCATGATAGTATAAAAGAGAAGCTGAAGTACAATATTCACGAGCAGGCTTTGTATTGTGAAGAGAATAGGACTGAAACCTTGTGACAAACAAACACACACAGATATCCACGCACAGTCAATCTATATGCCAAGTTTCCCCGGTTAAAAGTAGCTGTGTCAGCAACTCTGGTAGCCCGCTACAAAATGAAGGGTAATCTCTAGGTAGAGAGTGCTTAGAGCATGAAAACGACACACACACACTTTTGGGAGTGTCTGGAGAGAAGGAGAGCACTGCCCTAATGCTTCAGCGAAGTCAAAACGAATTCACAGTGGACACAAACTTTGACAGGCCTTCTTGCATAGTGAATGCACCAAAGAGCATATTCATAACCACACAATTGCTGAAAGTAAGAGGCACTTATCCCCAATACAGAGCAGAAATGTAACTCACAAGTCATCTCGACTAAGTATTGCAAAGTTCTGATATCTGTTAATCCATAGTATCTGCACAAGACTGAATTTGGTATTCTTTTCAAGTACAGCCTGAGAGGTTTGGAACTATTATACATCAAAAACTATGTGTTGAGCTATGACAGAGTGTTAATTCAGGTCACTCAGAGTCTGTACTCTAGACCCGCTTCAATGTAGCATATTAAATGAAAAGGACACATTCAGTAATCAGACAAACATCCCACTTGAAACACCAGCTTTTACAAGGACCAGGGTACTTTTCTGGGTGTATTTCCCTGGCAATATGCATGTGAGGTAAAACTCATCTACAGTTAGTAGTTACTATAAATCAAAGACTACAATTTTCATAATATGTGGGGAAAAAGTAAATCTTCAAAAAGTTTTATATATACAGATTTTAAGCCATTTATACAACAACGTTTTACAGCACTTCTGAAACACAACCACAAAACAACCTCACCAAAGCACAATTGTGTATCATCAAAAGGTTTTATCTTAAAGGGATATTCCACCCCTTAGTAAAATTTTGTTTGTTGCCATGAAGCAACTTAAGTTCAAGATCAGAGACAGCAAGGTGGCATGCAGGAAGAAGCTGGAGAACAAACTACAGAGGAACAATATCAGAGATGTCTGGTCAGGAATGAAGAAGATCACAGGCTTCAAGAACAGAAAGGATTAGATAGATGGAAGTCTGGACAGAACCAATGAACTGAACCTATTCTTCAATAGGTTCAGTTCTGGAACTAGCTCACCATCCCCAGCCAAATAGACATCCCACCCACCTCTGACCCACAGCTTTCCTGTCACACCTCAGATGTTTTATCCTTCACCTCAGTTATGGACTCTTCTGTTTCCACAAGTCAAACCAGGTGGTCAGCAGCACAGGAGCACCACAGGGGACCGTACTCTCACCATTCCTTTTCACTCTGTACACCTCAGACTTCCAGTACAAATCAGAGACCTGTCATCTGCAGAAATACTCAGATGACTCTGCAATTGTCGGGTGTATCAGAGATGGACAAGAAGCTGAATACAGTGAGCTGGTGGACCACTTTGTGACATGGTGTAGAAACATTCGTCTCACCTTGAATGTGAACAAAACACAGGAGATGATTGTAGATATCAGAAGAAACATGGATAAGTCAAATACTGTTTCCATCATGGGTGAAGAAGTGGAGGTGGTTGAGGAGTATAAATACCTCGGTGTTCACCTGGACAACAGACTGGACTGGAGGCACAACAGTGAAACCGTCTGCAAGAAGGGACAGAGCAGACTGTACTTCTTGAGGAAGCTTAGGTCATGTAGATTTTATTGCCATAGTTTGGGTAGTTACAAGTCTAATCCAAGTAAATGGTTGTTACTTGTGTAGCAAAGGGTTGTGAAAACAAGCCGAAGACATAAAGCAACAGGATGTTTCACAGAATTGTGTTTGTTTACGGAAGAAGGGGGCTTTTGTGACAGCTGCATCATGTCCTTGGGCCTTGCAGCGGCGGCTTACAGTGGTGCTTGGTCGTAATGTAGTACTGCTGTGGCATCCAAATCAAGACTTTAATTCCTGCTCTTGCTCATCACTCTTCTACCACATATGCAGGAATTCTGAGTCCAAGAAATATATTTTAAAACTTTCATTGAGTTGGGACTAACTATATTTGTCAGAGTGAACATGTTGGGAAATGATCAGTAGTTGCAGTTTTATTTGCTAAAGATCCCTGATTTTATGTTTACGGAAACAGTTCTTTACCATTCTTGCATCAGTGACTGTAGGATGTAGGGATCTGTATATTTCATTTATAGTGTTTTACATGTACAGTACAGATTTTCATAAGGTTTTAGTGTTTTTACTAACTATATTGTAACTATATACAAACTATATATAAGATTATCTATCATCTATCTAGTATAGGCAATGTAAAATGAACCCAATGAATCATTTCAGAAAGTTGGCATAAAAATAAAGTTAAGACTAAAGTTGGATTTAAAACATTTGAGACATTAGTCATTGGGAGAAATTTGTCATGGTTTTAACATCAATTATATCTTAGTTTCACTATGTTATCCACATTTATCCTGCAATTTCTGCATCTTCAGTCGAAATATCGTCAAAAACTAACACAAAGGGTTTTTGAGGCAGATGATATGGCTGTTGGTATATGACATAGCTTTGGTAAGGTACACCTTAACTAGGTTATTGCTCCAGTGGTGGCTATATGGAGACGGATGGCAATGGCATCTGTAACTTTATTTGCGGCTGTAGAGGTGGGTTTTCATAGATGACTCCCTGCGCTGCAGAGTGACTGTAGGGAGACATCAATCCAAATATATACCAAAGACTACAATACAAACTGTTATCACACAGTAAAAATGTCATGAAATACATGTTTAAACTTCATTTAGGTTCCCAGATGGAAGAGATTATAGTCCCAATATGCCAGCTCCTCACTATGTCAATGTATCACATTGGACAATGGCAGTGACAAAGACAAAAGGGGTCAATGGAAAATATAGGACTATAATAAACTTAAAGTTTCTTGCAAAAGTATTCATAACTCTTAAAAATTGTTCCCATTTTGTCAGATTACAACCACAATGTTGAATGTATTTTATGTGACCAACATAAAGTAGTTTGTATATGTGAAGTGGACAGTTAACATCCATCTATCCAGCCATCTCTTTTCTAAGCCTACTTGCAGCATGGTGAGAGACCTGGCGCTCGTCTCCAGTATTCAATGGATGTGAGGTGCGATACAGTATTTCCTTGATATGTTGCCAGTCTATCACAGGGAGACACAGAGATACACATGATACACAACCATCCACAAATACACTCATACCGAAGGGAAATTTAGAGTGACAAATTAACCACACCCACACTCTGACAGCTGGAGGAAGCCAAACTACCTGGGGAGAACTCAAACTTTCACAGGGAGAACATGGAAAGGCCCCTGTTAGGATGAACCCAATACCTGCAAGGCGACAGTACTAATGACTGCACACTTCTTGCAGCCAGAAAAGCCTAAATGGGTATCAAATTGTTAAGCAAATAGAAATCTTTAAAGTGTGGGTTGCATTTGTATGGAGCCACACTCAGTCAATGCTTTGCAGAACTACCTTTTGCTGCAGATAGAGCTGCAAGTTTTCCAGCTGCTGAGCTGAAGGCTGTCTTTGAAAAGGGCCAGTCCATGCGACAAGATAGGAGCTGAAACCTGCTTAGCTGAGTCAAGCCGAGAGGACAACCCAACGTTCGAACTAACCTGCGGCCCCACTAAACACACACCCATGAGGCCTTGCTGCTAGCTGCAAACTGCAACCGCAGCTGGTTTCCTTTATGGCTTAGTTTCCCTCGCCAACAGATTTACCTTCAATCTCAAAATTATTCAAGTAAGGTTGTGTCTGGGTAGAGATAAATTAGCTTTGGATAGACATTTTAAGGATTGTTTTGTTTGTCTATTTCACTGTGTTTTTGCTCCATTTGTAAGATTTCATTCTTCAATCTTTGGGTACAAACAGTGTTTTTCAAAGGTTATTGACCGATTGAATGAGTGATTTTAATCCTGCAACATGAGTTCATCCGTTGGATCAGAGCTTTCCTTTGTTCTTTCTTGCTAAGCTAAACAGACTGGCTCTTAGCTGCACTACATAGATTAGCTCTGCACGGTTGTTCTGATGGGTGAAAAAAGCCTATTGTTTCTCTTTACTGCAGCCTGCTTTTGCAGACCACCAGCATTCATAAACAATATCGATTGCTATTTACAGTATTCAAAATACAGATTGGCTTTAAAATAGATTATTTAAATACCGAAAACTAATTGTAGAAGTCATTTTTGAAACTGTCTTCTTTGTATGTTAAAATACTAAAATTATATTCATAAAATCTAATAAATTTTCCAAAAGGTTATTGATTTCTAATTCAGGCAATTATTTAATGAAACATAATTCCCTTCAAATAATGATTTGCCGTCACTTCTGCTTTGCATTATGAATTGGTTGTTTGAACACAAACCAAAAGGTGCTAATTTGTAGGGGTGTTCAATCTTTGGTGCCTCATGATTTTGATTCGATTATGATTCGGGTGCTACAATTCAATTATAAAACGATTATTTTTGCTGCGTATTTTTTCCCCATTTAGGGTTTTTTCTTCATTCCTTCCATGGCTATTCTCTACTCTTAAATCCATTCAGTTTCCATTAATTAAAGTATGTCTTGTGTTCATGTCAAACCACAAATAAAACCAATATATATCCAAAATATGTTTCATGATCATATCAAGGTCATATTTTCAATGAAAGCTATAGGACATGTGTGTTGGTAATTTAAATATGATATAGGGTGACCCTATTTTGATTTCTATAAAAGAAGAAACTTGGTCCAATCCTTAAACACATCAATTTCATTCTGTTTACTTAAAGACTTTTGATTTTAATATGTTAAGAATATTCCTGCTCTATGTGGTGAAAAATAATAATTAAATAAACTTTAGAGAAATTACTTTATAATCTAAATTGAAATAATTAACCTTCTGTACTAGAAAAAAACCTATAACAATAATAGCTCCCTTTTTCCAAGACATACAGGACAAAAATTACACAAAAATATGAAATTATATTCCGAGAAAATAAGTATTCTTTTTTTCTTTTCAAAGTAAAATAAAATAAAAAGCAGCATTCTCCCAAAGACACTTAAAGTATATACTCCAGTCTTAGTTTTTTTCCGCTGTCAATTTAATACAGAACTCTAACTTTGCACAGGGTTTTCATCGTGTTTTGCGTCAGTTGGACCAATGGGATGTTTGCCACCTGTCATACACAAAAACAAATCTGCCAGCTGTGAGTACGGTGCTCTCTGCAACACATTAGTCATGAGCGGGATGGAATGAAGGAAATTTCTTTTGTGTTTCATGCTTAAAGCTACACTTGAGTTGACATCTGGTAAACATGAGCTGCCCTGCCCTGCCCTGCTCTTGGGAAGGGGGTCCCGGATAGCACCGAAAAAGTGGACATGTCTGGGGAAAAGAAGATGTTGCTGCTAACATGATACACAACATCAAATACGCTTCTTTCACCACTAAAGTGCAAAATATTTGCTGTATTTTGTAAATTTTGCACTGCATGACTGAAACACTAGCTGTCCATGCCGCACGCTGGACTTTTATGGTTGTATAGTTTAATAAAATAATGGATCTTTGAACACTTTTGAATCGCTATCCATTTTGCACGCTTCACATCGCAATTGATCGATTTATGGTGAATCGGCACACCCGTACTAATTAGTCTTAAACTAATCACAATTAGTTTAAAACTTACTTAGCCTCACTTTCAAAGTGTTCAATACAAGCCATAGTCTTTAAGCATGCATATTATTACTGGACTGTGACTTCACTATCAATTTTCTGGTTATTGTTTGGTAATTCTTGCATATTGGTACACTTTTACTGTTTTTACTTTTGGTAATTTTATTATTCATTCTTCTTTTTACTTAGTAGTTAGCTGTGTGAAAACATGCTGAGTGAGTTTGTTGATTAACGTATTTTAACTGGAATGTTGAATCCTTTTTGTTAATAAACTCTTAGTTGTTTGTTATTATTCCACATACATATGTAGTAACTTGCTGTTTGAAGAATGACAGGAACTTATTCCTTCATGTATAGTTTAATTACCTCAGCCTTATCAGGCAGGTAATCATAAATGGTAACTGAGACTGAACTATTTGGCTATTGTTTTCCTGGATCCTAGGGTGGTACCCCAAACTTGGTAATTTTGACATAAACTTTTTAATCTTATTAAAAACTGCCCTACGGTATTATTCATAATAATTCATTGCCAAAAAATACCTCTTGTGTTACAATACAAGATATCTAGCAGCAGACATGGAGCAGACTGAAGAATATGTTACATAAGACAATTTATGAGCGTTCAGTGTCCATTACAATAGCAAGTGAGAAGCTTTTTATATCTGTGCACAAAAAGCTTTTACAAGTATTGAAAGAGGCTGTTGTTCAAGTGAAAAGTAAATACACTGTTATTGGCTAGAGAATTGACTACAATAGGGTTGGAACCCCCCTCCCAGAAATACATTACGCCCCCTTTTGTCCTAGCAGGGAATTGCTTTGGAAGACTCCCCAGACAATGAAGAAGTCTGAAAGGAAAACATCTCCGTCAATAGGTGTGTGTGCCTGTGCAAACTTGCTGATGGAGAAGTATAAACTACACTTGAAATGCCAGATCTTTCCAAATTAGCTAAAGCTCAGTCAGGTTTGATGGAGAGCATATGTGAACTTCAATTTTCAAGTTTTGCCACAGGTTCTGATGTGAATTTGGGTATGGGCATTCTAACAAATTACCATACTCTCATTTTAACTAAAAAATATCTGTCATAAAAAAAGAGCACAATTCCAGATAATTCTCTCATTTCAGTGTACATCTTCATTGGGCTTCTGATATAAGGAAAGCTACACTAGCTAGAGACCAAAAACAATTTAAAAGAATTATAGATCTCTCGCTTTTTATAGTCTATTATTTCACAAAGCCAAAACAAAATCCCATTTGCCTTCTTTTGTATTGCTTGGTTGTATAGAAATGTTATGCATATTAGTGACTGCTCTGCTGGAGCTGGAGTGCATTGATTGAAGTATAAAGAGAAACGAGTAATGCTTTCCATCAAGGAGCTCTGATTGAATACAGTGCATGGTTATTGACTATAGGGGAACTGTGCACACACACATACATTTGAATGCCTATAAAACAGGGACTCCACCTACTTATAGGATCACCTGAAACTGTC
This sequence comes from Valencia hispanica, assembly GCA_963556495.2. Taxonomy (NCBI): domain Eukaryota; kingdom Metazoa; phylum Chordata; class Actinopteri; order Cyprinodontiformes; family Valenciidae; genus Valencia; species Valencia hispanica. The sequence continues at coordinate 16,684,100 of OY747705.1, forward strand.
ATACATCATTACTAACTAACAGTACGATCAATACTCAATTAACATGCTCTAAATGTGGCCGTTGGAGCAGATACATCACACTCACAACATATCCACATGTGACAGCCTATTCCTTCTGAAATGGAAGGACTGGCCCACAGTAACTCAACAGCTGATGGACTGTGTGGCGGTCTTACATTCCTCGGTAGAGAGCAGAAGCAAAATAACCCATCTATGCTTTGTGAGAGCTTGACGGGTGTTACTGGCTAATTATTCCCCTAGCTCCTTCCTTTGGTGTCACGGCTATAGCTTTCCCCTCTCAAACAGCTGCTCTGCTAATTACCTCTGGTGGTGCGTACCATGGTCTCTCCAGCTCGCTCTGTCTGTCTCAATTATGGACTCTTACTCCCACTCTCCCCCTCAGTACTGCCACAATTAAGACCGGGACGCACGCTCCCAGCTGATACAAAAGACAATCTATTTTTTCTATCCTAAAGAGAAGTTCTATTCTCCCATCAGAATCAGACAGTAAAAGCAAAGGATGGGACCAGCAGGACATTTTGAAATGGAGACATCAATCAAACACACATGACAGACATACATAGTAGCAATACAATTTAGCACTTTTTAAATCTCATTTATTTTTAAGATTGTCCTGAAACATTCAGTGCTTTGCAAAAAGTAATCATAACCCCTTGAATTTTGTTGTCCTGTTCCTCCCATAAATTTCAATCTACTTTATTAGGATTTTTTTCCCACAGATGCTCTGCATACAATCTGACTGAACTAAAAGATATGCAAAGAAGAATTGGGGTAGGCTATCTCTTCTATTATCTGTTGGAGACAAACCCTAAAACATTCGCTGCTGTAATTCCAGTCTTTCACATACAATTCTTGTTTTACATGCAGTTTAAATTATTTTGCTCTAAAATAAACACTCCACTTAAGTTTTTTTTTTTGTTTCTTTGCACAATGTGTTTGCTGTCAATGTATTGAATAGCATTGCATATCCAACATGTGCTCACTACAACACATTAACTTTATACATATACACAAGGGAGTTAGCAGAAATGCGTGCAAGTTAACTGACTTCTCTTTCAGCTCTGGGGATTTTGATGGAGTCAGCACATTCAGAGGTGGAAGAAGAGCAGATGCTACAAAAGAATGCATTTCTCTGTTTTTCTCTTTGAGATGTGTGGAGGCAGCGGGATTATTACACGAGGCCTGTAATGCTGCAACGCAAAATTGATAATGAAATGTACAGAGGAGAGGATTACACCATCCATACCCTCCCATTGGTCTAATCCAGGTACCATATCTACATAACACACCTGAGTACTGGAGGCATCCCACCAGAGCAGCCCTGATATAGATACAATGAGCAGTATGTGCAGACTGTTTACACTAACAAAAGAATGGGAATTGAGAATTGCCAGTAGGGGATTTGCAGCAGTGCCTTTATAGCTGAAATAATGCTGAATCAGAGCAAGCAGTGTGTGTTGTGATGTAGCAGAGCCTCTGAGTTATGAGCGCTAAAATAGTTTTAAGGCCTGCCTAATAATCATAAATATTTTCTAAAACCCATAGTGGCTATAAGAAGATTATGTTGTTTGCAATAATAAAAGGGCTGTCTACACCACAGAACAAAGTCACATGGCTCTTTGCTAAACATTCCTCAGCTACATGATTGGAATTGGTACCATAAAGAAGGGAAAGGGGTGTTTTAAATCTACAATAAAAAGGGACCTAAACAGACCTGAAGATTCACTGAGCATCACATTGCTACAGATTATTATAGCACTAGCAATGGCATTTTTGTCCTATATATTTGTAATGCTCCAATCTGATCAAAAGTACTGCTATGGCATACAGATCAGGACTTTAAATTGGTCAGTACCCAGCGTCTCAACGGCAACTTAGTTACCTGTACCTGTTGTAAGTCCACTGTATGTGACTTTGTCAGCCTTACTCCCAGCAAACTGTTTAGTATTGAAGACTAGTAAAACCATATTAAATTTCAAACACATTGTTTTATTTTCCACTGAGAATCTAAGCAATTTATACCCTTTACAATGACAATCCCAGAGTAAGAGAGACTGTGTTAGCAACTGTAGCTTCTAGCCTCTCCATGTCACATGACTCGCTCTGCTGCAACATCCACAAATATGAAATATATTAAAAGCCAAATTATCAATAAGTCATATCAAAACAGTAACTAAACATGCTAACATTAGCTCACCATTCCAGCAAATTGCTCCAGATGAAGGAAGACAAACTATGTGGAGACAAACATATATTTCAAAACAAGAGACAAGCTAGGCAGATTACATTTGACCACGTGGCTAAACAGACCCCAAACTGCAGCATAGTCCCAGGAAGCTCTACAGACATGTGTGTGTAGCTGGCAAAAAATAAGTCATATTTAGAACAAGAAGAACAACAAAAATGAAGCTTAGTGTAAATAAATAGAGTGGGAAGATCTGCCTTTTTTTCTGTTTGTCTCAGATAGCCAACAAGAAAGCAAGACCTGGATTGATTTCCTGATGAGAAGTCACTTTATTCTTTTCATTTCGTCTTCTGCTCTGGGCTAAAAATGTTTTGAAAAACAGTCTATGATTGCCCCCTATGAAACTGTAGTAAAAAAAAATTTGTATCTCTGATTAGAAAACTGCAAGCTCAAAAATAGTATGAATAAATGCATCTCAGTGTCTGCAAGATACCAGCAGTTTTAGTTCAAAGATTCAGACTCAGTATGTCGAGACCTTAAGACATGCCTTTGGGTTTGTGGTGGTTGTAAACTATATACCCTGAAACCAACCTTAAACATTCTAGCTCTCAGTTCTGCAGGACAGACAGGGTAAAACTTCATCACTGCTGACAGTGATCCAGCAACAGCATCCACACAATTCGCCTCTCCCTATTACCTTCATTCCATCCCCCGTCTATCCATTTATCTAGCTATCCATCCATCCATCTTTACCTCATCTCCGGCCTGTCAAAGTTTCAGAGCTGTATGTCAGGCCAGCACGTGTGTGCATTTGTGTGTGTTAGTCTACATGCACGTGTGCCAGGGGAGTGGTTGTATGTCATGGACATCTTCTGCCCACAGAATAATGTTATTGATTGGTTGCATGTTGCACGGCCCTATAGGCAGCCAAGACTGATCGCATGCTGCACAGCATCTGTTCCAGGGCTGAAAAAGTGATAAGTAGGGTAAAACGAAAAAAAGTGCTTGCAAGATTGTGAGAGGGCAGAAAAGGTCATTTCACCCAAATCTTTCAACAACCGTGAAAATAAATCTTCACTTTTCTCTTCTCTTTACCTTGCAAAAATAATATTCTCCATTTAAAATTACATCTTGTCCTATGCTACCACAAACTTCCAATTTACTTTGATTTTATGCTATATGCCAACACAGTGTAGTACATAATTGGCAAGTGGAAGTAAAAATAAGTTCCAAAAAGCAAAACATCTGAAGAGTAGTATTAATACTCTTGCAAGGCCCTGTAAATATAATTATTTACCTGATTACGTGTTAATATCCTCTGACCACCAAGGTATATTAGATCCCCTAGATCTCTCATTGTTAAAGATGCTTTGACGCCATCACTATAAGTGACTATATAGATGAAATGCTATTGCTGGCATTTAGATTCAGGAACATAAAACCATTGTTTTAAGATAAGTTTCCTTACTATGAAATATAAAGGTATGTTTCTTGAAGATGACCAAAGGCTAACAAAAAGGAAAAGTAGCAATGTTAGATGTTAATGAAAAGTGTTAGAGTAAAAATGGAAGAGGCATAGTGATATGAGGTGGTGCACTCAGACGAAGGCTGATAGGCTTGAAGGTGAACCAATCAATTATTCTCCACAGTCAATAATTCAGAGTAGACCGAGGGCTTTCTGTGTATGTGGACCAATGCAGAAACCCACACTCACACAGACACACACACAGCAAGCAGCCGGCCTAGTGCCCTGATTTGATTTAAGATGACCAGTCAATGTGGATCCAAGGCTTCAGAGGCCCAAGACTTTAAATTATTGCTCAGCTTAAAGACTGGGGACAAGCAGTAATTTCTCCCTTCATGGCAAAACCCTCTTTTCTTTCTGTTACTTCTTTCATCTTGATCTTTGTTTCTTCTCTTTTAAATCTCATGCTTGCAGAGAAGGCACATAGGCCTCTGTTGTCTCACACATTCACTCTTTAACAACATGTTTTTCCTGAAGAGCTGGGGTATTTTTGTCTTCTAGGTTCGCACTGCCTTGCCTTGCCTTTTCCCTTCCCTCTGTATAACCACACACATCCGCATACAGACCGCTGCATGCACACTCACATGGACACAAGCACACTATCCATTTCTCTGTAATTGAAAAGATGCCCTGGCTGTTTGCCACACTGCTAAAGTGGATCAGATGGCAGAATATCCCTGAGGTAGTACATCTCCAACAGGGAGAATTAAAGAGAAAAACCTCTCCCTCTCTCACTCTACCCCTCTGTCTTTGCCTCTTACACTGCCTGTATTTCACTGTCTCCCGCTCATACACACACATACTGACAGAGAGTCAAACGCAGTGAATAAGGCTGACTGCGCCATTCCTAATGTCCCAGCTCCCTCCTTTCTTTGTTCCAGTCCTCCATTACAATATGAATGGGCCTGTTAAAGTAGAATTGGACCATTTGTCTTGTGTGAATTTCTTCCTTCATGACACAAGGACTAGAAAATGATTCCTCAGCTCTTCGATGAAGTCTAAGGTCTCAAAGATGAAAGCAGACATAAAAAAAAGAAAAGCTAAAACGCATTTGTTTTCAGCGCACACTTGGCAAATAGCAAATATTCAGTGATGAGTCAACACAGAAGCAATCAAACTCTTGCATCAACATTTTCTCACTCCTTGTATATGTGGTGGGTGAGTATTTTTTGTTGTTGTTTGGTAGAAAACACGGCAACTGGACACTGACATAAGAGAGATAGCAAAGATTTTTAAAATAATAATCAGTAAGACCACGATGTATAAAACCACATCTGAGAGAAAGACATCTTAACATTATGTGCAAGATTGGAAGAAATAAAACCTAGGATTAATGAGGTGAGTTTGAAGGTAAATGTGCCAAATGCTCATGATTTCCATAATAAAAGGCAAATAGGAATGAAAGCAGATCATTGTTCTAATGTCTGCTTCTAAATCAAATGACAGACCTGATCACCATAATACCATAATCATCACTGAGAACAGTCATTTCATATCAGTCAAGATATTAGTCTTTGTGATTTCACCTAATGCAGTACTTAAACCTGAAAATAGGTGAGGCTTACTAGTTTATTTAAAAAAAAAAAGACTAAACTTCGAGTTCTGGCAGGGGACCGTTTGTTTTTTATTCTAGAAAAAACAAATAAACTTGCTAATATACTTTAGTTAACCAATATAAGCAATAATCACTAGTGCACAGAGACATCAACTGTTCACTGGAATTGTCCCATTTTAAGTCATTAGTAGAGACTGATTACTGGCCAGTCAGAAATTTAAAAAAATACAATATTTTCCTGATCAGTAAATGCACCATACACTAGTGATATCAGCTAGGACAAGAACAACACTCTTCAGTGATTATGCAATGACTGAGTGAAGAAAACACAAAGATAGCTTATTCCAGTATCAGTGATGTGTTTTAAAATTAGATCAGATGAAGCACAGGAATTTAAGAGGCTATTTCAAAGGAAATTTATTTTGAGACATGTCTGTGGTTCTTTCAGGCTGTGAGAGAGCGAGACATAAAGCAGATAACAGGAAGGTCAATGGTATCACAACACTTTTTTTCAGTTCCTCTTCAGTTCTGAAGAACCAGCACAATATCGCCCAGGATCCAAGCATTGAATGTCCGTCAACAAGTACCCCTCCTGTCTGAGCTACCAAGGGAAACAGTCACAGAGTCAAGTTGGCAGGTAAGACTGGACTGATTTTATGTAGCTCATTTTATATTGCACATTTTATAAATATGTGCACACAAACAGGTACACAGTTTGCTAGGCAGCCTGGGGTTAAGTGCCTTGCACAGGGCTCATTGACATGTGCCAGGAGAAAGGTGGAATCAAACCTACCACCTTCTGACTATAAGATGACTACTCTGTTTACCCAGCCCTTGTGTGAACCTGGTGCTAAAAGAACTTCGTTATGAACATGCTGCTTCCATTCACTTTCATTCACTGAGCGGATTTATATAAGGACATATTGTTATGTGACATAGCATGCTGGAGTGGTTTACTAATGAAAAGTCAAGGTAGCTTCGAGGACTGCATGATATTGGAAAATCTTGGGATGGTAATATGGGCTGTGATCTATTTTCTTCTTCCCTCTCTTTCTCATCAGTGCTTTAATCACTCGGTGACCTTTAACCTTTTGGGTAAAGTCAATTGTGTCCAGTATGAACATCTGCTACCACAAGACTCAAACTGGCTAAATATTACATTAGCATGAAAAATGCAAGTTCATAAAACTCGTAATATATTAGCAAAGAACTGGTTGTGCTCAACACAAATCTGGAGTTGATGTGGGAGTGTCGAGATGAAAGGCAAAATAAGTCTTATTTGCACTTGCTCATAAGTAATGTAGGGGCACCAGGAACATGCTGTGAGAATGTTGTTGTTTTTTAAACCAAGGAACATCAAACTTTTCAGAATTTAAACTGTAAACAAATGAAATGCATGTATAATTTTCCTTCCACTTGTTAGTCAACCACTATTTTGTGTTAGTCTTTCACATAAAATACTATGTTGCAAGAATGCTTATGCATAGACTGAGTTTTGTATCTAAAATATCTAAAAAACATAAAAATACTGACATTAAACCATTAGTGAAAGTTGCTTTGGGAACATTGTTTCACAAACAATGACATTGCTTGGTTAAATCATTTAAGCATTTGAATTGATTTGATGGGCTGTAGAATAAGCTATGTTGAAACAATGATGAGATAAGGATATTTTTGACAACCATGGTAGTGTGAATGTATCACTTGATTCAACAAGTAGTTCCAGTAGTTCAAGATATCCTTCTGGTCACACGTTTCACCTGTAAAATGTGACAAAGTCCTAAAACACTTACAATTTAAAAGGATGTGGTTCAAGAAAATCGTATAATTAATTGGAACAGATGAACCACTGCAGAATAAAACTATATATCATCTCTTTTTGTAACTATGATAAAGGGACAGTGTGCTTAAACCACAGTACTGTGTGAGCTGTGCTGTATGTGTGTATATTTGAATGAAAACAGTTCTGTTTGGCAGGAGTGCAGTGGTCTAACCTGCCCTTCCCTCCAGTCCTGTCCTCCCAGCTGCCACAGTGGAGCTGCATGCCTTTTAATTACCAGCTGCACGATAAAGAGAGCGAGCAGGTGATGCGTGACACTCCACTGTGCCTCATAAACTTTGAACTGATATTGTCACTGAATGCAAACCAGGGCAAGGTGTGATTTTGGATGGGGTGGAGTGGGGGTGAGTGAGCCTCTCTATCTATGTGTGTGCGGTAAATCAGAGCAAAGCGTGGCTCCCTGTGTGCAGCAGATTGCCTCAGCTCACACCACTGCCTCTGCAAATTAATACCATTGATTTTCCTTTGCCCAGTGTCCAACAGACACACACACATACTCATACACACCTATACATGCACACACACAGGAACACACCCCAGCTGGTCAGAAGGTAGGCTGAGGAGAATGGATTGGGGATCGCTGTACTGGATGAGACCTTCCCTCCTTTTTTAAAACGAAAACACACACGCACACAGAACAAATAGATGAAAGCATACGAATGAAATTGATGAAAAAGAACATATCAGTTCTGACACCTCCCTGAACAGGGGTTGCAAAAGATTTTGAATCCCACACTCACATCTTCAAAGATACATTTTAAATATTTGAGGTTTGCAAGGTGAATGAAGCCTGATGCAAATGGATTGTCAAATTGATTTCAATGCAATTAAATATCCAAAGGGACTACAAACATTTTACAATTTAATATTAAGAGAGAAACCTAAAAGGAGAAGCAAAGAGCATCTGACACTGAATGACATTCAGACAGGTTAGAGAGATCCCGTATAATGAGATGGGAAGAAGAGGGAACAGACTCAGTGAGCTTTTAACTAAAACCAAAAGCTGACTGTAGGTAGGCATTAGCATGATATAATCATTAAAAATCTACAGTCATTAGCTAACCGTGTGCTCCAAGCTACATGTCTGTAACTACCATTCCTCTTTTAGAGAGCATTATACAACTTCATCGTGACACAAATTTGTCAGATTTAAGTAGAGAGAGCAACCAATTTGGGTGATCAGTCTTTGTACCCTATTATCACAACAGGAAGTAATACTTCTACAACTCTAGTTTTTCTCCTAACCAATCTTACCTTTTTATGTGTGATTTTGTGTGTGTATGTGTTCAGATGAGGCTCATTTGTGAGATTATAAGTACCTTGTTACATTATAAGTACATTTAAAAACAACAACATTTAATCTGGTATTAATGTTTAATATGCTTTTTATTGTTCTGTAGTTATAATCTAATCCCAAATATCATGTTTTGATTAGCTGTGGGTAGAAAAACACCGTAGTTAACAGAAATAAAGGCTTCACAACCTCAATCTTTGTGTAAAACATCTATATAATGTGTGTTCACTTAATCAATAAATGTAATTAAATAATTTACTTTTAAATAAGATTCTAATTTAGCGAAAATGACTAATGTTTTGGCACTACCACCAAACCATTGGTTGCCATCCATTTGCATATCAGTTTATAAATGTCTATGTTCATGAGTTCAGGTCTTTGAAGTCCTTTGAGTAGCTGGTGTGACTAGACAGGCACAATTGAGTTAAGTCAGTTTACCATTTATTTGACAGATTCTCATAATTTGCGTTGGGAATGAAGGCAACACACCAAAATTAAATCCACAATATTTACTTGACTTAGTTTTTGTACATTAGAGATAACAATGTGTAAGGCCAGGGGATAGATGGGTTACCAGCATCAAGGTATACCGAGGTTCAAAATTATGTTTTAAAAACAACAAAATGTTCCATCAGAACACTTCTGTTGTTTCACAGGATGATGCCAGGCTCCCCCTCCTTTTGCTGTGAACACCTACATGTTCCCAATCGCTTACAAGAAGGACAGTATCGGCTGCTTTTTAATATGTCCTGCTACAACAAACACGGCCCTGATGTGGAAACTAAATGAGCGCCACCTATCAATTTTAATGTGGTAAATCTCTTTTAAAACTACACTTGGTATGCTACAAGACAGTTCGACTAATTAAACAACTAATACAAGCTTTTTATACTCCTAGATTTATTCAGTAAAGAGCATAATGGCAAAAAGTACAATGTTCTACACAATAAGTATTTTAAGACCACCTATGTTCCATTTTTCACTAAAGTCTGTGTCAGACAAAAATATAGGGAGCATTAATAAAGTTCCATTAAGCAATGTTTTATTTGCCTATAGTAAAAATATTGCTAAATGTAATCATTTTTTGCCTAAAATATAAGCAATTAGCTAACATTAAACTTGACTGTATTACATTTCTGTGGACCGTAATACAAAAAAAATAGTATTGTTACTCAAGGTTATCACATTGAGGGAAACTCAAATGGCCCCATGCCCGGCAAGGACAAGAATACAGATTATCCACCAATAAAACTAACTTGTCATTTTCAAAAACATGTATAGTTGAACAAAAACAAGAATACATTTAACTTCAGAAGAAGTATGATATTGGTACATTATTGTCATACAGTCTGTGATGCAAAAGGTAACAACCCAATGAGAAAAATAATTTGGGCAAAATCTAGTAAAATGAGTTTTAGCAGAAACTCCAGAAAAATAATAATGATGCAGTTCAATGAGTGAGCTTTCACTATCTTGACAGCATGGTAAACTTTATAATCCAGGTACTTTGAAAAACAGCATTTTGAACTATATCCCCAATTGTATTACCATCTAGGCTTAAAGCCACAGTCAGGGTGAGTCCGCTTCTGTCTCCTGTGATGTCAGATAATAAAAATGGCTGCTTTGTGAAGGCCACATGGCTGTGCACAAAGCACAAAAAACTGCAGGCCCGCTAGCAATATGTGAGTCATTATATGGAGGAGGAGTAAACTCTCAGCAGAGTTTATCAACCAGTTTCCCATGGCTGGTGCAAGGTCACCGCTTCCCAGCGACAGTCCAGGGCGTGTGTGAGGGTCTGCGTGTATTTGTGTATGTGTGCGATGATGTAGATGCAGAGCACACATGCAAAGAACAGAACATCAGAGCTGTAACAATAAGGCAGCCTGTTGAACATGGAACGCTACAGTTGCTGCGTGTGGTGCAAGTACACACATAAATTCAAATACACAACAGCACAAATACCCACATCTGACATTTCTAATGATGATTTATGCCTGGCCCTGAAGGCAGGCATGCATAACTGTAGCAGTCACAAACACACAGATCCACTTACAGAGGCACTCACAGGTAAATACGCTAGGATAGTTCTGTCTTTCCTTTGCTGTCTCTCTTGCTCTCTTGCACCTCCTAAAGAAGAAACATTTACAAGATGGATTTGTTGTAGCAGCAGCTTGCACTGAAGTGCAGTGGAAAAAACTGCATATTAAAAAATGGAATGAGGAAAAAACTAAAGCAGCGAAGAAAGAGAGATAGTCATCTCCCCGTTGACTACCACAGTCTGAGCTCATTTACCATGTGCTATCTCCGATAGTCGTGTAGCTGTCCAATCTCTTTCTAGATATTTCCTTGGAGAAAAACTGCTCATTTTAGTCTCCTCTTAACGCACACTGTGCTAAGTCACGGTCTTATTGAAAACACATTTTTCACAGTACAGTAGATGCTCTCTGCAATATGTGAACGTGTTTGTTTTCGTCTGCTGCAAGTACAGATGTCCACAGAAATACAGCTCTGCAAATTAAAATGAATGGGGAAAACTATAAGGCTCCAAAAAGAAAAAGCTCATACGTGGGTAAATTTTAGAAAAATATAGTAAAACATAGGATCATTGCTGGTGGTCTGTAAGCTAGTGAGCAGCTTTCAGGTGAGGTGCCTCAATTATGATATCTAGCTAGCAAAATCAAAGGACATGGACTCATTGCTAAAAGATCAGCTGAGGTGTCAGGAGACATTCATCATATTCACAAAAAAAACCTACTAGATGAAAAAAACATTGTAAAAATAGCAGCTACTGAGTAGGAAACCAATTTGTTACAATGAACAAGGCTATGGTGTTTTGTTTTTATTGGGGATTTCTAGAGATTTTCCAAAGCAGCAATTTTTTAAATAGAATTAATACCTGCATTCTTGATTTAAAAGAGACAAAGCCATTCCCTTATTTTACAACTTCACGTATCTAAACAATCAATCTCAGAAATGCTATTTTTCCTTGCATGCTATTTATGTAGGTTACAAAGAAAAACTTAACCTCTCTCGTCCAGGCAAGATGCATCCTTAAAAGATATACTTCCAAACTAAAAGATCGCATAAACTCTAAAAATAGTCTACACTATGCAGCCCTACCATTCACAGCACCACACAAACAAATATTCAGTTGCCATATTGCTAATTTTGACAAAATCTTGATACCACTTTTTTAATATGCATGTTTTTCACAGTGTGGTATTTAAAAATCTTTAAAAAGTTGAGTCTCATTCTGAGTAATTGAATGATACAGCAAAATTCTAAAATAATATAATGATCCAGTCAGGCCAGGTTGGAAGACCTCTCCAAATAATTTTTAAATATGTCACATTTCAGCTATATTAATTATATTATTATTATTATTATTATTATTATTATTATTATTATTATTATTATTATTATTATTATTATTATTATTATTATTATCATTAATTATATATATTTTTACATTTTTAAGGAGTAATGTTTTTAAAAAAATCTGTTCCTTCAGTGCCCTGGATTACATAATTCTATCTGTTTTTTTAAATAAATAAAACATATTATATTAACTAAATACACCATACAGTTCAAAAAGTTGTTAAACTATACTTAGCTGCAACAACTTGAAGTAATAATTTTCTCTATGAGTGGATCAGTCTCTCATCACTTTGGGGTAATTTTGCCGCACTCTACATAACATTTGATTACGAGTGTATAAGGTGCCATTGTAGATGAAAGAAAAAAATAATGAAGTTACAGGAGACTAAATTTGTGCCAATAAACTCAAATTTCTATTTGAATTTCACACATTTATGAGAAAAATCTTGGATATTGTCTAATGTTAAAAAGTCATAAATATGCAAGAAAAAAAAGATACTAATCTATGATTAAAGGCATAAATTTACAATATTAAAACTCGGATATTCTCTGAGTGTTGTATAGTCAGTAATTGGTTGGATTTGTCTGGGCATCTACAACTGGAAAGTTTTCACCACTTTGGACATTTTACCCTTTTTATTGGTTTACAAATAAATCATGTTTAACAAAATGTGACTTTTTTGACAAAGAAAATTACAAAAACAAACCCAAACAAAATAATGACGCTCAAATAAAACTGTGAAACATAAAATAAGTGACTGCACAAATATTCACCCCCTTTAAAGTCACTGACCAAATTTAAGAGAGGTCCAACCAGTTAGTGCTAGTAGTCTCACAATGAGAGAAATGGAGATCACCTGAGTGCAGTTACTGTGTCTCAAGTGATTGTAGTATAGAGACACCTGTGTCTGGAAGGGCCATTCACTGGTTCATTCCTGGCTACCATTACAGTATGAAGGCAAAAAAAAAACTAAACACTCCAAGCCATTTAGAGAAAAGGATGTTGAAAAGCAAATGTCAGGGGATGGATAAAAAATGTTGTTGTGGTAACATGGCATTTGCGGTGTTTCCATCCATGAGGAGTACATGATGTTTTGTCAAATACTATGTGTATCTAGATTAAGCTGCCTGTCAGCCTGACCTGAGTGAGTCCTGGCAGATACTCCTAGCTCCTATAAGGTCCAAAAGATTACATGTGGTGTGGCCCAGGGTTCAATTTTAGGCCCAGTGCTCTTTAACCATTATATGCTCCCTCTTGGCAGTGTCATCAGAAGACATGGAGTTAACTTTCACAGTTATGCTGATGATACACAGTTGTACATCTCTGTGTCTCCTGATGACACACGGCCAATGAATGCCCTTTTAAACTGCATTTTAGACATCAAATCCTGTATGACAGAAAATTTTCTCCAGCTCAACCAGGACAAAAGAGATAAACTTTTACCAATACTACAATTACTGTGTTTTAATACTTCTTTACAAGTGAAAAATCTGGGTGTGAGTTTTGATTCTGAGCTGACTTTTATCCCTCACATTAAAAAAAATACTAAAATAGGTTTTTATCATCTAAAGAACATAGCCAGAGTCCAACCCATTCTCTCTCGGGCCAACACGGAGATACTGTTCTAGGCTTTTATCACCAGTAGAATAGATTACTGTAATGACCTGCTTTCTGGTCTTCCCAAAAAGAGTATCTCAGGTTTACAACTTCGACAAAATTCAGCAGCATGTGTCTTGGCGAAGACCAGGAGGCGTGAACACATTACACCTGTCTTAAGCTCATTACATTGGCTCCCCGTGTGTTTCACGGTTGATTTTAAGGTTATTTTAATGGTTTTTAAGTGTCTTAATGGTCTTGAGCCTTCTTATCTTTCAGAACTGCTTTTACCATATGAACCTTCGCGGTCTCTGCGCTCCGCTGGCAGCCGTCTCCTTGTCATCCCTAAAGGCAGGACACACACTCATGGCGAGGCATCTTTCTATTATTATGGCGCTCACCTCTGAAACAGGCTGCCGGAGGACCTCAGGGCTGCAGATAAAGTTCATGTTTTTAAGAGTAGGCTCAAGACTCACCTTTTAAGCCTTGCTTTTAATTGATTATTATTTATTATAGTCCGTTTAATTGCTCTGTATGTTTTACTTCATAAATTTTAACAGTGTTTTTACTACTTATTCTTAACATACTTATTCTCTGTTTATTTTTTACTTTAACTTGTTATTTTAATCTTCCTCCGGTGCTTCCTCTGTGGGAGCCCTCTGCCTCGGGAGCATTGGTCGGCTGTGGCAGTCTGAGTGCTCACCAGGTAGCACCTGGTGGAGGTCTCGGCCTCACCTTCTCTGGGCGCCCTGGGTCAGTGCCTTGGCGGCTGCTGTTGTTCTACTGCTCCATTGCAGATGGCTCCTTTGATGGTACTTCCTTAACTGGCTCATCGGTACTCAGTCCATTGTCCTTTTTACTGTTACTTTTAAGTGTGTGCTTGCATGAGGGTTGGGTTGGGGGGAAGGGGGTAGAACTATGATCATGCTTTTAAATCTGTGGGGGAGGGATCGGAATGTTGTTTATGTGGGTTAATTTTAATTCTGTAAAGCACTTTGAACTGCAATTTGTGTATGAAAAGCTCTTTATAAATAAAGTTTGATTTGATTTGCTGATAAATGGTTCTTTGGGACTGCTGGGAAAACATCTGTTTCCTATCAAGAAGTACTTGCGTCATAGTGACGCGCAAACTCGGGATTAAAAGGGAGACTAACTGAATGATAGGAGGGAGTGCTTGGATGGTGTTCATCAGGACAGAGGGGTGCGGTGAGTTGGTTGCAAATTGTCCAGTGATGGGTATGTATGTTCAATAAAGTTGACCGGCACAGGCTGAACATTTCAGATCAAGAGCGGTGTGAGTCTTCTTTCTTTAACTGTTGAATTTCTGTGCATCTTTAAGCCCCAACAAATGGCGAGGAAGCCTGGCGAGGAAGCCAGGAGTACATTTTAAAAAAAGAAAACGTCTTTAAAGGCGTTTTGTAGCAGATGACAATCAAGCAGAGACATGGATCTGTCTATCACCCTCAGAACCAGGTAATGGTTTGCTGTGTGAATGGAATGCTACATTAAAGGGTAAAATTAACAATATATGTGCATGCTCAAAACTGAACTGGATATAGACCCTTTGCCGCTTGCATTACTTTTCTATTGCATGTAAACGTACAGAACTACTAATTTGTCACTGCATGAAATGCAGAGTTATACAAGCACCCACGCTGAGGGGTCCATTTAAGGGGCCTTCGCTTGAGCAAGGATTGCTTACAATAATGGGGCTGGTCCTGGAGGAGGTGAAGACGGACCAGAGAGGTGTGGGAGGCGTTGTCAAGTCACCAGAGCTTTCGCAAAGGCAACAGAAAACCTGCCCATCATGAGGCGAATATGAATAAGGACACTGACTACTCAGATGAACTTGGCTACTGCATCCCAGTTAGTCTAGCTGGAAAGGACCACAGTGAACTGTCCTCCCAACCTCCTACGCATCTAAGCTTTTCCTGCTATCGACAAGGACAGACGCTTTTTCTTCTCCTCCCTCCCGTTTACCATTCGTGCCTGCTCTTTGTATCGTCCGCCTATCTGGTGCCTCTTTCTAAATTTTCCTCCACAAGGTCAACCATAGATCTGGTCAACTGGTCTCTTAATGCAATTGATCAATTTTTTTCTACCTATAGAATGGCTAAGGGAGAGCCCTCTTTTCCTGACGGGACACTTGCAGAAAGATATTTTTGATTCCTGGGGTAAATGGAAGGTTATATGCCTGTCGCTGCTGTCAAAGGGTGGACATTAAATATATCTACATAATAGGATTAATTATTATTGGATTTCTGCTGTTTGGTATGGGTGGATTCCTGATGTATCGGAAAATTCAGAAGCAGTCGGAAGCAATTGGCAAGCTTTTACAGCTTCAGGAAGGAAGGTGCCGTGCTGTCAACACTCAGACTCATGCGTTGAATGAGCAACATTGTGGGCTGGTTGCTCTGAGTAGCAAGCTGGCCAGGGTTGAGGGACTCATACGGGGTGTGGAAAACAACTTGGAGAAGTTTTTCAGCCGGGTGGATGGAAACTGACCCCTGATTCAGCTGTTTGGAGTCTGTGTATGCTTCTTGCTTTATTGCTGTTTTTACTTTATATGCTTCATCTGTGTTTGACTGCTATTTTTATGTTACCTCTTAATCATGTAAAGTACCTTGAATCATCTTGTTGTTGAAAGTGTGCTATACAAATAAAATTGCCTTGCCTTGCAATTGATATTGCTGAAAGACTCTAAGGCTGATGCAGCAAGCTCCAGCCTGAACCAAAACAATTGTTATCTTGAATCTGACTCCCCATGTTGGCCTTGGAAGGTCAGACATCTCAAAACTCACCTGGATGTTTATGTAGAAGGACACTCTTTCCCTATCCCACCCCCACGTTCACACGGGCCCGCGCGCTTCTGGATTCAGCTCGTCTCGAGGTCGTATTATATCTGGCGACAGACACTAGGATTGAACTGAGGGGGAGTTCATGGACTCAATTACTGACACACACAAACACAGGTTCACGCCACAACCACAGACAGACAGATATGTCCCTGGAGTTCAATGTCCTCACTGTAACCTGATTCTCTCACCCACTCCTGGGCAGTGGGTTGGACGGGCGCGCTGATGAAGCTTTGACCACAGTCCTCCAAATCCTGTTTGTATAAATGTGTGTGTTGTTTGTAACAATCATGGATTGGTTGTACTGGAAACTCAATTTCCCCCTTGGGGATTAATAAAGTATTTCTGATTCTGATTCTGATCCAAGCCTAGGACTCTTTCATGGAGCCAGCTCAAGTAATAGAGTGCCTTTTGAATAAATAAGTCCACTTCCAGGACACCATCAGCCCTCAACGAGACCCACACAAAGAATCTTCCTTTTGTTTTTGCTTCATTTTATTTTTGCTTCATTCATCATTTTCTCTTTTTATGAACAACCAAGACATTTCAACACTATTATTAATTACATTTTTTGGACAATCGGAACATTTTAACACTTTCGTAATCACATTTAGTATGGATAATAGTGGCATTTTAGCATTTCTATATAACACACTAAGTATATTTTTGAGGTATTTTGAGGTAAGTCAAAATACATTTTGAATTTACAGTTATGCTGAAGTCAATATTGCTTGCATTTAATCATGTTTTAATTTGAGTTAAAGACGATTCCTCATGTCGGTCAAGGTGATTTGGTGTGCCGTAAGATTGTCAAAAATAAGACCCCGCCCGAGCTGGCGGGGTCTGTAGAGTAATTTTCCTGTTTAAAAACAGCCGACAGGTTTTTCGACTAACAACTAATCACCACTGGCATAGGGTTGACTATGTTTAGTTCAATATAATCCAGGTTACATGTTAGCTCACATAAATGTTAGCATACCATCACCATTTCCTGTTTAATTGATCATTTACAGCTATGCATGTACATGTAACTCACATTTGAAAGTTGTTAATTAACTCAGTTAGCTCTTTGGTGATCTTAGAGAGCCCCACAAGGGGGAATGTTGTTGTGAGTGCTTGGATGGTGTTCGGTACGATGGAGGGGTGCGGTGAGTTGGTTGCAAATTGTCCAGTGACGGGTATGTATGTTTAATAAAGTTGACAGGCACAAACTGAACATTTCAGATTAAGGGCGGTGTGAGTCTTTTTTCTTTAATTGCTGAATTTCTGTGCATCCTTGAGTACCAACAATCTCTAAGCCACTGAACGTCCCCTGCAGTTCAGTTAAATCTATCATCAAGAGATGGAAGGAATATTGCACATGTGTAAATCTACCTAGATCAGGCCGTCCTCACAAACTGAGTGACAGTGCAAGAAGGAGACTAGTGAGAGAGGCCACCAGGACACCTATGATTACACTGAAGAATTACCAGCTTCAGTAGCTGAGATGGGAAAGACTCTGCAGACAACTGTTGCCCAGTCAAAGCTTTATAGAATGGCAAAGAGAAAGCCACTGTTCAAGAAAAAAGCTCAACTAGAGTTTCCCAAAAGGCCTGTGAGAGACTTTATGGTCAAGTGGAAGAAAGTTATTTGGTCTGATTAGACCAAAATTGAGCTTTATTTATCAACAGACAAGACAATGATCCAGTTTAGCAATAAGAATTGAGGAAAACTGCAGCATCCAGATGTGTAAGCCTGATTGAGACCTATCCACAAAGACTCCATGCTGTGATTGCAGCCAAATTGGTATCTACTAAATAAAGACTTAAAAGGGATACATTTTTATGCAATAACTTATTTTATGTTTCATATTTTTATTTTATTTTCATTATTTTGTTTGAATCAGTTTTCACTTTGACAGTAAGTAGGGATTTGTTTTTACAATTCTGTCAAAAAACTAAACTTTTTGATCATGATTGATTTGTAAAATAAAAAGGGTAAAACATTGAAAGGGGTGAATACTTTTTATAGGCACTGCTGACTAAAGTATTGTCCACTTGAGAATAATCTCTCACTGTAAAAAACTACCAGGAAACAGTAAAGTGCTTTCTCCAGGTCAGAGACGAGGTTGTGCCCAGAGTGGAGGACTTTAAATATCTTGGGTTTTGTTTACGAATAAGGAAAAAATGGAATGTGACATCGATAGGCGGATCAATGCAGTGATACAAGTGCTGTACCGGTCTGTCGTGGTGAAGAGAGAGCTTAGCGGAAAGGCGAAACTCTCGATTTACTGGTCGATCTACGTTCCTACCCGCATCTATGGTCACGAGCTCTGGGTAGTGACCGAAAGAATGAGATCATGGATACAAGCGGCTGAAATTAGTTTCCTCCGCAGGATGTCTGGTCTCTCCCTTAGAGATAGGGTGAGGAACTTGGTCATCTGGGAGGGGCTCAGAGTAGAGCCGCTGCTCCTGCACGTCGAGAGGGAACAGTTGAGATGGCTCAGGCATCTGGTCAAATTTCCTCCTGGACACCTCCCTGGTGAGGTGTTCCGGGCATATCCCACCAGGAGAAGACCCATAGGAAAACCAAGATCATGCTGGAGGGACTATGTTTATCGGCTGGCCTGGGAACGCCTTGAGATTCCCCCTGAGGAGCAGATCTAAGTGGCTGGGGAGAGGGAAGTCTGGGTATTTCTGCTGAAGCTGATGCTCCTGCGACCTGATCTAGGATAAGCAATAGATGGGTGGGAGGGTGTTTGGATGGATGGATGGACGGATGGACGGACGGAAGGACGGACGGATGGACAAAACATTTTGCGTATATTATGAATGTATGTGATTAGCAGCACCTGCTAACCATCTCAAATCCTATGGAAGCAGCAGTCCCAACCCCTCCCCCATATTTGCATCGGTAGTGCTGACATTATTCACATTTATCATATTAAAACCACTATTAATGATGAATATTAAAAAGAGAGATCACATTTCTCCTGTTTTAGCTTCCCTTCATTGGCTCCCTGTTAATTCCAGAATAGAATTTGAGATCCTTCTTCTTACATACAAAGCCCTTAATAATCAAGCTCCATCATACATCAGAGATCTGATTGTTCCATATGTTCCCAACAGAGCACTTCGCTCTCAGACTGCAGGTTTACCTTTAGTTCCTAGGATTTCTAAAAGTAGAATGGGAGGCAGATCTTTTAGTTATCAGGCTCCTCTCCTGTGGAACCAGCTCCCAGTTTTAGTCCGTGAGGCAGACACTGTGTTTACTTTTAAGGCCAGGCTTAAAACTTTCCTTTTCGATAAAGCTTATAGTTAGAGTGGCTTAGGTCCTCCTGAGCTAGCTTTGTAGTTATGCTGCTATAGGCTTAGACTGCTGGAGGACAGACTTACCAATTTTCTCCACTCTACTTTTCTTTTCTACTACTACTCTCCAGTAGTATTACAGTACATTCTGCTATTTCAACTGTTAACTTTGTTTTCTCTCAGTGTTTTTCTCTCCATAGAAGATATACCTGGTCTGGTATCCTTATTGGCTGCAATGCCCTGTTGGATGGGGGGCATCGACTGGGATGATGCTCCCAGTGGCTGAACATCCACTGTGTCATGTTATCAACTTTTTACTTTCTGTAAGATAGAAAGTATTCTTATATCGGATCTTCTGTTCCTTCTGTGTCTCTGCTCTGTCTTCTCAAACCCCCAGACGGTCGTGGCAGATGGCCGCTCCTACTGAGCCTGGTTCTGTTGGAGGTTTCTTCCTGTTAAAGGGGAGTTTTTCTTCTCCACCGTCGCTACATGCTTGCTCAGTATGAGGGATTGCTGAAGGATTGCTGTGGTTGGAAAGTCTGCATCAACGGGGCCCAACCTCATGCCAATGACTGACGCAATCTGCTGGGATTCCTTAACTAGGAAACTTTTTAACTGATTGGAATGTTTGTATAAATGTATTGAAATGACTTCTTGTTAAGTGCCTTGAGATGACATCTGTTGTGAATTGGCGCTATATAAATAAACTTAATTAATATATCTTGCTTATTTAAGACATTTGAAGCCCTTCTGCAGGAGGTGTTCAGAGTGAGTAGACAAAATGACAAAATTACTAAGTGTGAATAGGAAAAGAAATTCATTTAGGGTGGCTTATTGCCAGTGTAAGATTTCAAAGAAAATTATCTCATTATGGTGCATAAAGATACAGATGTTAAACTCTGAATATATTCTTTCTTTCCGAGTCTAGTGTCAGTAGGGATATGAGAGAAACTCACTGAAACAGCACCATCTGTAGCTTTACACTTGGCATCAAGTGGGTTATAAAATGTAGGCAATTAAGCCCATTTCAAACTAGGTGCATGCATTCACAAATTAGGTGTTGTTGCCATTTAAATATCACCCCTTTAACCACCACTGAGAGCAAAGGTACAGTTCATTTTGCATTTACTCACTACATGTGGAAAAAAGTGTTTTCCTTATTCAAATGCATAGCAGGTGTCCTCTAAAAACAATATAGCCAAAAATGCTGTAGAAAAGTCAGCTTTGGGTTTAGTTTAGTGTGTAAAATCAACTAGAAATGAAATTATTAAATTAACATTTTCCTCAGAATGAGCCATTTCTCCCTTTTGACTGCATGGATTATTTTCCCATTAAGTCTATGTTTTACTAACCTATTTCTAGAGAAACCCATTGTGAAAAAACAAAAGCTGGTTCTTTATTATTTTTTTCCAGCCTGTCATTGTAATTGGGATGGGATATTTGACTTGAAACTTTTTGTCACATAATCTTAGGTAATGCTCTTTTTAGATTTAACACAATCAAGCATTTGTGCTAAATTTATGGTGGATTGCACACATGTAAAATTAAAGAGAATTGATTTACATCTTATAAAATACACACTTGATTGATAATTGAGTGAGTTTTACATTAACCTATTTATTTACCCATCATCTTCTCAATCCATCAATCTCTTTATCTATCTGTTCAACCATTCAGTCTCCAATTTTTTCATTCAACATACCATTTGTTCATCTTCAGTTCATGTAGCAATGTTTTCGTTCAGGTTCCATATTCAAATCCAGACTAACCATTTCCCAGTGACTATTGATCTTAATGAACAGAAGGACAGACACAAAACTGAAGTTTTTAACAGTCAAGATGCAATTTTAGACTTTTAAGATGCTTGACCTGAATCTGGGGATAGGGAACTAAAAGCTCAGTTAATAACAGGTAAGCTAACCTTTTACCATACAGCTATTGCTTCTTTAAATAATTCATTCAATTTCTATTTAAACTTTGTCATGTTTAAAGTCACAGGAGAGATGGAAGCTATACTAACAGCCAACAAATGAGAGACGGGGTGAAACCAATGCAGTTCAACAGTTTGAATACTTGCTTTAGGTAGAGTGACCAAACGTCCACTTTTCCCCGGACATGTCCACTTTTCACGTGCTGTCCTGGGCACCTAGGGTTCCGGGTTTTCATTATTTATCAGTCGACCAAACTTAAACTGACTAGTGCGATCCATGCAATATGACAGCTTTTCTCTCATGTCACATCCTCCCCAAGCTGCTACCTAGTGCGTGGTTCTGATCCATTTATTGACAGAACAGACCGTGCTGCACTGTGTTGTGCTGCATTGCACTGTGCCACATTAATACAAGAAGTTGTTTACAAGTCAAAGTGCAAGTGGACGCATCGCAAAAGATATACCGTACAGTCGCAACGAATGGGTGGTGGAGTGCATCATTCACATACTGTAGCTGGCATATGTGTTTCTGTGCATAACAAAGGTGCCAAAGATCCCATAGGTCACATGTACGCAAAAACTATAAAAAGGCTGAACAAAGTTTGAGTTCTGATACTGAGGAGGATGAAGATGAAAACTAAAGACTGAGAGAATGCACTTTTTTATTGTCCTTTTGAGACTGCTGCATTTTACTTTTACACACTGAAAAGAAAATATTCAATTTCTCACAATATTATTTCAGATCTTCGTCTAATTTTTGTCCAGTATAACTTAAAAAGTGAACTATTATTGTTGTTGGTAAAAATTCAAATGTAGAAGAGTAATTATTTCTATTATTAATTAATTTCCAAAGATTTTAAAGTCCTTTCTTTGTACTTGTGAAAGCAGATCTGAAGTTTATCATATGATTAGTTATTTCAACCACATAAAGAATGCACACTTTAAATATTTTAAAGTCCTGAAAGTGTTTCAGGACTGGACCAAATGCCCTCTTTTTTGGAACTCTAAATATGGTCACCCTAGCTTTGGGGCCAACACAAAAACATTCAAAACAGTGATTCATGTCAGCTTGTATTTTTGTTTTGCTACACTATAATATAACTGCAAAGGTGTTAAATCCATAAAACTCCAGTTTTATTTTAGTAATGAATGGTTGTTGTATTTAAGTCTCTACACTTTATGAATCTATGCATGGGTGTGCAATTCATTCTGAGTTTCCACAACAACACTGCTCTGTTCTGTTTGACAACAAAAGAGCATCCATCCATCCATCCATCCATCCATCCATCCATCCATCCATCCATCCATCCATACCTCCCTCCCTCCCTCCCTCCCTCCCTCCCTCCCTCCTCTTTCGCTTATCAGGGATCTGGTTGCGGGGGCAGCAGCTTGAGAGGAGAGACCCAGACTTTCCTGTCCACAGCCACTTGGACCAGCTCCTCAAGGGGAATCCCAAGGCGTTCCCAAGGCAGCCGATAAACATAGTCCCTCCAGCGTATCCTGGGTCTTCCTCTGGGTCTGCTCCATTCACCATGACAGACTGATACAGTGCCTACATAACTGCAGACGCCGCACCAATCCACCTATCAATCTTCCTCTCCATTTTTCCCTCATTCGTGAGACCCCCAGATACTTGAACTCCTCCACTTGGGGCAGGACCTCGTCCCCGACCCAGAGAAGGCACTCTACCCTTTTCCTCAAGACCATGGTTTCGGATTTGGAAGAGCTGATTCTCATCTGCTTCACACTCGGCTGCAAACTGCTCCAGCGAAAGCTGTAGATCACGTCCTGATAAAGCCACCAAGAACCACATCATCTGCAAAAAGCAGCGACCCCTAAGCCACTAAAATGGATCCCCTCAACACTTTTACTGCGCCTAGAAATCCTGTCCATAAAAGTCATGAACAGAATCAGTGACAAAGGGCAACCTTGGCAGAGTCCAGCTCTCACTGGAAAAAAAGTCTGAATTACTGACAGCAATGCGAATCAAGGTCTGACACTACGGGGCGAGAGGCAGGGCAAACCCTGGACAAGTTGCCAATCCATCACAGGGCAACCATGCATGCACGCACACACTCATACCTAAGGGCAATCTTAGAAAGATCAATTAACTTAACAGTCTGGACTGTGGAGGAAGCTGGAGTACCCGGAGGGAACCCATGCATGCACAGGGAGAACATGCAAACTTCATGCAGAAAGACCCCAGGCTGGGATTTGAACCTGGGTCGTCTTGCTGCAAGGCAACAATGCTGCCAACTGTGCTACTGTGCAGCCCTAAATAAGTAGCAAATTTGCTA
The DNA here is from genome assembly GCA_963556495.2 of Valencia hispanica. NCBI lineage: Eukaryota > Metazoa > Chordata > Actinopteri > Cyprinodontiformes > Valenciidae > Valencia > Valencia hispanica. The sequence continues at coordinate 16,707,864 of OY747705.1, forward strand.
ATTTACTTGCCGATAAGCAGAAGAAGACTAGGAAAGAAAGAAAAAAAAAGCAGGGTCCGGTGAAACTCTTAATAATCTGCTGGACAAATTGTTGTGATGTTAAAATCAGTGCAGACAGCAGCAGTTGCTGCAGCCACAGTATCACATGCTGCTGCACAATACCTCCTGTCTGACTATGTTGGAAGTTAATGTTAACCGAAATCCAGTTCCATACCAGTTGTACCCAAGAATACTGAAATTACATCCTCGGACTACAGGGACCTAACAACCCGTATCAAGAGGCCTGGTACTCCAAACTCCCAAAGTTTCCCCACAGAACTCCCCGCGAGACACGGTTGAAAGCCTTCTCCAAGTCCACAAACTACACGTAGACAAGTTGGGCAAACTCCCATGAACCCCCCAAGATCTTGCTTAGGGTGTACAGCTGGTCCAGTGTTCCACAGCTAGGACGAAAACCGCATTGTTCTTCCTGAATCCGAGGTTTGATTATCGATCAGACCCTCATTTCCAGGATCCTTGAATAGACCTTACCAAGGAAGCTCAGAAGTGTGATCTCCCTATAGCTGGAACACACTCTGTGGTCCCCCTTTTTGAATAGGTGGACCACCACCCTGGTCTGCCAGTCCAAGGGACCTGCTCCCTATATCTAAGCAATATTGTAGAGTCGTGTTAACCAACACAGCCCCACAACATCCAGAGCCTTAAGAAACTCCAGGTAAATCTCATTCACGCCTGGGGCCTTGACATCAAGGGGCTTTTTAACCACCTCGGTGATCTCGGCAACAGAGATTAGAAAACCCCACCCAAAGTGCTCAAAAACCACTTCCACACTAGAAGGCGTGCTGGTGGGATTGAAGAGTTCTTTGAAGTACTCTGCCTACTGACTCACAATGTCCCAAGTTGAGGTCAGCAGCACACCATCCTCACTTTAAACAGTGCTGGTGGTGCACCGCTTCGCCCTTCTGAGACACTGGATGGCGGACCAGAATCGCCTTGAAGCTGTTTTCCATGATCTCACCAAACTCCTATCATGCCTGAGGTTTTGCCTCAGCGACTGTCCGAACCGCACTCTGTTTGGCCTGCCAGTACTTATCAGCTGCTTCCGGGCTCCCACAGGCCAAAAAGACCCGGTAGGACTCCTCCTTCAGCTTGACAGCATTCCTCACTGTCTGTGTCCACCAGCAGGTTTGAGGGTTGCCACCGCAACAGGCACTGCCCACCTTGCAGCCACAACTAAGGTCAGCCGTCTCAAGAATGGAGGCACAAAACACGGTCCGCTCGGGCTCGATATCCCCTTCCTCCCCCAGGACGTGTTCAAAGCTCTGCCATAGGCGAGAGTTGAAGCTCCTTCTTATCAATGTCATCCCCAATCAACACCAATGTAGAGAAAATGTCAGAATTCCATTAATTAAACAAAAAAAACTTGAAGAAATCATTAACCAATTAAGCTCCTCCTCTTGCTATCTTGATATCCTACCCACAGTTTTCCTCAAGAAAGAAATCCCTGTCATTGGGTCTGTTCTAATTTAAATAACTTATCCCTCCTCTCAGGTGTTTTCCCCTAGGCTTTAAAAACAGCAGTTATCAAACCACTACTAAAGAAGAACAACCTGGACAAAACACGTTTATTCAGAGTTAATACAGGCCAAACTCTATTTTTCCATTCATCAGTAACATTATTGGAAAAGCAGTGTTTCAGCAGTTAAATAGCTTCCTAACAATGACCAACCATTTTGATGTTTTTCAGTCTGGTTTCCATGCACACCACAGCACCGAGACTGCCCTTGTCAAAGTTTTCCATCTCATCCGCATTCGCAGTCTGTGGTAGAACCACAGTGCTGGTACTTTGGGACCTCAGTGCAGCATTTGACATTGTTGATCATGATTTACCATTGGAACGACTGGAGAGCTGGGTCGGACTCTCTAGGCCAGTACTTGATTGGTTTGAGTATTACCTAAATAACAAGGACTTCTTTGTTTCAATAGAAGACTTTTCATCAGAACGAACAGAAATCACAGGGCTCCATTCTGGGGCCCCTCTTATTTAATATTTACATGCTCCCACTAGCCCAGATTATTACAACCAATAAGATTAAGTACAATAACTATGCAGATGATACTCAGCTCTATATTACAATCTCACAAGGTGACTTTGAACCCATCCAAATCCTAAGTAAATGCATCAAGCAAATCAATGGATGGATGTGCTATAACTTTCTCCAGCTGAACAGAATCAAAACTGAAGCAATTACCCTTGGACCTAAAGAGGAACAATCAAGAGTCAGCACACAACTTCAGTTAATACAGCTAGAAACTACTGATCAGCCCGAAATCTGACATAGTGATGGACTCAGACCTGAACCTCCAGGGTCACATAAAGACAATCACGAGGTCAGCCTTCTATCACCTGAAGAACATTACTAGGATTAAAGGACTGATGTCACAACAGGACCTCGAAATGCTCATCCATGCATTTATCTTTAGTTGGATTGATTACCGCAACAGCGTCCGCATATGTCTGCCAAAAAAGTTAGACAATTAGACAGCTGGGGTGGAAAATTGTTATGTAATTAGGAATTAAGTGTATATTCTCTGTTTAGTGAATGCATCAAGGGTAAGATGACAAGGTTATTGTTCCAACTTAATGTTTATGATAAAGATGTGTCAGGTCACCAGAGAGACAGACGCCGGGCAGTAAGATAACAGTCTGGCCTTCGGATGAGCTGCTTCATGCGTCACTATCAGACTCGCATGAACCAGTTCTCTAGAGGCGGGGCGTGAAGATGGGAGAAGACGTCTGCAGAGATAAACAGTGATTGCTGAATACTATTTAAGCTGTTAGTCAGAAAGGTTGGGTAGGGTGATGCATGAGTAAATCTGTCCCCTCCATGTTCTGGCCAAGACATGTTTGTATTAAATACTTAAACGCCTTCTGGGACTCAGTCTTCTTTATTATGGAAACCCTTAGGTATTTTTGCCATTACACAGCTGCAGCTAATGCAGAATGCTGCTGCTTGTGTCCTCACTTGAAGCAGCAAAGTAGAGCATATAACCCCAGTTCTAAAGTCCTTACACTGGTTCCCTGTAGCTCAGAGGATAGATTTCAAAATACTTTTACTAGTGTATAAATGATTGGATGGCCTAGCGCCAAAGTATTTTGAAGATCTACTGTCACTATACCAACCCCCCAGACCACCCAGGTCTTCTAATTCCAGTCTACTCAGCATCCCTAGAATTAGAACCAAGCATGGAGAAGCAGCTTTCAGTTTCTATGCTCCTCAAATCTTGAATAAACTCACAGACAACAGTAAAGCTGCTGAAACACTGAGTTCTTTTAAATCAAGGCTAAAAACACATCAGTTTTGAGCTGCCTTTGAGTAATGTTTTCATGTATCATATGTTGTGTGTGTGTTTCATGCTTTATTGCTGTTTTTACTTTATGATCTATTCATGTATGCTTTTGAGTAATGTTTTTACATGTTGTATGCTCTCTGTGTGTGTTATGTTTTATTGCCGTTTTTACTTTAACCCCTAATCATGTAAAGCACTTTGAATTGCCTTGTTGTTGAAAGTGTGCTATACAAATAAAATTGCCTTGCCTTGCCTACTAACAGGTGACTGCCAAACATTCCCAGCAGACCCTCACAACAAGTTTGGGCCTGTCAGGTCTGACCGGCATCCTCTTCCACAGTCGGAGCCAACTAACCACCAGGTTCAGATCAGGGGAGCCATTGCTCCCAACCTCAACTCTCCAGGTATCATTATCATTGCCCACATGCGCTTGAAGTCATCTAGCAGAACAAGAGAGTCCCTGGGAAGAGCACTCTTCAGCACCCCATCCAAGGACTCCAAAAAGGGTGGGTAATCTGACCTGCCGTTTGACACATAAGTGCAAACAACAGTCAGGACCTATCCCTCCACCTGTAGTCAGAGGGAGGACACCCTCTCTTTCACTTGTGTAAACAATCCTATAACTGCTAAAATCTTATGCCACTCCATATTATTTTACATTTCATGAAATAGGAAGTGTCCTGTGTTCAGTGGTTCTTGGTGTAGTGCCATCACAGGTGAGGAGTTAAATATGTTGCTCAAAAGGTTCCATTCGTTTGACAAAGTGCAGTGTGAAAGCGAATAAACCCAGCTTGAAAAAAAGCAGCAAGGTTGAAACTGTGGTCAAACCGAGTTGAACCGAGTCTACCGGACTATCAGGTGTGAAAATGGCTTTAATCGCTTTGGGTAAAACTGATATTGAACAAACTGTTTTTGAAAAAGTAGATACAACAAATAACAGAATGACACTAAACATATCTTTAGAAAGTATTTTTCTTATCATTAGGTTGTGGGGTTTTTTACATTACTTTTTCAAATATTAATAACACATAGAAGAAAATGTATCAATACTCTGTTTGCAGAAGTTTTTATATATTAAAAGCAAAACTTTTTATTAGAATGGTGCTTCCTTAAAAAATAATTACAACTTTCCTGGTAAATAATTTTCAAAAGGTCATGTAACATTTGCGGGTCTAAACAAGTTCTATTTAGCTGGACTGAGGGAAAAAATGGCTCTTTGGATTGTAAAGCTTGCAGATGCCTGTTCTAAACTTTTGTAAAGCAGTAAGTAGGGCAGGTTTGGTTTATGTGGCCTTCAGCAGAAGCACTCACATTTCAATGACATCGAAAGACTGCATGGTTACAAATTATACTTATTTTCTATGTTCCAACCTATGAAACTTCCCATCTTAAGAGTTGTTTGTTTCAATTCACAATTTCTGGAAGCATTTCTTGAAAACTCAGGCTGGGCTCTAGCCTGGCATAGGAACCAGACAATACATGACCTCTGTCCAAGGTTTATATCACAAGGCTATTTTCACCACAGAGAGGGACTGTATTATTTATTATTTGAAATCGCTTCCAGTCTTGGCCAGAAGTTGACAAACATTTATGACTGACATGAATGTCACATTAAGTTTTATTTTAGCCTTTCTGTAATCCACATGGGGTTTAAATTATGCATTCAGGCTCAAATATGGTTCATGGCAAAAATTCATGGCATACACAATGGGTTTTTTCCAATAGGGTTAAGGTTGGAGAAATTTTTGGTTTAATGTTAGCCTATTTTATACAAGTTATGTGTTTGGGATCATTAATCTGCTGGAACATTGAACTATGTTCAAGTTTCACCCATCTAACTACAAAAGTTAAATTAATTTGGAGTAATCTTCCATCCCCATTATTCCATCCACTTTGTGCAATGTACCAGTAGCCCCACAGCATAATTCTGCCACCACCGTGATTGACAATTAATATTTATTTGATATTTAAACAAATCACTTTGACTCCTCTAAAAAAAGAAATAGCTCAATCATTGCTAAATAATTGTACAGCTAAAATGTTCTCACTTACACTGCATAAAAAGACATACCAAATTTCCTCACTTTGACATTAAATTAGATTGAATGTTTAAGACAGTTAAAAATCACCCATCAGTCATCAATGACTATAGATCTGTTGCCCTGACATCCCACATCATGAAGGTCCTGGAGAGACTCCTGTTGCTCCCCCTAAACATGCAAACAAGAACATATCAGGACCCTCAGCAATTTGCTTATCGCAGTGGAGTTGGAGTTGAAGATGCCATCATCCACCTTCTTCAACCAACCCGCTGTCATCTGGAAAAAGCAGACAGCATTGTGAGGATCATGTTCTTTGATTTCTCCAGTGCTTTCAACACATTTCAGCCTGATTTGCATCGTCAGAAACTCCTGAAGACACAAGTGGAGCCCTTAACAATCGCCTGGATCAGTGACTACCTGACAAACAGACCACAATTTGTGAGACTGAAGAATTGTGTGCCAAACCAGGTGGTCAGCAGCACAGGAGCACCACAGGGGGCCGTACTCGCACTATTCCTTTTTACTCTGAAGACCTCAGACTTCCAGTACAAATCAGAGACCTGTCATCTGCAAAAATACTTAGATGACTCTGCAATTGTCGGGTATATCAGAGATGCACAAGAAGCAGAATACAGAGAGCTGGTGGACCGCTTTGTGGCATGGAGTGGAAACAATCATCTTACCTTGAATATGAACAAAACAAAGGAGATGATTGTAGATTTCAGAAGAAACAGATCAGCCAAACACTGTTTCCATCATGGGTGAAGAAGTGGAGGTGGTTGGGGAGTATAAATACCTTGATGTTCACCTAAACAATAGACTGGACTGGAGGCGCAATAGTGAAGCCATCTAAAAGAAGGGACAGAGCAGACTGTACTTCTTGAGGAAGCTTAGATCTTTCAAGGTTTGCAGCAAGAAGCTGCAAATCTTTTACAAGTCTGTTATGAAGAGTGTAATCTCTTCAGCAATCAGCTGTTGGGGTGGCAGCATCAGAGCCAGGGACATAAAAAGACTACACAACCTGATAAAGAAGGCTGGTTCTGTTCTGGGGACAACTGTGGAACATCTGGAGATGATGATGCAAAGAAGGATTCTTCATAAAATCAAAAAAGATTATGAAAAACCCTGAGCATCATCTTCATGAGACTGTCATACAACAACAGAGCGTCTTCAGTCAGAGGCTTCTTCAGTTTTGCTGCAACACAGACCGCTACAGGAAATCCTTCCTGCTCACAGCCATCATGATCAACAACAACTCCTTAAAGTAATTGTATGAATTACAACAACACTTAATTTCCCTCTGGGATCAATAAAGTATTTTTGAATTGAATTTGAATTTAGTGCTTAAACTAAAATTAGAACATTTGCAGCTGGACATTTCAAATAACCAGAATTATAGAGTACAAAATAAAAATTATTTATAAGATTTGTAAATCTGACCTTTCAGAATAAATTGGATTAAACGTTTTGAGTCTTGTGTTTTTTTTTTGAAAAAACTACATTACCACCTTTTTTAACAATTATATTGTTGTGTCAGTTGATCCTCTTACCACTGTTCTGTTCACTATGTCTCCTTCCTATTCATCTGTTCTCCTCTCCTTTCATTATCTCTCCTCTGCTGTCATCTTGTCTCCTCTCTTGGTCGCCTCTGAGCTGAGCAGTTGTCCTTGCAGCCCCCTCAATCTACCACACACAGCGAGAGTTGGTGGCGGTCCAAGCCCATTCCCTTGAGTCCTAGATGGGTGACTTCCAACAGTGCCCCCCAGGCTTTCCTCCAGGCCTGTGGGCCTAAGAGCTGGCAGCTCTGGGAGGCTATTGTCAGAGAAAGATTAACCACACATGACAGCTATTCTACAGCACACACTCGCACATATCTTGACACATGCAGAAGCACATATTCCTTCAACATCACAGCTTTTGTTTAACATCGATGACAACATGAACTGGCAAACAACAGTATAATACGATTCCTGTAGATTTTAATGCTAATATTGTACAAAGTGGGCAAATATCAAGAGTGTGTATGCAAGCAGTAGTGCTTGCATGGGCTGTGTGCTGGGTAAGTAATCCTGCTGAGGATATTGATTTTCTATGGAGGGGGGATCTCAGGTAGATACATATCTTTATCAGGCTCAGATATGAGCAGACTGTAAGGAAATATCGTTGTACAGATGTTATTCCCTAATCTGCTGTATGGGAGCTACAGATCATGCCCTTGTCCAAGGTCCAGACTCCAGACTATGCTTATCTGCTGCATGTACTGTATGTGCTTTTATCCATCTCTCACACATTCAGACACATACTTTTGTACAACACAAGTATGTCAACATGCATATTTGCCAAAAGAAAAGGTACCAGGTTGGTCTAACAAAACTCTTCAGTGTGGAAAACTATAAGTTAACTATTTTCAGTATCAATGGGGTGTTTGAAAACAGTCACAGGAAGCACAAAAGCTATATGAATTAATTTGAAAGGAAAGCATACTTTCTAGAGGCATGTCAGGTGTTTATTTCAGGCTGCTACAATTGGGAGCAAGACTTGGTTGCTGCTGTTTGCTTCCTTATTTCGTACTTTAGCAGTTTTTGTTGTTGCATACCGACTTTATGGGCTATAAAATAGCCATCAACCACATGATGTCAAGTAATATTTACCCTGAAGGATATTTCAGCATATACCAGCATATCTCAAAGATTCCTCGATGGGTAAAGGTCTGTATTCTGTAATTGCCAATCCATGTGTGAAAATAAGGGCTCATGCTCACTGAAACATTCTTTCACAATTTGAGTCCAATTGACCTCATTCTTTGGGCAAAAATGTTGCTGAACACTTGACCTGACCAACTGCAGCAACCTCAGATCATAGCACTGTCCCCACAGGCTTGTACAGTAGGCACAAGGCACGATGGGTGCATTTGCCTCTATTTTTACCCTGATACGCCCATCACTCCAGAGCAGGGTAAATCTGGACTCAGACCACATGACCATCCATTGCAGCAGAGTCCAATCCTCATGCTGCCTTGCAATTTGAAGCTTTCTCTCTGGTCAGCATCACTGACTAGAGGTTTTGTTTGGGCTACACCGGTGTTCAGTCCCAATCCCTTGAGTTCCCTTTGCATTGTGTGTGTGGAAATCCTTTTACTTTCACTATTGAGCATAGTCCTGAGTTCTACTGTTATTCTTCTACTGTATTTGATTTTACCAAATGTTTAAGTGATCGCCGATCATAACCATTCAGTATCGACCACTTTTCTTTTTTTCCACTTCCCTTCCAGTTTTTAGTAATGGGTTGGACAGTTCTTAACCCAATTTTAGTAGTTCCTGCAATCTCCATAGATGTTTTCTCCATTTAACGCATGACATAGATTTTAACCTTCTTAAACAGATCAACATCTTTTGACAGGGTTGTTTAAGAAATGAGAAACGACTTATTGCATCAGTTAGGGTTAAATAAGTTTTTGCCAGCTGAAAAATAATCACCCATGCTGTAATTATCTAATAGAAGGTTCGTACCCATTTGCGATTTAAGATGCTTAAATTCTAAGGAGGAGTGATAACTACGATGGTTCACACTTCACAGGTGAGTTAATTAGGAAAATGCATAACTACGGTGAGGGGAGGTGGACTATGAAATGATGAGGAGACAGAACGACCGCAGATCTAGGGAGCACACGGAAACCAAAAAGACTACGAATCAGAAACAGGAACTATAGACCACAAATCTAAATGGATGAGTTTCCTAAAGAACAGAACACAGCCCGGCAACATCAAAAGTATGAAATGAACTAAGTTAAGTATGTTATATTTGATAGAACCACAATAGCAAAATAATTGACACAGAATCAAACTACTAAGGATCATGACAGTACAGTTTTGCTTTAAAATGACTCCTTTTTCACGCACAGTGTGACATCATCGCTGTTATTATATGAATAAAATCATTACTGCTCATGCCAGGAAGAAAACAACAGATATATACATGCAAACACACATTTAACTCTAACCCCCCTCAAGCCAAAATAAACCCAGCAGTCTGGGGACAAGAATGGCATGATGGTAAAAGAGTGAGAGTGACTGAGAGATGCAAACTGCTGTGTCCCACATACATTCTCGACACACTGCCTGCCTTCTTCAGCACTCATATAGCCATCCCCTCCCCACTGCGCTCCCTATTCTCTGCTGTCTCCACACCCCACTTCACCCGTCTACCTCCCACCACCCCACAACAGAATCCCAGCAGCAGCTCACAGGAGAGGTGGCACACTTTGAGGATAAATTTAGAAATGAGGAGCCATCCTAAGGCCGGCACAGAAAAGAGAAAAGTGGAGACAACACATGTGTGTCTGATCACACAGCAATACCTCAACATGCTGTCAGCGCATGTGGACCTGTATTATGTGTAATATAAACATTCATGGGAGTCTAGGTTTGACTAAGAACACAGGCTTGATGTCAAGAAGTTAGGGAGAAGGGAAGAGGAGAGAAATATATAGCATTGTCATCCTCCTTTGTTGGATGTGATGTGAATCTTAATGCCAGCACTGGGTGGACCCCTGAAGAGGTGGAGAGACAAAATGACTTTGAGGCTTCAGAAGGACACTTTGTAAGAAAGAATCTCCATGAGATGAGTTTTTCCCCAAGAACTTAAGGAACAAACACACACAGAGTCGTCCGCGCCAACAAATCTGCCTCAGTGTGCAATAGCCTTACTGCTTCACTGCTCAACCCTGAACAACCGCTTTCCTGCCTTATAACACCCCTGCTGCCCTCCATCTCTCTCCTCTCCTCCCCTTTCCTATCCAATTTTATTATTACTATCTCACCTCTCTTTTCAACCGTTGCCCCCTCCACCATTGAGCTACTCCCCAGTCCTGAGGGATCTAATCGACTATCCAACCATTTTTCACCACTGCATACATTTTACTAAAGGTACTCAGAGGGAAATAAAAACTCAGCTTTAGTAAATCTAAAGTTCTCAGCTAAGTAATAGGGAGCTGCCCAAAGAGCCCTGGAAAAAGAAGTTAGTTTAGTTTAATGATTATTTATATCTTTCCAGCAAGGTGAATGTAACCACACACACACTCACTAGAAAAAGCAGAATACTTTCTTATATCAACCATTAAACCATCTGCTCTGATGTCTATAAAGATTAGATATATTTAATTTGATGGATTTGGATGCATGGGGTAAAATCTAATAAATGTTGCTCCCAGGTTCTGAAATGAAGTTTGCTTGAGGAAGTGTTCATGAGGAGTCTGGATCGGTTTTGTTTACAGTGTTTGTATTTTGTTGTATTGTAATGATAGGCGTCATTTTTATTAAAATAATTTACAATCACTATTATTTAATTTGTATATTTTTGAAGTCTGGGGCGCCTACTCCCTCCAACCAGACCAGATCCATTTAGATTGTTATTGACTTTTTACAAAAACGTTGAGGTTCATTTATATTTTCAGATATATTTAAAGTGTTTTCAATCACTTTCTCAAACATGTTTTATCTCTTACTACAACCGTTTTAACTCCATGCAAATGATCAATTATGTGAGTTAAATCTGGTCAAATTGAAGCAACATCTGAAAACACTGCATTACTGGTCCTTTTACTTTGTCAACAAAATCCTATGTGGAAAATGTTCTCCTCTTGCTATGGTTATGCTGCAGTCATCCACCAGTAATGAAATGTTGCTGATCAGGTATGATTTTAGGTATAAGAAATGATGGACAATATAGTTATGTTTCATGATCATTATGCACAGATCTGTGTGTAATTTGTGCATTGGAACAATTTCACGCATAATGTGGTATTTACCATTTTGTACTTGTGCGTAGAAATGTTCCCAAAAATAAGAACAGCTCTGACCATGTGTACACACAGAATCTAGTGGATAAAATTTTAAAGAAATGTTTTAAATTTGCCAATTTGAATGATTAAATGTTGGGGGTGATCATGCATGGTCAAGAGATCTTGTGAATCGCAATCTGGGGGGATGGGGGGTTTGGGTGGGGGCTGGATGGTCCTGCTTATCTGTGAAGCTGGTTGTCGCTGTCTCCATGCGTACTGATGCCAGCCAAAGCAGTGTCTCCAATACTAGCCACACGCGTGTCAAATTTGGTTAGCTCTGTGGTGATCTGTGCACACTGAGTAGAAGATCCAGGCCCAGCTGTGTGCTGAGGGATGTTTTATTGTATTTGGTTTGATATCGAATCATTTTTTCTTCTATTTCCAACAGGAACCTCTCCACTGTCCCGACTGCATTTACTGCCTCTGTCACTTTCTCACAGGCAGTGTTCTTTTTTTTTTATTGGTTACCCCTGAGCTGATAGAACTAAACAGCTGTGTCAGGGCGAAATTTAACCGATTTAATTTGTTCAAAGAAGTTAAGTATTTCCAAAGAAGAGAATAACAGCAAATGAAACATTTTTTTATGTCTACAGCAGGAACATAACTGCTGCGTGCTGGAGAGAGTAGACATGAAGCAGAGGAACCGCTGATAACAGAGGGCAAAAACTATCGGTCTTAAAATAAATCTGCGTTTACTATGACAATTTCCAAAAAGCCTGTTCATCATTACTCTTTTTTTGCCCCTTACTCTTCACCTTGAGCTCAGCGACACTGAAATTCTTTTTTTTTTTTTTTTGCATTCTTACCCATTATTTTCAGGAATAATGCAAGGATTTCATGCATGTGTTAGAGGATGTTGTGTGACCAAATTTCAACACCGGTGCAGTTCACAAATTTAAAGCAAGTAGCTGCAAACCAGAAATGATGGCTGTTGTTGAGCTGACCAATCACAGGTGTGCGCTCTCCATTTTGTTCAACAGATAGTTAGAAAATTGGGCTCTACTCCGTGCGTCCTTGTGTAGGTCACGGAGAGACCTTGCATCGACGGATAATGGCGTGTCTATCCATTCCACCGTAGATGGAGAAGTATAAACTAGACTTGAGGACACACTTTGAATATCATTGGGAAGTGGGCGTGGCTTATATGCTATTTCACATGGCAAAAGTCAAATAGTTGTTAACAATTTATGACTGAAAAAGTACTTGATCAAGCATTATGTGAATAAGCTAATATGATTCCATATGTAATCATGACCATCTAAAAATATTTTTGGAATTTCTTGACAAAATATGGATTTTTAATTTATTAATTTTAGTTGTTCTTGTATAAAACAGTAGTTAACTGTCATGTTTGTGTATTAATTAAGGACCCAAAGGCAGCAAAATAAAACTCTGGCTCCAGACCCCTGCGGAGTTAGGAGCCAGGGGTGTGTCCTCTTGGGCACCCCTTGAGGAAACAGGAATCAGAGGCTTGTCCCTTTGGACACCCCCTGTGGAACGAGGAGTCAGGGGTCGAGGTGGAGGAGGCCTTCCCAACTGGCCAGCAAACGCTGCCAGTTTATTCCACCTAGCCTCCTCCCAAAATGCAGTCAACACCAGTTCAGAAAAAAAAAATGGCAAAAGGGGCCTTAGCAAGTCCATTAAATTCTCTGCTGCCCCAATTCGGACCCAAGGCGGGCTGAGATTGGCTATACAGTCCAAATTCTTCCTTAAATTAAGGTGCAGTGTGGGCAGACAGAGAGCTGCTGGGTCTACTTGGCTGGTCCATTCTGTCATGTTTGTGTATTAATTAAGGACCCAAAGGCAGCAAAATAAAACTTAAATGATTTAATGGTAACAAAAACAAAGAGCATAAACTTACAGAACTAGGAGAACCAATAAATGCAGAGATGAGGAAGAAACAGGAACTGGGCAGGAATCAGGAACCAGACAGGGAAAAATGACAACGGACCAGCGAGTAGTGACTGAATGAAAGCAGAATATATATTGGGGGGAAATGAGGAAGTGACAGAGAAGACCAATGACCAATTAGATCAGAAATCCGATGCAGGTGAGAGGGGGAGAGCAGGTGGAAACAGTCTATGGCTGGGACAAGAAGTAGAATGGCTAGGGAGACAGAAAACTCTTAAGAAACTAGAAACTAAAGATAATAAGTCTAGGAAGGAAACACTAGAGAGCAGAAGGAAGAATAAATTAGGAAACTATCTAAAGGGAATAAACTAAGGAAACAAATGAGGATACAAACAAAAAGGTGAAAACATCTAAGAGCAAGAAGATACAGAAACAAGGAAGTGCCAGAATAAACTAATAAAGACGAGGAATAACCTAACATGATAAAACTAGATAAGAAAAAGAACTAAGTAAAAACACAAACAGGAGGGACAAAACAAGAGAGCAGCATGGGGTACAGAGGGGGAGGAAATGAAGTGGAAGGAAAAAATCAAAATACCCACGGAACGTGACATTAACCCTTTTTCTTCAAAGACCATTTGAACTTGGAACATGGAAATAAAATCAAATCTGAATGTCATGTAAATATATGAATCCATATATTTACATGACTATGTGAGAATATTTTGCTACTTTCTTAATGATTTATGGACTTTTAATGAATTTATTAGTGTCAAATAGTAGTTCATTTATTATTGAAAAAGTACTTGATCTAGGTATGTGGAAATAACAACAATATTCAATATGTAGATGTGACAATCTGAGACTATTTAACAATTTTATCTGATGAATCATGGATTTCTTATTAATTTATTAAATTGAGTCATTTTGTTATATAAAGGAGCTAACATTTTTTATTTGAATAAGCATTGAATTTATGGGCATAATGAAACAGACACTATTCTACAACTAGTCCTCGCAATATAGGAATAATTTAAATAAATAATAATAAGAAATGTTTAATGAAGTATGAATTTTTTGTAATTGTTTTATAATTTTGTCAAAACTGTTAAAATGGTGATAAACATTTTTTTATTAGAATACCATTACCAAAATTTACATTAAAAACAGTTCAAGTTCTTTATCCTTTAGACATGGATATTGCATTTTATTTTTTAAATTGTTGCATGTAATTTGGATTAAATATTACTTTTTATACGTTGGATATGTTCTGCCATCATTGTTAAAAATGGCAGATAGCTATTTTTAATAAAAACAATGGAATGTGAGGACATGGACATATTTTTATATTTTTCCACACCCTAGAATATTTTGGAATTTGTATTTGTATGGATTTTATATTTTATAGATTTAAGTGTTTCGAGTTTGCATTGGAAAAAAAAATCAAACTTACAGTTTGCAGTTTTTGAAATCTCAAAACCCACCGATGCGAGGGCACTTTGGCATTGTTTCAGATAAAGACATGGTTGTGTGAAAATATTTTTGGGAACTTTATGAAATAACTATTTTTAATTATTTTAATTTTTAAAAAGCAGTACACTACCACCCAGTTTCCATAATGATATGATCTTTAAGGAGAAAGCACTGTCCTGCAATTTCCTAACTCTCGGTTGACATGCAAAGAGACCCGGGTCTGCTGAGATGATAGGACAGGGGGGTGAGAGTGTGGAGGAGGGTGGGGCTGAGGGCGGACTTGTCTGCTAGGGCTTGGAACCCTTTGATAACCACTTGCAGGTGGTTGCTTCTTGTGATTATTACAAATATTACATGTTAGCATTTCTGAGCCTCAATTTTATTAGAGGCTTAGGATTTTCTCTTTCATTTACATGATATTGTCATATCTCAAACAGCTGGACTGAGATCTTCAAGCCAGCAAAACTGAAGCTGTCAAATTTGCAAATATTTATTTTTTACCTCCAGACTGACTGGGGTTGAACTCCAGAATTTTGCAGTCTTACTCTACCTATGACAGCTAGATATGCCTTCTTAATGGCACATCCCAATCCTCCAGGTGTTACCAAAGTGTTATCTTCAGAATCATGCACACGAGTGAAAAACTACTAAGTGCTGTGGTATCAAATCACAGAGGGAAATGTGGGCCACAATTAAATAGCATCAACAGTTATGTTTATGTTTTCATCAGCCATACCTCAAAACTGACAATACAAAACTGTGCAGATTCACAGCCATATCATGCTAATGTGTTTGAAAGCTAGAAGTCAAACACATTAAGAGGAAAAACCCAATACTCACAGCTTCAAATAGAAATCTCTACACCCAGTGCACACTGGAATTACAACTGCAAGTCTTTTGTGTTACCAGTATTTTCCTTCCAAAAACAACTCAAGTTTGGTTAGATGAATGGAGAGCATCTGAACTTCATACTTCGAGCTATGAAACAGATTCTATATTGGATTTAGGTCAAGAGTTGCACTGATTAATGTTAACACAAGAAATATGCTTTGATGTAAAGCATTCTGTTGGAAGGTTAATCTTAATCTCAGCTGCAAACCTTTCGCAGACTAACAGTTGTTTTTCTGGAGTTGTCCTGGTGTGAATCCACTTCAACTTTTCATCAATCGGACTATCTCCATTGTTCCAATGAAAAGCATCCTGAGAGCCTAAAGCTGCCACTACTATGTTTTACAGTAAGGATGGTTTATACACAGTTAGGGTAAGGGGTAGGCTGTCAACCCATAAATGCATGGTCGATTACCATCTCTTTGTAAATCCAGCTGTGCCACATATTTTGAGATGATGGACTCCTCAGTTCGCCTTGATATGTTCGAAACTGGAGATACTGTTTTACAGCTTGAAGCTGCTTCGGAACTTCATGCCCGACATGTTTGTTCAAAAACATCTCTGAGACCTTCACAGAACATCAGTACTTATACTTAGATTATTGGATTCTATCTACAAATTAGGGGAAAAGGTCAACAAGTATATACATTTCAGTTTTTGGGTGTGACAAATCAAAAGTAAAATCTTTTTGAAAAATCAGGCAGTGTTGACAAAAAAAAAAATCTACTTAAAACAACTGTGGAAAATGGGGTGCAAGAAGGAGAGTGCTGCAAAAAGGAGAGTAAGAGAAGAAGGATTAGTTACTCTTGGCTTTTGACAGATTTGCAGTAGAAATAAGCACAACTGGGAATAGTAGAGATCAATAATCTCACTGCCATGAACACATACACACACACTCAAGGAGGTTGGTGTGGATCAATACACCTGGTGGAACAGCATTCCGGTAAACAACATTAATGAACACACATCTGTATACGGCAAATATCTCATGGAACAAATCACTATATGCCACATAACCTCACACATGCAGCAAACCTGTTAGGAGCTTCCCAACAGAGTTCACTTTTCACGAACGCTGAAGTGGAAGTAAAATGATAAATGGATTTCAGTTTGTTTATTGATGGTTATTATTATTTTTTTTTACAAATAAAGCTTGGAAAATGTGGCATTCATTTGTATTTACCCCCCCCCTCCTTAACTTTCACTCTCCTAAATACATTTTATACAACAAATTACCTTAAATCTAACAAACACAAGGAATCCATCTGTTTTTAATGTAAAAATCCAGCTGCCCTATAAAGGCTTCAGAAGATCATTAGAGATGATTAGTGAACAAACAGCATCATAAAGACAAAGTTTGGGTACAAAAACTCTGTACCTCTTTAGTACCAATCAAAAACATTCGGTAGGTACTAATACCGAAAAAAGAAAAACTTTTTTTTGTGTTAAATTTCAGTACTTTCCCAATAAAATGTCCCTGTTAATGAGCTGCTCACCTCAGTTCCTTCCGCTGCTATGCGTCACTTGACTGGAGAATGCTGCTCTCTCACTCACACACAGCACTGCCTCTCATTTACTACGACGCTTCTTCAGTTGCTTGGCTAGCGTAACACGAGTTTTTCGACTAAAAAAAGGCCAAAACATAAAAGGTTTGGCTGCATTTGGTTAAAGTACGTGGTAACAGAGCTAAATGTAACATCTGTGATGACATTTGTGTAGCTAAACATGGAAATACCAGCATCTTAATAAAGCACCCCGTCATTCATTAAATCCATTTATGAGTCGAAGCATGCACCGTATTCGACGGCAAAAAAAACCCCCAAAAAACAGAACTGAGTCCACAACCTTCCTCATCTGCATCTAAAAAAATTATATTTCAGGTTTTTAGAGATATTTTAGAGATGTTTCATATTTCTTGCACTAAATAGTTTACTTTTGCTTAACAGTATTAGGTAGAAAATCCTTTTTTTATTTTTTATGCAAATATTACAATTTGTGTCTACTTATTTTGAAAAGAAAAAGGTTTGTTAAATAATAGTTTACTCTTTGCACTTAACAGTTCTGTTTTCCTCTTAAGATTAGACTTAAAAATAGAAGTACTGAAAAAAAGTATTGTTTAGATACCATAATCAGGTATCGTTCAAATACTGGTATTGGAAAAAAATCTAAAGGTCCCAACACTAATAAAGACCAAACTACACAATGGTGATAAACTTGTGGAGAAGTTTAAAGCAGGGTTATATTGTATGACAATATCTATCTAGCTTTGAAAATCTCACAGATCACTTTTCAATCCATCCTCTGAAAATTTTAAGACCAATGTACAGCTATAAACCTACTACAAAAAAAGTGTCCACCTAAACTGCTATACTGGGGAAGAAAAGCATGTACCAGATAAACAGTCAAGAAACCCATGCAGAGATCTGCAGCTCAGGCCGGATAATCTATTGACACACATAAAAAACATATTAGAAGTCACAACTCATGTAGAGGAATGAGCTAACATGTGGAAGAAGGTGCCTTGGTCAGTTGAGACCAAAGTTAAACTTTTTGACCAAAATGCAAAGTGCTGTGTTGTAGAAAAATAGTAATGCACAACAATGTGAGAACTCCTTCCCCTTAAAACATGGTGCTGGCAGCAAAATGCTGTGGGACGCTTCACTTCAGCGGGGAACTGGAAAAATGGTCAGAGAAGGTGGGAAGACTGATGGAGCCAAGTACAGAGAAATCCTGGAAAACAAAACATAGAGGCTGGAAACTAGTCGAGACAGTAGTGGCATTTCATGTTCCAGCAAGACAACCACACTAAACATACAGCCAGAGCTACACTGAAATGCTTTAGATCAAAGCTTATTATTGTGTTGAAAGGTTCCAGACAAAATCCAGAGCTAAATCAAATCTGTAAGACACAAAATGTGGACAGTTCTGAGGGGAACTAAAGCTTTTGGTAAGGCACTGTATTCAAAGCAATGACAAATAATGAACATTTACATACATTATATGGGGAATTTTTTTTAGCATACACATAAACACAGACACTCAATACTGCAGCTGACAGAGTAGCTGAAACCTAACTAACTGTAGATCAAAGAATATTGAGAACACATGCACAAATAAACACATTCTAGGAAACATACACCGATTGTATGAGGCCAATAGAGACATGCACATCTGAGCAACATGGAGGGATGGGGCAATATGACAGCAAGTAGTGTAGAGTGGGAGTGAGTAAATATTAAATTCTTTAAAACAGCATCTAGGAAAACACATTTTACTGCACAGATGGCGAAGGACAACCTGACCCGCTCTACATATCTGTGTCACGCCCTGCTGAAACACTCCACAATCAGGAATGAGGCATGTAATGGCTAACTTGGAAAGCAGTGAAGAAAGTAAAATCAATATAGGAGCTAAATTAAAAAAGAGATATATGTCCCTTTTCCAACTGTGATAAAAAAAGAAAAATTGACTCTATAAAAGCACCTAAATATTAATTGTGTAAGGTGATGTACCTCACCCAAAAGGGATTTATAAACACAGAAAATCTGAAGAGAAATCTAATTAATCTCTTGATCTTTACTTTCAATTAAAATTCTATTTCACCATGTGTAAGCCTATTTTCTACCTTTCGTAATCTAAAGACATACAGAGAGAGAGATATGTGGGTGTACCTTAGGAAAGTATTCATCTTCGTCTTGTAAATAGAGTTGCATGTCTTCTACCTGTCCATGCTGTGTGCCCTCTGACCTGGTCCTATCTGCAAAGTTTCCTCTTAGAAGGAATCTAATTTTGGATCCTCTGATTCCACTAAGAGTGGGATGTGAATAATAATAGGTGTATTACCTGGCAAGGAGACAAAAGACGCTAATGTATCTTACTAATGATACACAGTATGTTGCTTTAACATAGTGACTCAGCGTGGAGCATCAGAGAATTTAATTTTTGTTGGCATGAGTTCAAGTTATGCCGACTCAATACATCTATACTTTCTTTACGAGCCTGTTTCACACAGCACATATTGACGCAATTTGAGTTTTAGAAAATAAACTGGCAAGAGTGACAAGATTAAGAGAAACATATGTAAGGATGCATTTCTCTGTCATTTATGAGAAAAAGAAAATATGACATAACTTCTATGGCTTTTTGTCTGAAAAGAACAAATGTGGGTGAATTATTTAAGCATCTTTGACATGATGTAACTCAGTACGAGTCATTCTGCTGACTATGAAAAGGCATCATAGATACAGAGGATACATTTAAACAAAAAAATCCTCCCAAGAATGCTGAGTCTACAGCAGTCTATCTTGTGTAAAAGCAAAAGACAAAAAGTCTTGTTCTTGGAAAGAGACTGTTTCTGCAAAGCCTGAATCTACCTCCATCTTCACTATCTTTTATTATTTTCTTTGTCCATTTCTCTCTTTCCCACTAGCCAACTCGTTGAATTAAACGTGCAGCTATTAATCAAAACCTGAGGTGAATCATTGTCTGTCCTACACACTTGGATTGGGATGAATAAAAAAAAGAGGAAAGAGAGAGGGGAAGTGCTACCACCTCCCTTACAATGGAAATACCATATAATAATTTGGTTTGGATGAAAAGATTAAACACATCAGCTATTACAAAATTTTAATAAATGGCATAAAACAAATATACATGCAAACATATATTAAGAGTTGCCCAATTATAAATATTACAACAAGTGGCAAGGACACACAATAAATCATCTGTTTGTGTAAAGTGTTTTGCTCTGCAAGAATCATAAAAGCAAACTAGTCCATGCCTCTGTGTAAAACAAGATATTACTGTACCAAATAGCACAGCAGTGTCAGTGCCAGCAGCTATCTGGTGTGTGATCACATGGATGATCCATCAATTCTCCGATTGTCTACCACATATCCATGATAGGTCTGTGGGCGAAACCAAGACATCCTTGTGGGAAGCCAAGACATCCACGAGGGAAAACAAGACCTCTGTGAGGGAAACTTCTTTGCTCTCTAGCTCATTACGGGGGATTTCAGTTTTTTTCCAGATCAGACCATGAACACCACAAAAATGACCAGTTACAAGTGGCAGCACTGGTAGAATAACATCTGCAAACAAGCTTCTCTTTTTGCAGAGCATGCAGACACAGCATGCTCTAAATCACAGGTTGAGAGGCTGAGAAATGTAATCCTTTTATAGTTTGAACCCACTATCTGGTCCCTTTGCCTTTGTCACTTCAGTGTAAAGAAAATTGATGCACTGTTGCACTTGTAATCACCATATATATATATATATATATATATATATATATATATATGTAATGCTGCTTTCCGGTGTTGCAACTATAATGCTCCTGCTACAAGTATTACATCGACACAAATACATTTCTATGAACCGATGTAATTTCCCAATATAGAACATAGGATTTTTCTGCACCTTCACCATCAGTTTGTAGTTCCACTGCAAATATTAAAAGATATTATTATAAGCCATTTAATGTGCTGCTTTGACTTTTTCCTTCTTTCCTTCTATTTGATACCATGACAAATAAATTTTGCACTTATACCACAGCCTGAAAAAGTCAACTTTCATTCAATTTAATTGAAAATTGGAGGTGTGCACACTTCTCCAAAGCCAACAGCTTTATTGGACTGAGCACTAGTGCAAAGCCATTTCTGTGTGCAAGGGGCTTGATCATGGTACTATATGTGTTGGCAGGGAAATTGTGGATCATTTGTGTCAGCTACTTGGGAAGATGTTGGTTGCAGCCAGAGCAACAGCACAAATGCCCACAGCCCTGGGTAGTGGAAGCGACGTTGACATGCTGTGGAATACCAGGTTTACTGCTGATCCCTGTAACAAACTTGTGCCTCTTTTGGTATAAAAGTCAGATTATATTAAGATACATTGAGCACTGCTACTCAGGTATAGGCCTGATTAGGTTGCAGCTTTGACACGATGCTATTACTTCTTCAAATTCTCTGATGACTGATTCACCCCATGTAATGAACAAATGACTACTGCTGCAACCAGCTTCCTCTACGTTGCACTTAAGAACCAGGTATGCTGTCACAATGATAATGAGCTGACACGAGCTCATCATAGACATTTTGTGCATGCTGAAAAGAGCCAGGGATTACTCAGACTCCATGAGGGATAATGCAAGGAACATTGTTTTTTTGATGCACCCCAGAAAACCTCTGAGATTCTAAAGAAATGATTTACACTCTGACTGGTTTTTAATGTTATTATTGTGTGGTCTTAGCCCATCTAAGACTGCCAAGGCCAAATACAGGTTTTAGTACTTTTTTGTAATCAAAATCATAATTCTGAGCAATTTGGCATGCTTTCAGGATCTCTACTGTCCCAGTCTAAAACCCTGCCCTCAAGCTAAGAAAGTTCCTGCCAACATGCCAATGTTCTTTGCTGCATTTCCAAACAGTTTGTGCACACACAAATACACAGCTGCTTGATTAAACTTCCCTGTTTTGCACTCAAAGCCCTTGTCCTTTACAGGTTTATGGGGCACTTATGACATTTTGGCAGTTGGACTTGGTTCTTGCATTGCTGTGCAATTAACCTTTTTAGACTGCCCCAGCTACAGCAACGACTGTAACCACCTGTATGTTTGTACAGCATCCCCCATCTGCATCCAGAGACAGCTGTCCACTAGACAATCTACAGTACATTTGTTGTATTTAATCAACCCTTATTGCAATTTATATATATATATTGAAATAAAATGACAGCAATAAATTGAATGTAGGGCACAGTGACAGTTGTTAGCATTGTTGCCTTGCAGCAATAAGGCACTGGGTTATTAAGATTGTATTGGATCTTTCTGGGAAGTTACAAATTTAGGCTATTGTAATTTAAGCTTAAATTATATCCCCCCCAAATAAAATAATATAATAAAAGAGAGATAAAACAAGTGTTATACCGTTGCTTTGGTCAACTGGGGGCTGAGCCCCTTTTAAGGTCAGATTCAAGAATTGTCTGGGCTTCAACTTCCTCCCATAATCCCAAAAATATGCATGCAAGGTTAATGTGTCTATATAAATTTCTCCTATGTCTGGGTGTGAGAGGATGTTGTTTGTCCTGTGTCTCTTTGTTGTCTTGATTAATGTACCAAACAAATACAGCGTTTTTTTTAGACATGAACACATGCATAATGTTTATGTGTCGTACCAAGTGCGCAATGCAACTTTCCAACACCAAATCACAACAGAGACGACTCCCACCAATTACAAGCCTAGAAATCTAGACAAACTGCAATAGCAAAAGATTTTGCTCTGCAGGTTGGTCTAGCCATGCTCCATTGTGGAAGAAAGACACTGGCTTGGCACCATTATGGCTGAGCTTTTCTTTATTTTACTTTGTACGATGACGGAAGAGCTTCAACTGAGCAAAACAAAGATGGCGGCAGCTCAGGAATGGCGCTCATTTGAAATGGTTCTGGCATCAACTTTGGACAATTTACACTTGGGCTTTTCTTTGAGAGGCAAGCAGACAGGGGCATTTAAATCCTTTGTTTCGACTGTCCAGTTGACGGATTTCCATCGCTATGAATATGCCACATCTTTGTTGCTCTGATTGGTCCTAGCACTGCCTAGTTGCGTGCAGAGACAGTTTGAAAGACAACCATAGATTCCGCCGCCGAAACAGAGCGCTGTCTATGCATCGTGGCAAGACCCGCCATTGCTGCGGTGGCAAGTGTCAGCGATTCATTCATTATGCTGTCATTGTAAACTGACCCTCTTCATAGATTGTTATTCAGACACCTGACCGTAACAGACAACCGTATTTTCCATGCACTAGGGCCAACTAGCACTGAAAGTTGTAAACACCGGCTTGGAAACTGATACGAGTTCCACAGTGTAAAACATTACAAAGCTAACGTTAGACAGTAGCGTTAGCTAGATTTAAGTTAACTGTTTGCTATTCTGACTGCTAGTTACTGTGGGATGATGAGAATTGGTTATGCTGTTTTTATTTGGAACAGATCCTTTCCGTTTATGTTCTTTATCCACTTGTGGCGAACACCTTGGTCCTCGGGATGCCCAGGAAATCTGTGTAAACAGTACGTTCTGCAACATGGACAGTCCTCGTCATGTAAGGGACTGTTTCTCACACAAAGTTTTCTTCCAAATCTGGAGTTTTCTGCTGTTTTTAGAACAGCGGATGACTAAACACGTCTTCCCAGCCTTCCTAGACATGTTCGCTATAGAGAAAAGGTTCACTCCTTGCTGCTTATATTCGAATGCCTGCTTCGCGCACAGGGCCTATGGCTGTCTGACTCGGACCTGTCCCTGCAGTAATGGCGGCTGCTTGCCTTCCGGTTATTTAATTGGATCGGTCTGCAATCAGCCCAAACTCTGTAAATTGTATCAAATTCAAGGTCCTTTGATGAAAGGGGATTTTCCCAACAGCTGAGTATGCTCCATTCACGTACAGCTGAGATATTAGGTTGTTGAAAGATCAACACAACTCGAAAGTTATTTAAACATGATTTTTCTCAAATAAGGGCACAGTTTTATTTGCAAAATGTCTAAACAGTAACATTAACGGTTTTCAGGTGGCTTTATTGTTGTCTATCCAAGAATTGACTATTTTAGCTTATACTTAGGAAATCCCAACAAATCTCGATTATTTTGTAATATTAACACAATTCGGGGTTTTTTAAACACATGCACAGGATGGCCCGCCCTGTTTATCCTACAATTCAGCCCGCGCTGCATTCATTGCTTCTCACGTAAACAGCATGGCAGATCAGGACTGCATCCGTTCCATGTAAACGTCTCTTCTCTGTCGCAGGTCAGATAGAGGGATTATCGGTCTACGTCGCTCCCTGTTTTCTTAGTCCGCAGAAAGAGATGCAATCAGGTGTTGTAAACGATCAGAAGAATCAATTGGAACGAGCAATGATTAAAAATGCCTCAATCTGCAGCAATAACTTCACATCAGGTAAGCCTTGGCAAACAAACAAGCTAACATAGCAAAACAACGCTGCAGCTGCAAGATAACTGTAAATAATAACAGTGGGAACTGGAGTTATGTAAAGGTCTGGTCCAACACCATATGCGCTCATGTTGATAAGCAAATAATCCCACTATTGTTCAGAAGAATACTATTCAATGCAAAAACTCTTTATTGATCCTAGAGGGAAAAAAAGTCTTGTTGTAGCTCATACTATTTAATCGTCAAGGAGTTGTCTTAGATTCTGATGGCTGTGGGCAGGAAGGATCTCCTGTAGCAGTCTGTGTTGCAGCAAAACGGTTGAAGCCTTAGACTGAAAACATTCTGTTGTTGTAGGATAGTCCCGTAAAGAGGATACTAAGAATTGTCCAATATCAATATGAAACAGTCAGCTTTACATTCAGAAAATGTTAACCAGTTAGTTTGCCTTAGCAACTGGCTAAGAGGGCCATGTGTATATGTGACTGTAGAGTTCAAAACAAAAGTTCCATGCGTCTCTCCTGTATATCCTTTAAAAGAGAGCAACGGCATCTGGTTTTGTCTTTATTTACACCAAAAATTACAGTTTTTCAGTCATACTTAGATGTGTTAATTAATCGTGATTGATGCACAGCTACCCTGTAAATGAATTAGATTAACGTTTTTAATCCTTATGCAGCCCTAATTTATATATATCCAATCCCACCCAGGGATGGGTAAGAGAGTAGGAATTCTTGATTGAAGCATTCCAAAATCGTACTAAATCATGAAGTAGAACCTGAATACATAACAGACCATGACTTTTGCGCACCGTTACACCCCTAGAAATTTGTGGGATTTCATTGAAATAAATAAAAGCAGTTCTTTAGATATGCTTGAAATCTTTAAACTCTAGAAAGATAACTTACTACCTTTAACCCCCATTAAAATGAATCACTTAACAATCCAGGATTTAGCTATATTCTGCTTCTCCAACACAGTTAAAGTAATGAAAACAAATTTTCTGACATGTCACCTGAAACAAGCATAGCTTTATTATTTGCCTAATTCAAGACTTGAGTTACAGTCTTCATTTAACTAATGTCTTCCTGAATGTTTTGATAAGCAACAGTTAGTTAAGGTTCTAGGTTAACACTAGAAGATTTACCGTTATGATATGACTCTGACATATCCGCTCGATATGTTTCAGTATAGTTCCCGTTAATTGTTTGCAGACAAAACTTTGAGAAAAAGCTTTTCTCCGTCTTCCTAAACTTATAGATTGGCAGTATGGCTCACTGGGATTGCAGCTGACAAAAACTCCACCAATGATAGGTCTTGCAGTACCAGTTGCTGATATCAATCATATAAAAATACCAAAAGTTTGAAAACAAGGAGTAATTTTCTATGACAACAGAGGCTCAGCTGGCACTGGCGTAGTTTCTCAGGATTTACGAGAAATGTCTATACAGAGTGAAGCATGTTAAGATTATGACCACCCATGTGGTGCATCTAGTCATAAAAAGCTAGCTGATGGTAAAATCTCTTGGTTCAGCTGGAAAAAAACTATTTCCAAAGCAGCAAGAGAGACTAGAACCAAAAGTAAAACAAGACAACTTCTGGATATATAAAACATATGACTTCCAATCAGAAATGAAAAGTGAAATTTGCCTCATTTTCTATAAATAAATAGAAAGAAAGAATGGAAATTTTTTTATTAATTGACAGCTTTTGCCCTTTCTGTTTTTAGATTTTTGGTGTCACAGTTAACAATGTAACATCACAAAGTCTACACATAAAGTCACACTGACTACAGCATGTTGGTGGGAGCAGAGTCCTACAAGGAGTAAGTATTTAATGAGAATAGCAGAGGGTAAAATGAGGGGATCTCCTGCCTGCACTTTTCATTCCAGATCACATATTAAAACAGGCAGCTGGTTTAAGCCACCAGCTTCTCCTTACTGCTACACATGTCGAGCCCAATTTGGTTGTACATAATGCTACGTGAGAACAGAGTTAATAAAAACTACTGGGACAACAAGAGTGTTGCTTAGTTTTAATCAGAAATGCTCAAGGGTATACTTATGTAGAACTTAGAAGAGCACAAGTCATTCTTATTAGATGAGTTTTCCATATTTAACAGCAGTAATTTGTAACACGATAACATACTTCACTGGAGAACAAGAAGCAAGTACAGAGTACAAAACAAAAACTGTTCATACTGTTTAGACTAAACAGAAATTCTGTAAAATTATAACCATAAATTCCAATGCATTTTATTATGTTTTTGTGTGATAGACCACAAAGTTGTGCATAATTGTTAAGTGGAAAGAAAACATTACTTTTTTTCAAACAAGTTTTACAAATAAAATGTAAAATCCAGAGAAACCTATTGCATTCAGTTACAACAAATGAGTAAATTAAGATTAATTATTACATTTCCAGGTGTTCAGTGAAGGCCTCAGATTTTTGTTGTAGAACAATAACACAGCAGACAGATTAGGGATAAAGTTGTAAAGCATGTTTAGGTAAAAAGCATTATTCCAAGCTTTGAACATATCAAGGAGTACTGATTAATCAATCATCAAGAGAAATAAGTACGGTACAGATGCATGACTACCAGAACTTGGCTGTTGTTCTCAGCTTACTGGCTAAGAAAGGAGAACAATAATCCACAAATTTGACCTTTATGTAAGAATAGTAAGAAGAAAACCATTGTTAAAAGAAGCCCCGAGCCATGTTGAGGATACAGCAAACAAGGGAGAAGGTGCTCTGATCAGATGAGACCAAAAGGGAACTTTCAGGCCTCCATGAAAAACATTACAAAACATTGTGGCAGAAAATGAACTCTGTGAAAATCCTATTCCCATAGTGAAACACTATGGTGGGAGCAACATACTATGGAAATGCTTTTCCTGGGCAGGAAAAAGGAAGCTGAGTTGATGGACAGATACAGGGCAAACATCAAAGAAAGCTTGTTCAAGGCTGCAAAACACTTGAGACTGGGATGTTTGCCAGTAAGACAACTACCCTAAAAATACAGCTACTATGCTATAAAAGTTTAGTCATGTGTTAGAATGCCCAAGTCAATTTCCAGACCTGAATAAAATTAAGAATATGTGGCAGAACTTCAAAATCTATGTTCAATTGATGTTTAAGCTTAAACTGAGAAAGTAGCAACAGTTTCTTGATGTGCAAAGCTGGAAGAGACATGCCCCAAAAGACCAAAAGATGTAACTGCAGTGAAAGATGGGTCTACATGTATTGAGTCTGTTCAAATGCATGGTGCATTTTTGAAATGTTTATTTATAAAAAATCTGGGATCATTATATCATTTTCCCTTATTGCACAACTATGCCCTTCTTTGCGTTAGCCTGTCATAAAAAATCCTAGAGGAAGTACAATAAATGTAATTGTTGTAAAGTGACAAAAATAGGAACATGTTCAAGGAGTGCAATACTTTTGCAAGCCACTGTAAGTTACATGCAGAAAAACAAAACACAAGCTGGAGTGTGGGGTGCTAAAGGGTGAATGGAGTGTCAAAGGAAGAGGTAGAGGATGATGTGATGGTGAGATAACTAGAGGGAAGGATGTAAAGGAGCTTTACTATTCCACTGGGTCTCATTAATTCTGCCCATTCAGATTATATATTGCTGAGAAAACACTTGTGTGATATCCTACATGGAACATGGGCATATTTGTTATCACTACAATGTAGTAGCGGTATGTTTGCACTTTCTTGTGCAGTTGGATATCTCGTTTCAACTATTACCAAGAGGATATCCTACAGTGAGACAAAGTGAGTCACAGTGGCTCTGTTTGGGCGGTTTTTGCCTTTGGATGGAACAAGACAGCCTGTATGAATCACTAAACACACTGCTCTTGCTGTCTGGGTAATCTGTCTGAAAGTATCCCATCCAATCCTGACCTCAGAGGCAAAACCATCTGAATAAGAAACAGAAAAAATGTTTAAGAAAACCACTGAGATAAGTCCAGATAGTTGGGGAGGAAAAAGTCCTCTGACTCACTTGAGCAAATACATCATCTTCACGCTTTCACTGTTTTCCCTCCACGTCTCATTTTATCACCTGTGAATTTCCTGAAGGGGCCCTGCCAAGCCTAAGAAGAGGGAGCAATGGAAAAGAACCTTTCCACCTTCCTCTTCCCTTCTGTTAAGCAAGACAACTGAGAGAACAGTGTACAAGTGAATACTCATACACATGTTCAGTGTAACCACCCAAATCTTCACAAACAAACACAATGTTCTTTGTTCCTCCATGGCTGTACCCTTTCATGTCAGAGTGTCTGGCCTTATTTGTTGGGATTCAAGCCTCTGCTGACGGCGACCTGGACTGCACCGATCTAGTCCGGAGCAGGGGGAAGGGAGGAGGAATCTCTCATGAATGTTGAGAGATGAATGGTGATAGCAATTTGTGGAAAAGGAAAAGATTCTGTAGGTGGTGAAACTTGGGGTTAATGAGCTGGAACGCCAAGAGAAACAAGGGATGGAGCTGGGGGAGGTGGAGCAGATTCTGCACCAGACAGATTCAATGAACACACAAGGGAATGACCCTTTAATTCTAAGCCAACATTTAGCATGGGACACACACACACACACACACACACACCATCACCAAAGGGCAGATCGACTATGTGCAAGCCACGACTGAAATTCTGTATCTGCCTGCAAAATTTCTGATAACACAGTAACACAAAAAAGATGCAAATTTACATAAAAAAATTGTCATTTTATCTATTTTATTAAGCGTCAAGGCATGCTCCAAAGGAATCAGACACATTACTAAAGGATTTAATTTAAAAAATGTGTCCAACAAAAACACACCCTCATACTCTGAGGCTGGGAGGGCATGAAATGGTGGAAAGATGACCCAATTATTAATGACACAAGCACACACGTGTGCGCGCACACATGTATGTTTAGCAAGCATGTAAGTGCTCAGAGCAGGCCCTATTAATTCAGCTCATTTAGCCCCAGTCCAGCCATTAAATTTAAACCTACCCTAAAGCTCTCAGTGCAACAACACTCCTCTACCCCCACAGCTTAGTCTCTTTTTCGTTTCCCTCCTCCAACACATGCAGTATTTGTTTCTGCATTTCTTAGGAGCAAATGTTCTTTTATAACAGAGTACAACTTCTGTTAAGGGCCCATCAATGACAAACAGGCAATGTTTTGCAAAATTGTTAATATCCTTTGAATTTTTTCAGATTTTCTTATATTAAATAAAACAAACGTAATTTTTTGTTATAGGCACTAAGTGTGTAATTGTGAAGTGAAAGGGATTTGGTTTAACATTTTGTTTTCCAAGTAAAAACCTGAAAAGTGTAGCATGCACATGAATTCAATTCCACAGAGTCAGTACTGTAGAGACAACTAAAGAGTGGAAGATTAGTCATCCAGCCTTCAGAGGGCTGTGAGTTCAACTCCAGCTTCTTCTGTTGCATGTTTATGTTCCCTTGGACAAGGCACGAACAGTTAAATACGTATATGTAAATATAAAAATAAGATAATTTACTTTCTCAAACCACTTTTTAAATGTCATGCTTGTTTCCACCAGATTTGCATGTCTACCAGTTCTTTTTCCAATTTGCTCACATTCTCAATTGGACTTAGATCTATAAATCATCCCAACAGCATGAAGTTGCCACCACCACATTTCACAGAAGGGATGGTGTGCTCAGAGTGATGCAGTGTTGCTTTTCTGTCACACAAATATGTATATATCCCAAAAGGTTAAAAATTGTATCTGATCTGACCAAACATTTTCTATCCCCCTACATGGCTAGTGGCAAAACACAAATGGGGCTCATTTTATGGAAAGGAAGTTGGCCCCACTTGGAGTGAATGATTAATAGTGGTCCTGTCAACACATTCTTCCACCTCAGCTGTGGATCTCTGCAGAGTTACAATCAGCCTGTGGTTGCTTTTCTTGCCAGATCTGTCAGTTTAGGTGAATGGCCATGTCTTAGTAGGTTTGCAATTACAGAACAACATCATGAAAGCAAGGAACACAGCAGTTCTTTGGTTTTTGTGGTACTACTTGTTCATTAATGTTCTCTAACAAACCTCTCAGGCCTTCTTTGTAAAGCTATAGAGTAAACTAGTTATTAATTAGGTGACCTCTGAAGTCAATTGTTAATACCAGATTTATTTATAGCTATCAGAGTAATGGGGATGATATAAATGCACATCACACTTTTTTTATTTTTCTTTGTTTAAAACAAATTTGGATGTTATTCATAATTTTTCGTTCAATTCACAATTGTGTGTCATTTTGTGTTGTTCTGTCACAAATATTCACAGGAAATTACACCTAAGTTTGGGGATTTGAGTCGTAAAAATAAATAAAAAATCTAGGGGTTGCAATAATTTTGCAATATATTGGATCTGTTTTAGGGCTCACGCTAAAAAGAAATGTAAACATTTTAACAAAATTCTGCCCAGTTACCCAGGCACAATACAAGGGCATACAGGCAGAATCACAGCTTACACTAGGCATTTAGTCAAATGTGTGCGGAGATCATTAATATTCCCAAACCATTCCCCAGCTTGCAAGTAAAATGAAGGTTTTCTTAGAAAAATGTTGTGTGCGTGAATTTGAGTGCTGACCAATTAAAAGAGGAAATCAGAGATTTATGGGGGCTGGATGGGTTGGTACCCGCTGGGCAACAGAGGCAGACAAAAATTAGGATTAGAGTAATGTTCATCCTGCTTTAACGCCATTTCATTAACACACCTCTGAGGTGTTTTTAAGGGCTGTTGGAAATAAGCCGATTTCCCTGCTCAGGAGAGCTCACCCACTGTACATCAAAAAGGCTGTGTGTCGCAGAAGAATTCACACTCCCAGAACCGCTTTACTTACACTGTCAATCATGGAGCAGTAACCCGACAAGTCAGAATACAGAGCCACTGGATAAATGATTAAAAAACATTTAAAATAAGACAAATGTCACAAGAGGTTGAGTCTGGTGTTGATGCAGAACAGCTGAGGCCAATTCAATTAGTGGGAACCAATACAAGAGCATGTTAGTCTTATCTTTGGCCTTTGGTCTATTTGTGGGCTGTGATCAGATAGAGTTGGTGAACAGGGAGTTAATGGATTAATATGTGGGGAAGGGATACAGAGGCTGAGTAGCTATATGAAACATTGATAGTCATGGAGATAAACTAATAACTAAGATAAGAAACACATACAATAAGACATAAGCTTTTAAAGTTCAAAGGCAGCTACTGACAAGTTGCAGTCAAGGCCTCATTTTCAGAGAAGAGGAGAATATTGTACATATGGGGGAGGGGGGGTGTCTAATGCCCTAATTTTGTCATTAAATCTTAGTTAAAAAAGACAATAAGGAAATCTTTCCTTGCCGACATAAAGCCCAAAGGAAAGAGAGAGAAGATGAGTTGGAGACAGCCACGAAGAGACCACAGTGTGAAGTGTGTGGGAGAAAGAATCAGTTCAAAGCAGAAGGAAAGCGGAGTACGGGCCACATTCACAGAGAACTAGGGGTAGGAGGACACACTGAGGTACTCATGAGAAAGCACATCAGCAGGACTGAGCTGTGAAAGCTAAAGCTGTCTGTGGTCTGAACTTAAATAGCCCGTCTGACCTGAAGTTTGCCAGTAGGAGGACACACCAGGAGGAGGAGGTTCAAAAGCTTCTAAAGCACTATACTAAGCACTAAAGAAAATCTTACAGATTGCAGATCAGACTGCAGCAGTATTAGGACATCTGTGAAAATGTATTCAGCAATGCAAATAACTCACTGCTACTCTGTTCAATGAATTAGTCTGAAAGAGAAGTTTGCCACACAGGCTTTGTGATTCAGCACCATAGACAGCTCCATACTCAAGAATAAACCATTAGAGTCACCTTGGCATTTGAGATTAAAGTTTAAATAGATTAAGTGGAAAGAAAAATGTTTTAGAGGCAACTTGGTAGGAAAAAAACAGGAAACTGAGTGGAAAGGACATTTAATGTACTATTGTTATAAATGTGTGTTTAAGAAGGTAAAAGGTTTTAATACGATGGAAGGGTCACACATAAATAATAGTATACATTTCTCAACAACAGTATTTAAAAATCTACTCCCTGGGCTACAGGGAGCCAGTGTAAGGACTTTAGAACAGGGCTGATGTGCTCCAATTTCCTAGTTTTAGTAGGCAAGCGAGTAGCAGCATTCTGGATTAGCTTCAACTGTCTGATTGACCTCTTGAGCAGACCTGTCAGGACACTGTGGCAGTAATGAATTCGGCGAAAGATAAACTCATGGATGAGTTTCTCTAGATCTTGTTAGGATGGGAGTCCTTTAATCCTGGAAATGTTTTTCAGGTTATAGGTCAATTTTGTAATTGTCTATGTGTCTATGAAAGTTCAGCTCTGAGTCGATTACTACACTCAGATTTTGGGACTAATCAGTAGTTTCTAGCTCTAATAGCTGAAGTTGTGTGCCGACTTGATCATTCCTCTTTAGATACAAAATTACTTCAGTTTTGTTCTATTTAGCTGAAGACAGTAATGACAAATTCATACATTGATTTGTTATATGCATCTGCTGACCACTTGAATGGGTTCGTAGTCACCTGGTGACATTGTAATGTAGAGCTGTTTATCAGCTGCATAGATATTGTAACTAACTGTATAACATGTTATAATCAGGGTAGTAGGAGGATGTAGATATTAAATTAGAGGAGGTTAAGGATGGAACCTTGGGGTACCCCACATGTGATTTATGCGATGAAAAGTTGCCTATTGACAAAGAATTCCCTGTTCTTTAGGTAAGACTCAAACCAGTTAAGTACTGTACCAGAGAGTCCAACACAACTCTGCAGTTGCTTCAATAATGTGTCATGGTCAACAGTGTCAAATGCTGCACCATAGTCAAAAAGTACCAGCACTGTGGTTGATCCACAGTCTGCATTTAAGTGGATAGCATTGAATACTTTGACAAGGGCAGTCTCAGTGCTGTGATGAGCACAGAAACCAGGCTGAAAGACAAAGCAGTTGGTCATTTTTTTGGAAGCTATTTAACTGTTGAAATACTGTTTTGTCAAGCTTCAATAGCCTGTAATCTTGCAATCGTGACTTGTCCAAATTGTTCTTTTTAACAGTAGTTTGACAATTGCTGTTTTTAAAGCCTTGGGGGTAAACACTTGATAAGAAGGATGAGTTCACAATTCAAATCAGGTCGGATGCGATTACAGGCAAAACTTCCTTAAATAAAGCTGTGGGTAACGTATCGAGACAGCAGGAGGAGGAGCTTCATTGATGTATAATTTCTTTTAACCTTTTGTGGTTGATTTGGTAGAATTGTCCTTTTCTCCAGATGTATGATTGGACACAACATTGGTACTAGACTTTATATTCATGTACAGACTAACCCTCTAATTTCCTGAATTCTTCAGTAAAGAAGTTATCAAATTTATTTCAGGTCCTAGAAGAGTGTAGTTCGGATGCCATAGACACAGAAACATGACATAACTTCTTCCACACTGGTTGAGTGAGTTTATTTAAACAGGTTGCGTTTATTTATTTTTTCCTCAGTGGAAGATTATGCTACTCCAATGATTATTTTAAAGCTTTTTACACATCTTTACCAGGAGTTCCAAAAGATTTGCAAGCATCTGAATATCACAGAACACAAGGGCAGATAAACATTTAGAATAAGACAATATTTGTGAATCGGTATGTTTAAAAAAAAGAGTTGCAGAAAAAAAATAACAAACAAACAGTTCTGGGGCAAATGGGCAAAGCGCACACAAGTTCTGGCAGCCAGTTCTAGCAGATAGAAAAGAGAAAGCTGAGCAGTAAGATCACTGCTAACAGTAACTGACATGTGACAACCAGAGTATTGCAGAAGCATGAGTGTGTGTTTTTGAGAAAGAAATTGAAGCCAGCAGTGATAGTGCCAATAGTCCCAAATGCAAGGAACACAGACAAAGCTCTGACAAATGAGCACAACCAAAGGTTTTGGCTGCCATCATCAGGCTCAGCAGAGTTGGACAGGAAACCTTGGCCCAACTTCAGACGTCATCACACAACAGATAGGGATCAAACAGTTAATAACCAACAAACTCCCTTTCCAAAAATAGATACACATGCAGAAGACTCAAACACACAACCACACACACACACCCACAGCCACAGTTAAAGATGCACTTTAACTGTTCGGCCTAAAGTACTCCGCTTCCACATATTTTGTAAGAATAAGAAGTTTAACCACGTATTTAGGTTTTTATTTACATAACAAAATATACAGTGCAAGCTAGTCAGCCACCAATTGTGCAAGTTCTCCCACTTAAAAAGATGAGAGAGGCCTGCAATTTTCTTCATAGGTATACCTCAACTAGGAAAGACAAAATGAGAAAAAAAATCCAGAAAAGCACATGGTCTGATTTTTAAAGAATTTATTTGCAAATGATGGTGGAAAATAAGTATTTAGTCACCTACAAAAAAACAAGATTTCTGGCTCTCACAGACCTGTTACTTCTTCTGTAAGAGGCTCCTCTGTCCTCCACTTGTTACCTGTTTGAACTCATCAGTATAAAAGACACCTGTCCACAACCTCAAACAGTCACTCTCCAAACTCCACTATGGCCAAGACCAAAGAGCTGTCAAAAGACACCAGCAACAAAATTGTAGACCTGCACCAGGCAGGGTAGACTGAATCTGCAATAGGTAAGCAGTTTGGTGTGAAGAAATCAACTGTGGGAGCAATTAAGAGAAAATGGAAGGCATATAAGACCACTGAAAATCTCACGCGATCTGGGGCTCAATGCAAGATCTCGCCCTGTGGGGTCAAAAATGATCACAAGAGCGATGAGCAAAAATCCAAGAACCCCACGGGGGGACCTAGTGAGTGGCCCACAGAGAGATGGGACCAAAGTAACAAAGGCTAACATCAGTAACACACTACGTTGCCAGGGACTCAAATCCTGCAGTGCCAGACGTGTCCCCCTGCTTAAGCCAGTACATGTCCAGGCCCGTCTGAAGTTTGCTAGAGAGCATTTAGATGATCCAGAGGACTGGAAAATGAAATGACACTATACCTACTGTGAGGCATGGGGGTGGAAACATCTTGCTTTGTGGCTGTTTTTCTGCAAATGGATGAGGATGACTGATCCGTGCAAAGGAAAGAATGAATAGGGCCATGTATCGGGAGATTTTGAGTGAAAACCTCCTTTTATCAGCAAGGGCATTGAAGAAGAAACGTGGCTGGGTCTTTCGGCATGACAATGATCTCAAACACGCCGCCCGGGTAACGAAGGAGTGGCTTTGTAAGAAGCAT
This sequence comes from Valencia hispanica, assembly GCA_963556495.2. Taxonomy (NCBI): domain Eukaryota; kingdom Metazoa; phylum Chordata; class Actinopteri; order Cyprinodontiformes; family Valenciidae; genus Valencia; species Valencia hispanica. The sequence continues at coordinate 16,743,528 of OY747705.1, forward strand.
TTCAAGGTCCTGGAGTGGCCTATCAGTTTGCAGATCTCAACCCCTTGGAAAATCTCTGCAGGGAGTTGAAAGTCCGTGTTGCCCAATGACAGCCTCCAAAACATCACTGCTCTGGAGGAGATCTGCATGGAAGAATGGGCCAAAATACCAGCAACAGTGTGTGAAAACCTTGTGAAGGCTTACAGAAAACGTTTGACCTCTGTCATTGCAAACAAAGGGTATTTAACAAAGTATTGAGATGAACTTTTGTTATTGACCAAATACTTATTTTCCACCACAATTTCGAAATAAATTCTTTAAAAATCAGACCATGTGATTTTCTGGATTTTTTTTTTTTTCATTTTGTTTCTCATAGTTGAGGTATATCTATGATGAAAATTATAGGCCTCTCACATCTTTTTAAGTGGGAGAACTTGCAGAATTGGTGGCTGAGTAAATATTTTTTTGTATATTTATTGTCACCTCTGTTAACCCCTGATGTTTCTAAAAATTGATTGATGCCATGCAATCTAACAAGGTTCCCAGGGCCTTTGGAAGGGAAACAGTTCCAAAGAATCACAGATCCTCCACCATACTTAGTGAGAATGAGGGGCTTTTTGACATTTGTATCCTTTATTTTACTCTAGTTGTGACACATTAATCCAAGTCTCACCTCAGCATAGCAAATAGTTCTGGTTAAAGACCACGTAGAGCTCAACAAACTTTATCTGCTTATGTGTGTGATGGTATGACAGGAAGAATTACCCCTAAAAAAAAGGTTGACAAGTAGATAAAGTCTAATTATTTTGTTGACTCCTTATCATCCCACTTAAGGCGCATGGTAAGATAACTATAGGTCATTATCCATTCTAACTGCCAGTGGCTAAAATCTATGGGTCTTTGTTTCATATCCTATTTACTGTGCACATCAAAGGGAACAAAATTAATCTAAATGTGTTCAACTTAAGTAGAAATGAAAAAAAGAATTCAGATACATTTATTGCTATTAGTATCAATATTTGAAATTGCTGATTTTGCAAAAACAGTTAGAGTTACCGTTAGAGTCTATTCAAATTAAAGGTTCTATGTAAGATTATGCTACTCCAAAGAAGTATTTATTTTAAAGTGCTCATGACACCATTTATAATGTATAGTTTATTAAAATCACCACATATGATATAACCGAAATAAAATAAACATCTCCCCAAAGTGTGTATGTGTATGGAGACTGGCTCACAATCTGAATAGGGCGCCATTGAAAAATCATTCATTTCTGACCCTGCCCGCGATTGTAAAAGGAGGCAAAAGTGACATAATTGGTTGTATGCTGTCAGCCAGCTGTCAGAGAGAAAACTTACTTACAATTCATCATCAATATTTGTAATCAGAAAATTATATTATAATAGGAATAACAATAATAAATGCAATAGATACAAAAAATACAGATCTACTCTGTACAGTTGATTAGACGTCATCTAGATCTACAGTAGATCTAGATTACGTCTAATCTGAAATAATCACTCAGTTTTATTTGACAATAATGATTTGCTAGATCTACCCAGAATTATACAATAACTGATGAATAGTGATTCTTCTAGATTTATCACCCCTTAGTGTTCCTATGACCCGCTGGCGGAACGTTGCCTACTTCCGGGTTTAAATCTGCCGATCTTCTCGACCAACTTCTATGCACATTTACATATTATACATCAGTGGAAAGCAAAGAGTCTTGTGATTCCAGTGACGTATGCCAATCAAAGATACAATCATTACTGTAGACACAGCAAGTGCTTTTAGCAAACCAACCCTGAAAGAAGTATAATGTTTGACTCACCACTTGTGGCCTGATAAAGGTGACAAAAAGTTGAGCCATCTGAAATAAGAATAGTCTTTTTTACATCTACAAAGGTTGAACTAATGTCCTCCACTAAAACTGTTGGTCCATGACAAGTCTGGGAAGAAAGGCAAGATCCAGGATAAACATCTGCTCTGGTACTGGGCGAGCCAGGCTACAGCACGAGGACTGGCTGCCTGCTGTGAGCGCTCCGGTTCAGAAGAGGAGCTCACAGCAGCACCGCTGATCAGTGAGAAGAGTAAGGATATGTGCCTCACATCAGAGTCTCCAAAAGTCTCCAACACAAAAAAAAAGTTTCTAGATATGTCGCTGGTCGTTTTTTCGAAAAAGAGTTGCTAAAGGGCTCTAAAAAGTCGCCAAATATAGCAACAAAGTTCCTACGTTGGCAACCCTGGAGAGGGCAGTCTTACTGCCATTGACATCATAGCAGGTGGGTTATCGAGGCATACACAGTGTGTCATGAAAACAAACCTTTTGTCTCACTGTTGTTAAGCTAGAATCGCGTGATGAATTGAACTGAATCAACTAAATGTTAAGTAAGATGTATATTTTTTTAAATGTTATTTTGTTTTACTGTTCAAATTTGGCGTCATGAGCTCTTTAAAGCTTTTTACCATCTTATTCTCGAAAGACAATAAATGTGGCCAGCACTGTATATCTTATCTTGGTGGTGGCATAACCAATTATAAGCCAGTATACGTATAATCCTCAGCCAAGCAGATGACTTGAGAACTTCATTAGGCAATAAAAGAAAGTGTAATTTATTGATTTTTTTAAATAGATTTTTACCACATGTTTGTTGTAATTTGTATGTGTAATTTACCTTTATTGATTTCTTTTAGCTGTTTATTTCAGCCTCAATCTTAGTGTGGCTAATATCTTTAAAAATATAAAAATCCTCTCCAATTTAGACCATTTAACATTGAGAAGTTGTTCAGGGAAAAGGGAAAATGCCCTCAATCAATCAACCACAGATAACAATTAAAACTTTATATCTACTCAATACAGAAACTATTGTCTGATAGGTCCAGTTGAGAAAAGTTGAGACAGACAGAGGAAAAAAACATGGCTCACCATGAAGGCTTACAGAAATACTTTATCCCTGTCTCAGTGTTCTCAGATACACTGATAATTACATCACAATGCACATTCAAGCATGCACAAATACTTATGAACACACTAATCACTTTTTTATTACAATGAATAATTCAAAGATGCTCAAAAAAGTCACTTTCTTGGGATTTATCACATATTTGTATCTCTGAAGTTTATACCACCTTAACCACCTGAAGAGAAAAAAGACAACCCTGGCCATTTGGATTGAAAATTCAACTACCTCAGGATGTAAAACCAAGGCAGCTCCAAAGCATAGCTGCTTAAACTATCTCCAAATAAATTCTGTCAATAATTATTTGCACCCATGAATTCTGTACAGTGCACTGGTCAATATTGGAAAGAAACAAATGTAACTTACTCTAGGGTTGTCCCACTTCAGGTGATGATGTCAGTGATGATGTCCTGGAAGTTTTAGAAGTCCAACATAGATGCAGTAGATCATCAACTTCTTCAAAGACTTCGTAATGTACACTAATGAACACAAGTGTATTGACGCTAGCGCTCGAGTACTGACTTTCTACTCTAATGAGCTACTATGTCCTGACAGTCATACACCTTAATATTTACACGCTTCATCAAAATATATGTTCACAACACGAAATAGGAAAACTGACACACCCTTTTTGTTGAAATGACAGGAACTATTTACCAAATAAAAGTGATTAATTTCTTCACCTGTGCACTTATGTAAAACAAAACATGAGAAAAAGTGTAACAGCAGCTAGAATAGTCGTAGAGCTAAACTAGTTTTCTATGTGGCAATAACAATGTTCAAGGATAAATAGGTGGGATTTGTCTATGCAACCAGTATAGCAAGACAAAGACTTATCCTAAAATCAGCTGCAAAGTAAAGAGCTCCAAAGACATAGTGCTAAAGAGTTTTCTGACACTATAATGATGTGTTTTGACTAAATAAAAAGACATATTTTCAAGACTTGAAGAAACGATTTTAGTTTCTAACCAAAATTCATAATGTCTTCTTTTAAATGAGGGGTGACTGACTTTAGATACCCTGTCCTCTAATGTTCCATCTGCTTTTCTATTCCTTTGTTATTGTGCTTTCTGTCATTCCCACTCTTTTCTCATCATAGTCCATCTCAGCTCCTATTTCCTCTGTGTCTGTTTCACTGATTCAGCCCTTCTTCCTCCTTTGTCTCGACATACATCCAGTCTGTGAGTCAACCAGTCCATCCCTTCAAAGGGAAACACTAAAGTACCTGCTCAAATGTCATCAGCATCAATCCAGAATCTCAGTCATTTCAAACATGATGAAACTAGTGGGGGTTTTAAAGAAGGCGGTATCAGGTTGGAGCTCTCAGATAAAACTGACAGCAGACTTCATTGGAGGAGGAAGAGGAGGGGGGCGGAGCGGAGAATTAGATTACATTTTCTCCATGTCATTTCATTCCAACCCCCACCCTCCCCCCCAGCCTTCGTCTCCCTAGAAAGCTATTGTAGATATTAACTAAAAAGCGCCTGAGTGTCTCGCCTGGAGCACAGCCTAGTCTAGGTGACATTTTGACAGAGTGGTGCTGGGCTTGTTTTGCTAAGGTTTGCTGCTGTGCCGTGACTACACAGATGGGATCTATAATTGTGGCGAGTTAGCCAGTTAGCTCACGCATGTGCCTGTCAGAAAGCAGGAAAGACACTTCTGAAGATGAGTGTCTGCTCAAAGAGCCATTGTCTGGTATTATAGCTGGAGGTGACAGCTATTAAAATGCACAGAGTCTGAGCACCGCGTGTGTGCGTGTGTGTTGCAGTGATGGGTGGAGAGAGGTGTCTTTGCTATAATCCACTCTATGACACAAACCTGAGAGCTTTCTCTACCTCCATGCCTCCCCTCTGGCTTTTTTCTTTCTCTTTCCATCATGCGGCCCTTCCTCCTCCTGTCTCTCCAGGATAAATCTTTAATGGGGGTTTTATTGTCCCTGATCAGCATTCAGCTCCGTGCGTGATTATGCAGACTCATCTCAAACGCACACAGACATCCCTACCCCTCCTTCTGACTTGATTCTCCCAATTTCACACCTTTGCTCCGTACATCTTTTTGATCCACTCTTTTCCCCCTTTTATCATATTCACACACCAATTTATCTCACACAAAAAAGACTCAAGTCTCTATTTCATCATCTAGTTTTACTGTAATTTATAGACTGAAACAGCACTGTAGGCTCCATACTTTGATATAAGTGTGTGTTTTCTTCGTCTTCCTGGGGAGTCAGTGTGTAAAGGAGCAAAAAGGTGATGTGCAGTGAATGTAAATCCTGATTGAGGTCTTTGACTGGTGAGCCTGGAGAAGTATGTAGGAATAAGTGGCAGCAAACACACCGGACGTGGAAGCTTTGAGCAATGATTGATGCCCATCTGGATGAGATGTGTATGCATGTGTGTTAAGCTTAAAACCTACTGCGTAAAAGCTGAAATTGTTGCAATAGGCCTCCTTTTCCTCACAGTAGGACAGATAGAAAATAACAGGATCTCAGTTTTGCAGTTTTCTCCCTAATGGTGCAATTCAAGCGTTGGATCAAAACATTTCAAGGAATTGAGAATTCCCAATTGAGAAAGATGAGTATTGAGAGCAACTGACTGTTTTTTTAGCTTGACCACCCCTAAAGGTAACTTAGAACTTACAACTCAGAAACTTGAAAATCAGATCTTTATCCGAACAGTGTATGCTTTCAGGTAGCACAAATGACAACAGCAATCTTTGATGTGAGGAAGAAGACTCATGGTTAGCTATTATCAGTAGCTGTTTGCAAATAATTTTTATGATATTTTAACATGTTGAAAAATGCTGTATCTATGAATCATTCTGTAGAAGTGTGCTCCTTGCGTTGCCCAGTGTAATGTCACCTCTGCTCCCAATATAAATGACGACTGCTCATGATACAAAGGTTAGACGCTGCTCTTAATGATTAGTTTGGTTAGTACTGAAAGCACAAGTACTTGAAACAGTTGGCTTTGGGACAAACATGCATCTCTTGAACTGGAAAAGCAGTCTCGAAACATGAAATTTTCCTTCATAACTTCTAGGCTTGGGATTTTAAGCATATCCACTTAAGAACCTACAGTAGTTTAGAGAAAAAGTTATTTAAACTTTCCTTGTATACAATCACCATTAACAATCTGAATAAAAATACACAGAAATGCAGTGATTTATTTTAGACATGCAGATGTAGTGGGTCTGGCTCCAGCTGAGGAAGGCATTGTTGTGTGAGGACTCCAGAGGACTCCAAAGTGCTTTAAGCTACAACCAGTTATTCACTCAATCATACACACATTCACACACAGATGGTGGTAAACTACATTGCAGTCACAGGTGCCATGGGGCACACTAACAGAATCGAGGCTGCGGCTTCAACCGGTGCCACCTAATATCTACTCATGTTATAGTTCCTATAAAGAAGTATCTTGTCTAAAATTAACATCATAGGTCAAAGCTTTAATGAAACTGGAACTCAAAAATTAGCTACAAAATACTGGTCTGTGCATCTCTGGTACATAATGCACAGCACTGTAGGACATGATCAACCTAAGGAAAGGCCTTGCAGTCTTCAAGTGCATGGCCTTCTACATGTATTCATGTATGTCTGTATGTGTGTGTAGGCTATGCACTATGAATGATATATTTTGTTCTCCAACACAGGTCGGGAAACCTATGCTGCACTGTTACTCAGCAGATTTATTCAAAGTCAAAGATGCAAACATTCAAGCACAAAAACACACGCAAAAGCATACTCGCCATAGCATATATATTTATATACTGAAGTTACAATGGCCTCACCAGAGACCAGCCTTCAAAAGACTGATTTATGTTACATGTGTTTTTTTTGTCCCTGTATGCATGTTTGTGTGTCAGTGTGTGAGGCACAAAGGGAAGTCTCCGCCAGTTTGGACGTAAAAGTCAAGTTCTGTTAATAGTATCCTATAATTTAAAATGAGGAATTAAATTAGGGTTTTACAAATAAGCAACTTTTGTCTGGGTTTTTTCAAAGCTAATGTTCATAAAAGTAAATATACAAGACTGTCCTCAAAAGTGGAAGAAAACTCTGAATGTTTGAAAGCAAATCATAAAAATTATGAATGTTTGGCAAATACAGACAGAGAATCCCTGGTGGATTGGGGAGAGGAGATACCTATCCAGCAGGAGAAACCTTTCAAGAAAGGATCTTTGTAAGGTCTCTGTCTGTCTCACATCAGTACCCCAAGGCTAAGAACTAACAACCGCAACATTTATTTATACAAGGGCAATGCTTTGCTCAAAATTTCATCACTTTTGTTTTCTTTCACCTCAGCACCCCAATAATCAAATCATTGCTTGATTTATTCTCTTTTACATCATTGCTGAAGAAAACAATTTAAGATCAGTTTAAAAGTTTAATTTATAACTGAGTAAACTTGGTTGTTTCTACTGATGGTTTAAATAAGTAATAGCATTGTATGAAAGATCTCTTTGTGACTGAATTTTAAGTACAAGTGGCAATATTTATAGGATGAACCTTGCATCTGCCCCTGATAAGTCTTGCTTATAGTCCTTTTTCAACTTTTTGTTTTAGGACTTCCCCAGTTTGATCCCTGGATTCTGCCTGGGTCCTAATCCAGGCCTTTTTTTAAAATGATGGCTGCTCTTGCTCCTGGTGGTAATGCTACTCCCTTTGCCTGGAGTGGCACCACCAGACTTTAACTACAGATAAATTATTTTGAATTACATTTGCTTATTGATTGCCTATGTGTGCAGTAGATATATTTAGTTCTATGTATTTTGTTCCTTTTTCCTCCTTTCTCTATCAGTTCATTTTCTTCATTGTCATGTTTATATTATTATATTTTCATAATGGTTTTATATTTTGTTTTCTTCATTGTCTGTGAAACAATGGACTTAACTCTGGTGATAAAGCTTGATTGATTAATTTGTATTGTAGTTTCTTTGGCCTAGACTTCCATCTTCAACCATAAATTGTTGTGATCTGTCTGTTTTTGTTGCTTTAATCAGATACACTCATTTATGCTATTAATTCAGTCAATTATGCAACAGTGAACAAATCCGACCTGACACTACAGTGTAACCAGACCCACTATGCTTTTTGCCTAAACTGAGAGGACGAGACATAACACTAATCCCAGCTTTTTACTTTTTTTATTCAAAGCAAATGGCTAAGTTTCTTAAGCACACACAGGTAACTGAAACCTGAAAATATGTCATGAGCCAAATGATCAACAAGTCATATCACACAGAGAATAAAAGTGCTACCATTAGCATAGCATTTTAGCAAATTATTCCTAATAAAACAATATGTCAGCAGGAGCAAGATGTGAGTTTATTGAAGATTAGCTTTTTTGTCAAGTCGGATACATCTTGAAAAACAATTGATATTGTGTGTTTAAGGTGACATGTGTTGACATAGTAGTTATCCCTGTGTTGGAGCAGCAGATTAAGGTTTGTCCCAAACTCCATTTGGGACAAAACAGTGTCTACAGGGTCATTGGTGAATGGTCTATCTGTTGGGTATTTTTTGAAGGGCATCAAAAACCTTTCATAGATTCTGGCTAGGTTTTTCTGCTACATGTTGTGCCATACTTCTGGTTTGTGGCTGACTTCATTGTTGTTTGTTAAAAGCTGTGCGTCATTCCACATTAACCTGCCAAATTCAACACACTCCAAATTACAAATGCATTAAATGCTCTGCTCAAGAAGGTATGTAGAAAAGAAAAAGTGACAGAAAATTATTTCTCCTTTGCTTTTTCTATTAATATGGGGCAGCAAACTAAATTTCATTTCATTGCCACATAAACTGCATAAACTATAGGGATATAACTGATGTCAGGGCCAGCAAAGGCAATACGGTTGGTTTCGGCTTCTTTAAGTCTTTGATAAACACAGCTCTTTTAGCACATATTGTGTGAAACAGATATCGTTAGATTTTATCTCACTGATCTAAGTCCTAAGTCAGATAATGTACACCCTGTGAAGTCCAACCATCAATCTGTTTAATATTTAATCAATCTGTATGAATAAGTTAGTTATGCATTCAGCCTCTTTAGAAACACGGCAAGATAGACTTCCTTTTCAAATAAAAACTGATCAAACCTGGCGTCAAACTACTTTTAAAAGGCAAATCAATATACGTAATTTCCCAGATCTGGACAAAATAATCCACTTCTTCAGGATTATCATGTAACTTCTTTGTGAAACATTCAGGAGAAGACACAATCTCAAGTTGGCACAAGCACACACTTTGACACATATACACTACCATGGTAGTACAATACCCATTCTCCCCCTAACTGGGTCAATCCACCATGCATTCTGGAGGGGGAAGGAGGGGCTGTATGTTTTTGCTGAAATTGTGATAGGAAAAAAAAAAATCCAGGCTCATTGGGAACGATTCTGCCGCTCGCTAATCTAGGCCAGATGTTTGAAGCGAGTGAGGATAGAAGAAAACCAAACAACAGCCATGAGAATCCAACAGGATACCAAGTGAATGGATACAAGCACAAGGAGAGCAAAAGATGAGAAGGTAGAGGGCAGAATGAAGGAAGACAGGGAAGAAAGCGGCTGTGGAGAGGACAGTGGTTTCATTAGTGAGATTGATTAGATGAATGGAGAAGCTAACAGCCTCTCTGCTCTTTAGTTAAATGCCATCTCTGGGCCTATCAGCACCAGCTCCAACAACAACACATAAATTACAGAGAGAGAGAGAAGGAGTGAGAGAGACACACACATGCAGAGAAACAAATGGAAAGAGAGCATAATCATCAACATGAAACACACAAGGCAAAATATGCCTGCGGAGGTCTGGGATCACCACCAACAGCAAACGGCTGATCACCTCATTTTGTCACAGGAATGTAAGCAACAGTATGGTAATGTATTCGGTTTGTAATGTGTGTGTGTGTGTGTGAGTGTCAAAGACAATGTAGTAAAACGTTCGTGGGAGAGTATGGGCTTCTTCTATCTTCACTTACTAAATTAATCTCTTGCGCTATCTAACACAGTAATACACACTTCCACACAATCACTAATGATATTCACCCATCCTGAGGGCTTCTTACTGAAATGTTGCCTTTTACAAGGAAACTTAACAAGTGTGAAATTAGAAAGGTTACCGAATACACACACAATCAGAGCATGTGCCAAGGATTTAAAGCTCACACTCCGACAGAGAATAAGTTCTAATTGAAAAAGCCTCTTTCTTGCAGGTATTTGCTGTTAAGGAGACAACAGAATAACTATAAACAGAGCTGTGTGATGCGTCAGGGTTCATCTCAGCACTGTCACACACTGACTGATGAATTTATATGCACATATATTCTGACCTATCAAGCATATACCAAAACAAATAACGACTGTTCATGTAGAGTTTAAAAAGCTGATTTAATAAAACAACTACTGTGTATTTTGCTATATAATTTGATTTATTTTGTCCATTGGTTCATACTTCTGAGTCATTATTTGCATTACACTTGTAATTTTGATTGCCTAACTGTTAAGTTAATCATACATCATGAATAAATGTTGATCAAAAATAAAAATTTAAATGGTCTTTAAAAAATAGTTGGGTGCACGAGTTTGAATTATGAATTTGGTCTAATCCACACAGGGTAAAAATTCTATATATGGGATAAAATAAATACATTCACCCCTATTTCACCCCTAACGTCATTAAGTAAGGTGCTCAGAAAAGCACACACTTTTTGCATCTAGAAATGAAACAACTATAGCAGAAGCTTGCCTGGGATATTTAACCATATATTACTGGGGGTGTAAGCCTATACATGTGAGCACTTTTGTGTACTTTTGGCCCTGTATAGGTTGAAGAAAATACCCTATATTTAAATTAGTGCAGCCTTGTCTAGTCAATACGTCATTGAACTGTATGATGTGTAAATGACAGCTTTAGAAAATAATAGTTAAATAAAATTGCAAAATTATAACACACCTGCTACAGGTGTGTTATAATTTTGTAGCAGGTGTGTTATAATTGCATGTTGTGTGTTATAATTACATGTATCAACATGTATGAACAACTGATGGGAGTGAAGTATACTTTTATTTTAAATTCAGGAGTCAATTAACAAGCTGTAAATACTTAGAAATTGCAGCAGCACAAAATTCCCAGTCAGATGTTACTTTAATCTCTACTGAGTGCAAAATTTGCCATGTTTGATTTACCAGAACAGTTCCTTGTTAAAACTAATGCACCACACAGTGCAATACATGACAAATTAGACACAGACAGTGACTGAATGTAAACAACACTTATTTTGGAATCAAGCTCAGCTAAAAGACAACATATCAATTATTAATGTTGCCAACCACCTGAGCTCTGCATAGTTTGATGAAAGTTTCACCTTAAAAATGCTCTTACTCCTACATTTTTGCTGAAAATCAAAGCCCGTTGCAGTCTTTTTCACTGTATTTTGATCTTGGCTCTTCAAAAAAATATGGCAGATTTTCTTTTTTTTATAGATTAACCTTTCACCTTTTAGGAAATACAATCAGATGCCCTTTTAGGTAAGTACCATAATTTTCCTATGCTATAACCAGATTTTATGGATGGGAAAAAACTGAACCTCTTGGATGGTGAAGGACACATGAACTAAGAAACTTGGTGCTTAGCCTTGCTATTAAATCCTAATCCTTACACTTTGCTATCCCTAAAATTAGCATACCCTCGGACAATTTTGATCTAAAGGATTTTCATTTGGGCTGCACAAAACTAGATACTGGACAAAAAAAGGTTATATTGGTGAAATTGAAATTGTGATGTGTATTGCGATATACGAACAAAAACAAAATACATTAATGTCTTTCTGTTTTGGGTCTAAAGAAAAAATACGCCCCAGATAAAGAGCCTAATCACCTCTCAATAATTGTTGAAAAAATATTTATTGCAACATTTAAACCATTCTTATAAATTACTGAACCGCTTTGTATGTCTGCTCGTATTTTAATGATTTATCTTTGGAGCTTAGCTCCATCTTGGACGGTTAGAAGGCATCCTTACCATCACTTTAATCTTTAGCTCCCTCCACAGATTCTCTATGAGCTTCAAATTAGGACTCCAGTTGGGGCATTCCAAAACGTTAACACTGCTTCCATCAGAAGAAACAAGTTGGTAAAATTAAATGAATTACTTGAAGCTTAAATCTGCCAGATGAATGAATAATTTGGAGCTTAACTGTTTTTTTATATATACTAAAACACAACACCAAACTAAGAAACACAGATCCATTAGAACAGCTTCTGTTAATACAAATGTACACATTAAAGGCAACACCAATTGGTTCCAATGATAATTTGAACTTAATCTGTTTTATAGAAACTGGTTCATTTTAGAGCCACATTAGCTGGGTCGGAGACAGGAGATCTACAATAACAGCTGCTTGGAGGTACACACAGTCACCAGTATACTGACTCTCCCTGCTTACTTTCACCTTTCCTTTCCTCCTTCCTCATAATTTTTACTCCAAATTGAGCACAGTTTGCTCTATTAAATCTGTCATGAGATGCAAATAAGATGCAAATCCCTCCCAGAGGAGTGGACTCAAGAAAGAAGCACAGCCTCAGGAAGAAACGGAGAAGAGAGGGATTGTGTATGCGAGGCTTGAGAGAGTGGGTGTGTATGCAGGTCTATGTGTAGGATAGAGGGGCAGAGGCAGAGCAGTTGGAATAAACTAGGGGGTGGGGGGCTGTGACTTTGAGGGCAGCTGTAGAAAAATGTTTTTAAATTTATCTTGGAAACAGGAGCAGAGTGGGACTTTCAGTATCACAGCATGGCAGGAAAAACTTGGTGGAAAAAAATAATACCCTCAATCTGTCCTGTACAGCTTCACATAGGAGACAAGAAGCGAGAAAGGGAGAGGATATGAACCAGAGAGAAATGTAAGGAATAAGATGGAGTTTGGGAGGGGGAGTCAAGGAGAGGCTGATGCAGCCATGGCTGTTGACAAAAGAAAAATATACCTTTCACGGGGAAATAAACCTTCACCTCCCTCACTGCTGCATTCCCTATAACTGCAACTCATCTGGCCTTACTTCACTCATACCACAGAAAGGGAAGGAGAGAAAGAAAAAAGAGGTGGTAAAAAGCTGCAGAAGTAAGTGCGGAAACTACTTTTCTCACACCAGTGGTGAAACTACAGTATTTGTTTTCCATTTTTTCTCTCAAATACACTCCTTGTTGTCTGAATGCATACGATACCTGGCTGCATACAGAGCTGTCCACCATTTTACCCTATGTCCCAGCTTAAGCTTAGCTGTGGCTTTAAGATAAATACATAAAGCTGGAGTTGGATGCATGGTACACTGCCCTTTTCTCTCTGTGCTGATTTTCTGCAAGCACAAGGCTGTCAATAAACCTTTGCCGTTTTTAACTGTAATCACAAGTATGGCAGGTTCAAGCATTGTTACAGACACATGTTGGCTTTACTTAACCATTTTATAAGTATTTTGTACTTTCAGATTTCAGAAGTCGCACTCGTTTGGTAGCACTTAACCAGCATACATCTGTCAGTCAACCAGTAAAATCAGAGGACCTGAGAACCATCAAGAAAAAAAAAATGACGCTGAGGTGCACACTTTTTCTTTATTTACCTAACCATCAAATTACTGCCATGATAACACACTAAACCACACATGAATTCCTACTTGGCCGTGTAGATATATCTGATACAATATCACAGTGGAACACTTGATGTACAACCGTAAACACAGCATGTTTATTAAACATAACTATGCACTAACAAAAAACAATAGATACCAGCATACTTTATCAAGTTTAAATTATTTTACAAATCCTTCACTGAACAAAAACTATTATTCATCCCCCAATGCCGCCTCTTAAATAGACCACATACTACACTTTCCTTAACTTTATGTAGTGTAAAAGCTCAAATGTGAGGCTACAATCTTATGCTCTGAGCATAAAACTATGGCTTCAATGGTCTACGGTTCTGGAAGTCTTCTGAGCATGCGATGGAGAAACATTGCTTGTAGTGGTTGTGGTCTCAATACTACTGCAAACACTGCTATGTGCATATGATTGAGGACTAGCATTGATAGGATTGATAATGTTTTTTTTGTTAAGATTATGCTAATAAATAGCTATATATAAAATAGCTGTTAAGAGCAAAATTTAAATATTTTATAATGAAGCTTTATTGCGAGAGATTCCTCTTGATTACCATAACTTACCATTGAAGGTTTCTAACTTGGAATATTTCCCAAATTTTGCATTTCTAATTACATGTTTTAGAAAATCTAACTTTACCCCATTACAAATCTTTAAAGAGTTGCAGAAAAACACTTAAGAGGTAAAGCAGAACAAAGGTGGAAAAGCAAAGCCTAATGAAAAAAGCCAGACCACAAAGCAAAATTAGATACAGTAAGAGGCTTTATTCCACCTATGTAAAGAGACTAGTATAAACCAAGCCGTTCCCCCTGGGGAAGCAGAGTTTTCAGAATAACACTGGATTTTTGCCAGCACAAAAACATGCACATAATAGCTTGGCGACCCTCTATTTTTCATGTTTCAAAGACTTTCTTGTGAAACAATGGACCAATGCTGTTACAGTTCTGCTGTTGCAGTGGAGGTGGGCCGAGGAGAAACCTAACCAACTTTTTTCTGCTTCAGATTCTAGTTTTTAAAATGTCTAATTTAGAAATTAATCTGCTAAGCCTGTTCAAGCCACAACTATCTGAGCTCCCAACAGATCCAGTAATTCCAGTCCAAAAAGGTAGAGTTGAGTGGAGATGTTATAAGAGCCAACCGCTCACAACAGAGTATGATGCATCACATAAAGAGATGTCAGGCAGGAGAAGGATTTAGGATTTTGCTAAACTTGTATGCTTTTAGTTGTATGAACAACTCACTATTACCATACCATACCAACTTTATTTGTATAGCACACTTAAAAACAGCATGGGAGCTGACCAAGGTGCTATTATATGATTAAACCTTAGTTCACATATTTTTATGCAAATGATACCATCTAATGCATTGTGGAAGTCACAAATATGTACGTGTAAATAAATGTTTCACTGTAGATCAAATAGGTAAATTCAGTTCCATATCTAGCAGACTAGGATATCTGATACATCTTAAGGTTATATTACTGCTTGGACTCCATAATCCTACTTGAGCACTATTCTTAACTCTAATTTGTACTTTAGGCTGTGTGCTTCATCAAACTAGCTCTAAAACTAGGTAAATGAGAGGGTACAAAGGATCCGTTTAAACCTATAACTTAAATAAAATGTATCACTATTGTGACAGTGTCACAGTAAGGTTGTATCAGGTGTCAATACTGGATAGTTTTTAAGAGTCAGATCAGACTATGAAATCCCTAGATCACGGGTTGAATAAAAAAAACACTTTCCAATCACTAGGCAGACAGCAGGGATGAACTATTATTACAACAGAAAGGTTGGAGCTAAAGTTTCTATTCACATGTTTTATTGTTTAGGGAAGGTTCTTAAAAAATCTCAAAACAGAAACAAATAAGATAATTTGTCGTTAAATTTGGATAGTACACCGACCTCTTCTTCTTTGTTGTTATATATTTGGTATTTTTTATAAAAGCAACATAAGTTTCTCAGAAAGCTCAGTGTTAGTAGTAAAAGTGTACAGTGCTAAAGCATTGCTGTGAATAGCTGAAGCAATGTTGGCTCAGGGGGGTCATATCAGCGAACAACATCCAGCTGCAGCAGGAGTAAACACAAGTCTGTGTTTAAAAGAGGACAAATGTTAAATAAGACACTTTGTTTTGGAATAAACATAATTTTTATCAGTATTTTTTTGTGAAATGGTAATGAAAGTTGATTGCTCGAGAGGATGAGCTGTATAATTGTTGTAATTATGGTTATGATACTGATTGTGATCACAAGAGTAGCATCAGAAGAGAAAATGAAAAAAAACTAGGGCCTTTTGTTATGTTGACAAGTAGTTTAATATTTCAAAAGTTAGTTTCTCTATTCCATCCGATTCCATAAAATTACGAGGTCAGCTAATATTGACAATTTAAACTGTGTTCTTCAATTCAACTTTACCTAACAAAAGCCTTATCTGATGATGTGCAAATAAAGTACATACAGTACCAAGCCAAAGTGTTCGTTCACATTCCTTGAACTTTTCCATATTTTGTCACATTAGAGTATACTTTGAGGGATTTTAATGGATTTAATTGATTTAATATGACAGATCAACACAAAGTAAAGTTGTAAGTAAGTACAACTTTACTTATACAGCCCCTTTCATGACACGGATCACAAAGTGCTGCACGGAAGAAAAAGAAAAACATTAAGCATCAGTAAGTTCCAATGATGCTTTGTATAGGCAGGTGAGTAATGAGTTGCAACAATCCAATTTGGAAGAAACAAATGCATGAGTAACATTTTCCAGTTCTGTTCGTCAGATAATACTACTTTGCTTAGCAGTATTTCATAACTGATAAAAACATGAGCGAACAAGGGACTGAATATGACCATCTGACATAATTAGCTCCAAGGTTCCTGATAGAAAACTAAAGGAAGAATTTACATTATTAGAGTTTTACGCATTTTTTAGAGCACAAACAAGAATTTCAGTTTTTTCTTCATTAGGTTTGAGAAACATTTAAGTCATGCAACCTTTTACATGATCCTATTGCACTCATGTAAGATACAGTTGGGTAAAAAAGTATTTGGCAGCCACCGATTGTGCAAGTTTTCCCATTTAAAAACATGAGGTCTGTAATTTTCATCACAGGGAAACTTTAACTGTGAGAGAGAATGTGAAAAAAATTCCAGGAAATTACATTGAATGATTTTTTAAAGAATTATTTTGTATAATGTTGCAGAAAATAAATATTTGGACAATAATAAAAGTTCACTTCAATCCTTTGTAAAATAACCTTGGTTGGCAATGACCAAATGTTTCCTGTAGGTCTTCCGGTTTCTTCAGGTCTTCGGGTTTGCACACTTTGCAGATAGTATTTTGGCCCATTCTTTCATGCAGATCTTCTCTAGAGCTGTGATGTTTTGGGGCTGTGGCTAGGCAACATGGACTTTTAACTCCCTCCACAGATTCTCTATTGAATTGAGGTCTGGAGACTGGCTAGGCCACTCCAGAACCTTGAAATGCTTTTTATGTAGCCACTCCTTCGTTGCCCAGGCGGTGTGTTTGGGATCATTGTCATGCTGGAAGATCCAGCCACATTTCATCTTCAATGCTCTCACTGATGGAAGGAGGTTTTTGCCCAAAATCCCACGATACATGGTCCCATTCATCCTTTCCTGGATCAGTCGTCCTGTCCCCTTCACAGAAGAGCAGCCCCAAAGCATGATAATTCCACCCCCATGCTTCACAGTGGGTATGGTGTTCTTGGGATGCAACTCAGCATTCTTAACTCTCCAATCACGATGAGTGGAGTTTATACCAAATAATTCTATTTTGGTCTCATCTGACCACATTCAATTTTTCCAATCCTCCTCTGGATCATCCAGATGGTCTCTGGCAAACTTTAGATGGGTCTGGACATGTGTGGCCCAAGTAGGTAGACTGCAGGATTTTAATCCATGATGACATAGTGTGTTACTAATTGTAACTTTTGTTACTGTGGTCCCAGCTCTCTTCAGGTCATTGACCAGTTTCCCCCATATAGTTCTGGGCCTCACCATTCTCAAGATAATTTGTACTCCACACGGTGAGATATTGCATGGAGCCCCAGGTCGAGAGAGATTGTCAGTGATCTTTTATTTATTCGATTTTCTAATAATTTGTACAGTTGATTTCTTCTCATCAAGCTGCTTGCCTATTGTAGATTGGCTCATCCCAGTCTTGTACAGGTGTACAATCTTGTCCCTGGTGTCCTTGGATAGCCCTCTGGTCTTGACCATGGTGGAGGTTGGAGTCTGACTCTTTGAAGGTGTAGACAGGTGTCTTTTATACAGATAATGTATTGAGTGATATAGTATATGAGTTGAAACAGGCACCATTAATAGAGGTAACTAGTGGAAGATAGAAGAGCTTTTAAAAAAAGAAGTAACAGGTCTGTTGGGGGCAAGATTTTTTGCTTGGTTGTTGATGCGAAATACTTATTTTCTGCACCATTATACAAATACATTCTTTAAAAAAATAATACAATGTGATTTTCTGGATTTTTCTTTTACATACTTTCTCTCACAGTTGACGTGTACCGATGATCAAAATTACAGACCTCTATCATCTTTTTAAGTAGAAGTGATTTGAGACCTGCACAAAATGTGCTTAAGAAGGAGTGTGTAAATCAGAAAGAACAAAAGGCACCAAAAGAGAACCCTGAGGTGAATGATGATGGTTCAAAGAAGACCAATACCTTGAAGCAGCTACACAAAATGAACGATCAGAATGATATTAAGAAAACAACTATAGGGTAGATTTCGATTGTATTCTGATTGTATTCAGATTACTTTTTTTTCAATTCAGTTGATTTACTAAGCGTTGATTCACAACAGATGTCTTCTCAAGGCACTTTACAAGAAAGGTCATTTCAATACAATCATACAAACATTCAAATTAGTTTAAAGTTTTAGTTAATTTCCTATTTAAGGAATCACAGCAGATTGAATAGAGTAATTGACTTGAGGTTGCGTCCCATTGATGCAGACCTCCAACCACAGCAATCCCTCATACTGAGCAAACATGTAGCGACAGTGGAGAGGTAAAACTCCCCTTTAACAGGCAGAAACCTCCAACAGAACCAGGCACAGTACGAGCGGCCATCTGCCTTGACCGTCTGGGGGTTCGAGAAGACAGAGCAGAGACACAGAAAGAACAAAGAACTGATGAAAGAGTACTTTCTATATTAAAGAAAGTAAAAAGTTGATAACAGGACATGGGGAATGATAAGCAACTGAGACCATCCTCCCAGTCAACGCCCCCGTCCAACAGGGCATTCCTGCTAAGTAGGATACCAGACCAGGTGTAGCTTCTATGCAGAGAAAAAACACTGAGAGAACACAAAGTTAACAGTTTAAATAACAGCATATAATGCAGTCGGAGAGTAGTAGAAGAGAAAAGTAGCAGTCTGAGCCTATAGCAGCATAACTACAGAGATAGCTAATTATGACCTAAGCCACCCTAACTGTAAGCTCTATCAAAAAGGAAAGTTTTAAGCCTGGCCTTAAAAGTAAACAGAGTGTCTGCCTCACAGACTAAAGCTGGGAGCTGGTTCCACAGGAGAGGAGCCTGATAACTAAAAGATCTGCCTCCCATTCTACTTTTAGAAATCCTAGGAACTACAAGTAAACCTGCAGTCTGAGAGTGAAGTGGTGTGTTGGGAACATATGAAACAATTAGATCTCTGATGTATGATGGAGCTTGATTATTAAGGACTTTATATGTGAGAAGGAGGAGCTTAAATTCTATTCTAGATTTAACAGGGAGCCAATGAAGGGAAGCTAAAACAGGAGAAATGTGATCTCTCTTTTTAATATTCATAAGAACTCTTGCTGTGGATTTTGGATCAACTGAAGGCTTTTAATTACATTTTGTGGACTTCCTGATAGTAAAGAATTACAGTAGTCCAGCCTTGAGGTAACAAATGCATGGACTAGTTTCTCAGCATCACTCCTGGACAGGATGTTTCTAATTTTAGCAATATTCCGGAGGTGAAAGAAGGAAATCCTAGAAACCTGTTTAATATGGGATTTGAATGTCATTTCTTGGTCATTATTACTGGAGGCCAGTTTAATACCATCCAGATAAAGTTATTGACTAACCAGTTTCTTTTTTAGAGCTTCTTGTCTAAAGAGGGCAACTTCTGTCTTGTCAGAATTTAAGAGCAAAAAGTTTAGAGTCATCCATGTTTTTATGTCTTCCAGACATGCCTGTAATCTACCTAACTGACTGGGTTCATCAGGATTTATGGATAAATATAGTTGTGTATCATCGGCATAGCTGTGGAAATTTATCCCATGCAGAACCCTGTGGAACTCCACAGGTAACCCTCGGGTGTAAAGAAGATTGACCATTTAGATGAACAAACTGGAATCTATCAGACAAATATGATTTAAACCAGCCTAGTGCTGTTCCTTTGATCCCTGCAACATGTTCAAGCCTTTCTAAGAGAATATCATTATCGACTGTGTCAAAAGCAGCACTGAGATCTAACAAAACCAGAACAGACACAAGTCAATTATCTGAGGCCATGAGAATATAATTAGTAACCTTCACCAGTGCTGTTTCAGTGTTATGATCAGCTCTAAAACCTGACTGAAACTCTTCAAACAGCTCGTTACTGTGTAGATGCTCACTGACTTGATTAGCAACTATTTTCTCAAGGATTTTGGATAAGAAATTAGGGTTAGATATAGGTCTGTAATTAACTAAGTCATCTTGATCAAGGGAAGGTTTCTTGAGTAAAGGTTAAATTACAGCAATTTAAAATTATTGTGGTACGTATCCATTTACCAAGGATACATTCATGATATCTAAAATGGGGCGAGGAACCAAATGGAACACCTCTTTAAATAATTTGGTTGGGATTGGGTCCAACATACAAGTTGAAGGTTTATGAGGCTAATATTTTTGATAAATCCGAAAGCTCGACTGAATCAAAATAGTCCAAACACAAATGAGGTTCTACAGTTCTCTCTTTTTCCGCTTATTGTAAAGTCTAGTGGGTATAGCCTTATTTCAAAGCATAGAATCCTATAGGACAGGCTATCATATTACACAGACTCAGAAAGGTCCTTTCTGACAAAAATGCAAAATACAAAACCAAAAGTGTTAGTACACAAACAGTGTTGGACACATCCACCTATAGATTTATAATGTTCAAGCACAGTTTATGACAGGGTACCGTGAACCCTGCAACTTTGGCACTGTTTTACATACTGGATCTATGTTCAGTGTGTTTCTGTATCGACATAAAGATGCGGTATAATTAAATGATTGAATCAACTATTCAATAAAATATATGGAAAATAACTTTTCAATGATTTCTAAATAGGTTATTGTTTTTTTAACACTCTCAAAAATAATTCAAAAATGCAGGACTGCTGTAAAGGAAAAAACCCCATCTAGGATCACTTCAAAAAAAGAATGTAACGCTTAGCGGTTTCATTTTAAATATGAATTGTAGGCTCTCTTTTATTCAGGCCAAGAAAGAGGCTTCACCACTATCCCTGTGTCTATAGTCGAGTGAATTGCACTTTGACACCTGCTCCTCATTAACTACAACAAGAAGAGGTGACCACTTCAGTCAGGACATTAAGAAAGGAAATGAAATAGACAAAAAAGGTGAATCGGGAAAATGAAGCTTGACAAAGTAGGCGAGGAGAGGAAGAGGGGAGGATTGATGTCTATTATTTGGCTTTGTTCCCAGAGGCAGTGTTATGTCCCTCACCCTTGTTTAGCCGCAAATGTCTCTGCTTGAGTGCGTGTGAGAGTTTGCCCTGTCCACCTGACATCTCTTAACAGTAATAATGCATTTCCCCCAATTAATATATTATGGATTGGAGAGTACATAATCGATCGACAACCTCAGATGTTATCCTGGTACACGCTGCTCACCTTCTGCTTCTTCAACTGCTGAACCACAGATGTCTCAACCATTCTAAATAACGTCTTATGTTATCCTCAATTACAGTGGTTAAAATTAAACTGAGTCAGAGCTAGAATTAGTGTTTTGAATTAAAGTTTTGATCAACAGGTGTTGCAGATGTGCCTGGGCCACTGTTTGACAAATATTTCAAAAGGTTACACTTACAGTTGAAATCAGAAGTTTACATACACCAAATAAAGATATATTTTTTCCCCTCACTGAAGTTAAATCAGTTAAATCATTCTGTATGTAACCTTCTGATTTTGAAGACATTATGGTACTATTTATCAAAAAAAGAAAAATTGGAGGGTTATTCTAACTGATCTGAAACAAGAGAAGTTTGGTTTAATTTAACTACAGATAAAGAGGAAAAATGTATATGTGTATTTGGTGTATGTAAACTTTTGGTTTCAACTGTATGTTGCATATTTGCCAAACTTTGTTTCATTTATTCAGTTCTTGCATTTTAATCTAAATAGTTGACCAAATTTTAACCGGGATGGTTACACTTTGCCCAACAGAAAGAATTAGACTAAGAGCGTGAATATAGCTTCCCCCACAAACCGGAGATTGTATTTTCTGACACCGGTAGCACTGCCACACTCCATCACTATAATTGATGTTCAAGTTTCTGCTGCATTGCATTTCACTTACAACAGCTCCTTGAATCAACCTGGAGAGAAACTGTGACTGTGCACTTTGTTGCTGCGCTTTCATTATTTTCAACTTCTCTCTAAGAGAGATACCAGGAGTTTCTGATGTAACTGCCTTTCTATAAGCATTGGAATAAAATGTTCTCTCTTCTGCCTACACTGCTGGTCAGTTGGCTGAAAGACACTATAATAGTCCTTCACTAACATAAAAGACACATTTCACTGTTCAATATCTTTTATGGTTACACTAAAAGGGTAGTCATAGTGTGGAAACTAAAGAAGTCCCACCCCTTTACTCTTCCTTATATAAAACAGTTAGTTTCATGTTAGAAAGCTACAAACAAAATACCCATTAACAATCTAGTAGCAGGCTGGCTACCTGGGCACATAGTCCGGCTTTTATACTTGCACTTTTATACATATGAAGTACCAAATTTAGAGATCTTTTTGTTTAAATCTTTGTATCAAAAATAAATAATTGTTACACAGTTGGGATATTTATTCACCTCAGATTTCTTTAGTTTTTTATTTTGGCACACTTAAAAGTTTCAAAAAAGCCAATATAAATTTTTGACAAAGATAAATAAAAAAGGTTGCATTTTCAAATGATTTAACAGGATAAAATATCACATTTAACCCAGCTGTAAGCAATTGGTCCCTATACCTAATAACTTGTGTCAACAAGTTTAATAACTGTCAATGAGGGTTTTGACTTTGCTATAGAGGAATGGCCCACTCTTTGTTCATATTTATTATCACTCAGCCACCTTATCAGGTTTCCAACTATAAATGGCCTGTTTAAGATCATGCATTCAATCTGATGTGAATCAAGACTTTGATTAGGCCACTCAAAAACCCTTACCTTGCTTTATGTTTTTTACCCATTCAGAGGTGGACTTGGTGTCATGATTTTGATCATTGCCTTTTGTAATTGGAGTATGCACAGGTCTGCAAAATAAAATGTTCCACAGTATATTACTCCAAATGTTTTTTGGAATATCATTGTTTATTTTTTTATATAAATGTGAGATGGTCCTTTCATGTTCTTCTTGGTCAGTAGATGCTTTGACCCAGGAACTCTCCAATGGAAGATATTTTTTGTACAGTCCCTTTTGTATAGTTTAATCATGAACTCTGATCTTAACTGACCCAGGGACACCTGCAATGCTGTGAATGTTGTTCTGGGTTCTTTTGTAGCCTCTTAGGTGAGGTGTTGATACACTTTTGGAATGATTTTGGTATGATGCTTAGTACTGGGAAGGCTCACCACTGTTTCTTGTTTTTTTTTCATTTCCTGATAATGGCCAAATAATGGCCTGGACACCCAAAACCTCAGAAATGGTTTGGTAATCCTTTCCAGAGATATAGACGTCATTGACTTTGTTTCTCAGTCTTTTTTTAATTTGTTTGTATATGGGTATTATGTGTTGCTTTTAAAACTCTTTTAGCCTACTTCATGTTGTCAGACAGATTCTATGTAGACTAAGAGAGTTCGTTATTGTACATATCTGACAGTAAAAAGGCCTGGGTGTTGCTATAAAAGTTGAAATGACAAAGTATGTGGTCAATCACAGTTAGTTTATGATTTGGAAAACTTTTCTTCCCGTGTTAAATGAAATCATTTTTGTAACTGCATTTTTAATTTACTCGTGTTATTGTTGCCTGTCATTGCAAATTTGTTGGAGGATGAAACATTTATACTCAGCAAAAAAAGAAACGTCCCTTTTTCAGGACTGTGTATTTCAACAATAATGTTGTAAAAATCCAAATAACTTTACAGATCTTAATTGTAAAGGATTTAAACAATGTTTTCCATGCATGTTCAATTAACCATAATCAATTAATTAACACGCACCTGTGGAATGGTCGTTAAGACCTTAACAGCTTACAGAAAGTAGGCATTAAAGGTCACAGTTCTAAAAACAAAGAACACTAAAGAGACTTGTCTACCAACTGTGAAAAACACCCAAAGAAAAGATGCCCAGGGTCCCTGCTCATCTGCGTGAACGTGCATTAGGCATGCTGCAGGGAGGAATGAGGACTGCTGATGTGGCTAGGGCAATAAATTGCCATGTCCGCACTGTGAGACGCCTAAGACAGCGCTACAGGGAGACAGGAAGGACAGCTGATCATCCTCGCAGCGGAAGACCACGTGTAGCAACACCTGCACAGGATCGGTACATCCGAATATCACACCTGCGTGACAGGTACAGGATGGCCACAACAACTGCCCGAGTCACACTAGGAACACACAATCCCTCCATCAGTGCTCAGACTGTCCGCAATAAGCTGAAAGAGGCTGGACTGAGGGCTTATAGGCCTGTTGTAAGGCAGGTCCTTACCAGACATCACCAGCAACAACGCTGCCTATGGGCTCAAACCCACCTTCACTGGACCAGACAGGAGTGGCAAAAAGTGCTCTTCACTGATGAGTCACGGTTTTGTCTCACCAGGGGTGATGGACGGATTCGTGTTTATCGTCGAAGGAATGAGCCTTACACCGAGGCCTGTACCCTGGAGCAGGATCGATTTGGAGGTGGGGGGGTCCATCATGATCTGGGGCGGTATATCACCATCGGACTGAGCTTGTTGTCATTGCAGGCAATCTCAATGCCTTGCGGTACAGGGAAGACATCCTCCTCCCTCATGTGGTACCCTTTATGCATGCTCATCCGGACATGATCCTCCAGCAGGACAATGCCACCAGCCATACTGCTCGTTCTGTGCGTGAGTTTCTGAATGACAGCAATGTCAGTGTTCTGCAATGGCCAGCGAAGAGTTCGGATCTCAATCCCATTGAGCGCGTCTGGGACCTGTTGGATCGCAGGGTGAGGGCTAGGGCCATTCCCCCCAGAAATGTCCAGGAACTTACAAGTGCCTTGGTGGAAGAGTGGGGTAACATCTCACAGCAAGAACTGACAAATCTGGTCCAGTCCATGAGGAGGAGATGCACTGCAGTACTTCAAGCAGCTGGTGGCCACACCAGATACTGACTGGTACTTTTGATTTTGAGCCTCCCTTCATTCAAGGACACATTATTCTATTTCTGTTAGTCACATGTCTGTGAAAATTTTTAGTTTATGTCTTATGGTGTTGACTCTTTTAGTGTTCATACAAATATTTACACACATTAAGTTTACTGAAAGTAAAAACAGTTGAAAGTCAGAGGATGTTTCTTTTTTTGCTGAGTTTATTATGGCAAGACAGGAACACAGAAGAAATGTGTAAGGATGCAAATACTTTTCACAAAACAGGAGATAACATTGTGACTGTCAGTGCGTTTACATGAAGTAAGACTAAACTGAATTATTGCCTTAGTCCGACTGAAATCAAACTTTTGAAATGCATGTATACACCTTAGTCCAGCTTGAATCGAACTGAACTGGCCTTCTCTTAATTGGACCCTAAGATTATGAAGTTAGAAAACCACATTTCTCTGCATGTAAATACCAACACAGCTTAGTCGAACTTTATTGATCCCAGAGGGAAGTTAAGTGCTGTTGTAGCTCATACAATCAATTCCTTAAGGAGTTGTTGTAGATCATGATGGCTGTGGGCAGAAAGGATTTTCTGTAGCGGGCTGTGTTGCAGCGAAACTGAAAAAGCCTCTGACTGAAGACACTCTGTTGTTGTAGGATAGTCTCATGAAGAGGATGCTCAGGGTTGCCCATACTTGTTTTTGATTTTATGAAGAATCCTTCTGTGCATCATCATCTCCAGTGGTTCCACAGTAATGCCAAGAACAGAACTAGACTTCTTTATCAGGTTGTGTAGTCTTTTTAAGTCCCTGGCTCTGATGCTGCTACTCCAACAGATGATGGCTGAAGAGATTACACTCTCCAAAACAGGCTTGTAGAAGATTTGCAGCATCTTGCTGCAAACCTTGAAGGCCCTAATCTTCCTCAAGAAGTACAGTCTGCTCTGTCCTGTCACTGTTGCGCCTCAAGTCCAGTCTGCTGTCCAGGTGAACTCCAAGGTATTTATACTCCTCAACCACCTCCACTTCTTCACCCATGATGGAAACAGTGTTTGACTTATCCCTGTTTCTTCTGAAATCTATAATCATCTCCTTTATTTTGTTCACATTCAAGGTAAGACGACTGTTTCCACACCATGTCACAAAGCGGTCCACCAGCTCTCTGTATTCAGCTTCTTGTTCATCTCTGATACACCACACAAGTACAAAGTCATCTGGGTATTTCTGCAAATGACAGGTCTCTGATTTTTACTGGAAGTCTGAGGTGTACAGAGTGAAAAGTAATGGTGAGAGTACGGTCCCCTGTGGTGCTCCTTTGCTGCTGACCACCTGGTTTGACACAAAATCCTTCACTCTCACAAACTGTGGTCTGTCTGTCAGGTAGTCATTGATCCAGGCTATTGTTGAGGGCTCCACCTGTGTCTTCAGGAGTTTATGACAAAGCAAATCAGACAGAATTGTGTTAAATGCACTGGAAAAATCAAAGAACACGATCCTCACAGTGCTGCCTGCTATGTCCAGATGACAGTGGGTTGGTTGAAGCAGGTGGATGATGGCATTTTCAACTTCAACTCCACAGCTATAAGCAAAATGCAGTGGGTCCTGATATGTTCTTGTTTGCTTATTCAGGGGGGCCAACAGGATTATCTCCAGGACCTTCACAACAACACTGGAATGAGCAGCAATAACGACTGTAACACACTCAAACAGTCCAGTACTTCCAAAATGTTCTTTGCTGCAGCAATGATTTCATCCATTGCTTTGCTTATTGTGCATATTCTGCATCACTGCTGCCGGTATTTGTTACTCTCTGTGTGACGCTCTAGGCCAACCAGAAGAATGCCAACTTGAAAGGGCGCATGTCGCCACCTAGTGTCGCAGAGTCTAACGCACTTCATTTAACATTTCGATTTTCTAAATGACATGTACACTGGGATCAAGGCTTCCATTCTGGTTAAGCTATTAGCTCGATATTTACCTAAAGCTCGATTTAGATCCACATTTAAATGTACTGTGGTGTAATCAATAAGCAGTAACAATTATTGTTGCTTTACAGTTTTAAATAAAAGCAACTTGACCATGGTACAGATTTCAATTTTAGACGTTTGTGTTATTACAATGACACCACAAAAATATGGAATTCTAGCTCAAGATTATAATACCTTTAAAATCCAATACTAACCTAAACCTTCTTGCAACATACAGCAACTGTAGACATTACAGAAATCTCACAAGCAATCTTCTGTCTGCTAAGTTGCAAGACAGTATTACACACACACAGATGAGCGCATAGATAAGTCATAAATGCCACAGCTTGTGACATTTATAGGAGGAAATGAAAAATAGCAATGTCTTGTCATAGGCACATGCATTCAAGACAGTAATTGTGTTGAGTCAATGCGATTACCTGGGAGTCTCCCTCTGGATTCAAACACTAATGAGTTATCATAGCATTATTATTCCCAAACTAATATCATTGCCTGCCAATCACCTCCATTGGATTGCCTAACAACATGCTGAATAGTGTGGTAGCAGAAAAACAGAATGAGAAGCCTGTATATTTATATACGTGTGTTAACACATCCACACATGTCTACACTTGCCTGTACACACAGAGAGAAGTAATTAAACCAGATGTCCAGAGAAACACACACCTTCAACTTACTAAGCTGTGAGCTAGCACACATTATTATGCACACATAACACTGGCTTCTTCAAAGGGCCCCAGGGTAAAGAGAATCATCCTTTTCATCTGAAGTAGGGAGGAAGCCCATTGGCCAAATTAGATTGTGCCATTTCCAGACAAAGTTAAGCATCAATCTGCAACGCGGTACCATGAATCGCTGTGACCTTGGCCGATCATAGCACAGCGTTTGGGAATGCTAAGAGAGGCTCTTCATCAGACCTGGAGGATATGGGGATGATGATATTAGTCAGCCTTTATCTTTCTGCTCACATCCATGTTTCTGTGCTTCTGCTTCAAAATCCACCTTGTCCTCTGCTCATCATTTCTTACTCCCTCCAGTAGGACAAGGATAAACCAGCAACTCAAAAGGATCCTCACTTAATCTGACCTCCTTATGTAATCTATGTTTACTGATCCCATTTTATTCCTAGCAGTGTCTTTTCATAATGATAACCAAATAAACAATACATAGCCCTTTTGCATCAAATGGGATCCATTTTCAATGAGTTTTGTCAACTAGGCATGAGCCGCTATGGGATTCAGACAGTACGATAACCAGATTAGAAAGGGTTTTGTGGTTTTAAAACAAAAGTTATAACAAAACTTATCAATTGCTTTTATTAAAAGTAATAAAAGTAAACAGTTACATACCTTGAGCCCTCTTTGAGCCAGATGACCAGTAGTACAGATCAATAGGTGGGGAGGGGCATTGCAGTATTACTCTACGCTCTATACAGCTGCAGAAAACTCTGTTTCCTGCCCCACTTTCTTCTGAGACTTTAAACTATGACTGAATATATTTGTTATTTTGAAACTAACATTTTAAAACCTCTGTATACTCAAATACCCGTTACTGACCTATGTCTACTTTCACACATGTAAGTCACTGAATCCCTAAATACATTCAAGTATCTATCCTTATAACATGCACAGACATGACTGGTCCCTAAAAAAGGCCCACTCATCCCCATTCCAGAAGCACAGCAGTCACATTGCGAAAGATGAGATTGTGCTGAGATTGAGATAAACGATCTTTCATTATAGCCATAATAGCACAAAGGAGGACCAGTATGAGGAAAGTGAGGAAGAGGAGGCCATCTCCCTTCCTCTCTTTCCATCCCAAATTTGCCTTGTCCAACAGAACCTAAAAGTACAAAGGATTCAAAAAGGACGAAGTAAACAAAATGGAAAATTTATAGAAATGTTGATTTATATAGCCTGCACCTATATGTAGACAAATATGTGCATTTATATTGCTCATTCATGAACACTCACCCTCTTCCAGAAGCTTCAAAAAATAGACTCCAACTATAGAAGCTACACTTACACAGGGAGTGAAAATTTCTGTCAGAATCTATCATGGAAACCCCCCCCAACACAGATAACACATTTATCCTGAGCTGAAAACACACACACACATTTTTTTCCCACACAACTTTTTCCTCCCCACAGCCATGCTGCAGGCTAAATGAATACAGTAAAAGCATAACGTTTCTGGGTACATTTGGCCGGTTTGATAATTAAAAGAGATTTGTTAAATCAAAGATATTATAAACCTGGCTCATTGTTGGAAGACAGTGCAAAGAGAAAGTAATTTATTATCCCACCTTCCCAGTCTAGAAGCTGTAGAGAAGGTAGACATTTATGAGTGCTGCAGAACACAGTTACAGGCATTAAGACACACATGAGCACAGAAAATCTAGTTAAGCAAACAATGCAATATTACACAAGCCAGTGTTACAAAGTAGAGCTCTATTCTTTTCAGACAGAGTAATCTTCCAGCTCATATCCACTACATCAGTGCACATATTCACAATCAATATTCTGTGGTATACCAATACGGAGGCGAGGACAGAATCCTAACAACCTCAACAGCAGCACAAGGCAGTGAGTGTGTATGTGAGTTCAGAAGGTGCTGCTGAGTCACAGAGTACAGAATGGATTGGCCAGAGTAAAACCTAATTTTCTGCATGTCAAAGTGCAGTTTTTAACTGGAGAAGACCTGATATGATGTCATAAAAAACAAACAAAGTCAGCTCGGACTGTGCAGTGTCATACCACAGTATCATGATACAGTTTCCTCTGGTAAATAAAGTGTCATTTCACCATATAAGGATGATGATATCACGCCACAATGACATAGCCTAGAGCACACACAATGTGTGTCTACACTTCAATGGAGCAGGCAAGAATTCATCTTTAACTTAGTTTGTCAGACACCAAGCCACAATAGCATAATAATAACATGCCTTACTATTTCAAATGTGGATGTTAAGTTTAACCAATTTGCATAAACACAGGGGCGCTCTGGTAAAAAAAATGCAAGTGCATTGTTAGGGCAGCTGTGAAAAAAATTCAGTTTGAGGATTAATCCTAGGTGCATCAATTTTTCAAGTCTGGATTGATAAAATTTGATTAAATTCATGAGTTACTCTAGAACTCTTTTTTTTTAGAAATGATCCACCCAACTATTCGGTTTATTCCCACTTTTGATGTTAGAAAGTGGATGACAACAAAATACCACTAAAGAGGTGGAACACGGGTAAGGTCAGTGTCACAAACAAGAACAAGTCAAAGATGGCTGGAGGTGATGAAAACACCAGCATACTATAAATCAGCATAAACAACTTTGTAACACAGTTGTGAAAGCAACTTGCTGAGAATTTGGAGGACCAGTGCAGCTCTAGTTTTTCCTGCCTTGGATTTTAATATGGGTGAGGAGCTCCAAAAGCAGTGAGCAAAGGATTCCAATGGTTATTCAAGTCGTCCATTTGAACATCTTACCTTCAGGCATTACAGTTACTTCAAAATGGTGAGCTTGGTGTTAGATCAAAGTAGCAGCTCTCACTGTCAAGAAGTCAGAAGAACTCATTTGATACTTTATATTTCTACGTAGAGAAATTGTAATTTACTGCTCACTGATCAGTCACTCAATGAGTGTTAACATACTGCCTGATGGTTATTTTTTTTTTAAGTAAACCTCATCGTTTTTCCATGTTTTTTAAAATATATTAATCTAAAATGAATCAGTGTTGGGAGTGTATCTGGATGTGTGTTGTATTGGCTACAGACCAGAGATGCACATCTCTAACCTATGCATTAGAGCATGAGTTAGCTTTCATGTGCAACTGATGTCATTGGAAGGTGGCTTTAATACTGAGGATCAGACTGGCAACAAAGCACGGTATCCCACAAATTGTCCAAGAAAACAGTTGTCTCTAGTATATCTAAAAGGTAGAAAACAAAACCTCACCTGTGTTACAGTTTCAAAAAGAGGATTAAAAGAAGGTAGTGAACACACAAATCAAAGAGACAGAATCAGATTTACTAAATATCAGTTTATGTGTTATTGCTGAAGTGTAAATGAACATGGCAGATTGTAAAATCTGTTATTAATGCCAAATAAATGTACTTTTAGGATGAATATCTCTGAAAAAAATGCAGCTTTAATTATTATCTGACTAAATAGATTCAATAATTTTCTACATTTTTCCTATTTATAAAACATTGACGAAGCTGGGCTTCGCCCTGACCAACGTGTATTCTTTATTATGCAGCCTTGTATCTCCGTGACTGATTGGCCATTTCGGGTGATTGACACCTATTTGGAATCGTCAGGGCCAATAGCATGAAGCTATCCTCACAGAAATAAGATTAAACGGTCAGCCATGAGGCATTCTCGTGGTCCTTATACCCTTTTCTCTCATTCGCACGAATTATTAACAGTAAATAATAAGTGTGCATTAAGCAAACCTTTCAAGACGAAATGTTGCAGGAAAGAAAGAATTTTGAGTACTCTTAGGCAAAAGGATTTCTAAAGTTGTTCTGTGGCTTCTACCTCTCTGAAACTTAAGTGTAGAGTGCTATAAAAAATATTTAGCATTAGCATGGTTGTAGCATCAATCTGGGGGTTAGAGACAAAGATTTGGCAAATTCATCACACAGGGTTGCTGAATAATTATTGACATGTAATATATCATTTATTTGTTGTTTTAATTGCGTTTAGAGCAGGTAAAAACATGTTTATATAGCCTTGTAGTCCAGGTTCTGCTGGTCATTTAGAGATGTGTCTTGACAACAATAATTTCTGAATAGGGCGTATTTTCAGTGGCTGCGCCTGCAAAAACTGTATAGCCCCCCCCAATTGGGGGACTATTGGACTGTAGAGGCTAGAGGTGAAAAGTGATGGGTGCTACCTCTAGGTGCATTAATATAAAAGACGGAAATTAAAAAGCTTGTGTAAAACAAAGTAGAATTATAAACCCTACCTACATTCTGATTATGTAAACCCTAACATTTAAATGCATAGTTTCTTTTGAACAGGACTGTATTTTAACTTCCTAACCAGGATGCATGGAACTTGAAGATGTCTATTTAAGAGAATAAAATTGAATAGCCCTAATCTGTTGACTAAATAAATATTCCTATCATTATTTTATATTTAGGTTGCTTTTCTTTTTTATCCTTTTTCTACCAAGACAGATAAAGAAACTCTCACAGGTATCATACATTGCGTTTCTCTGTTTTAATGTCTGGTAATGACTGTTAGGCAGAGAAATGTGCACAAAGGTGTAGAGACACAGGGAATTATCTAAGAAAACAGAGACCACACAAACACTGTGTACAAGCCCACAGACACAGACTGCCAACTTGGGTGTTTTGACATACCTTCAGAATGTTTTTGGCAAAATTAGATTATGGTTTACTAAAACATTTAGAGGTCCAATAAATCCATACATCAATTATCCATACTCCCCTAATGGTGCTAATCTTCAGTGATCAATGGGTAGGTGGGCACCCTGGACAAATCACTACTCCATCACAGTGCAACACAGAAATCAGGGGACCCACTGCACTTCATGTATACATTTATATTTATGGACAATTTGGAGTGGCTAATGCGTTATGGCTAATAGGAAGAACCCCAAATATCCAGAAAGAACTCAGAGAATGCATAGAGAGAACAAGTTCAAAACAGAAAGGCTGCTGTTGAAATTTGAACGCCAGACCTTTTTACTAGGAGATAACAGTGATGACAACTGCACCACAGTGCAGCCCTACAATCGATAAACTGTGTAAAAATGATGACTTAAAAAATAAAAACTGCATGTTGAGAACCAACACAGACAGTTTTCAAAATGATCCAGACCAGTCTGAATATAAAACGTCCCACACAAAGCATCCGGGTTTTCGGCTCACCCCCAAATGCTACTCATTTGTTCCTGGTCCCATTGCCAGACATTTCCTGAAAAGTTCTTCAAAATCCACCCATAACCTTTTCAGTTATGTTGCTAAATAACAGACAGACAAACAAACCCTGGCAAAAACATAACCTTCTTGACGAAGGTAATAACCGTGGCATGACTGTCATGACCCAAGGTTTACCTGCAGAACATTGCATTGTAACAAGATGTTCAATGTAATTTCTTTTATCTGTCATTGTGGCTGATTGCTGAGCTAACATTGCACAATGCACCAAACCAATAAATAAAAAGGTAAATAGTCTAAGCAATCTGTGAGAACACTTCTCAAGTCTCCAACCTTGAGGCAGCACTGAGCTCACCATGATTGATACTCAGAATATACATTTTTCTCACCAGTAAAGTCCAGGCCAGTGAAACAAAGAAAACATGTCTGTCATTGTCACTGAGCTGTAGCTGGCAGAAAGTACATCTGTCCAGTCTCCTGGTTCATCCATCTGCAGCATTATCCATTTATGTTTCCTTTGCTCTGTACATCTATCTTATGTTAGACTGCATTTATCAGCACCTTGTTGCATCTCCATTTTGCGTATCTACTTTCTTGAAACTCTTTCCCTTTGCTGTTGTACTCATTAAAGTTCCACACTTGACAAGAATACTATGGTGGGAAAAAAAACACTACAAAGCATTTCAGCACAAATCTATTATTATTTAATACAAACCATTTATTTTACTGTAACATGCACTGCCTCTGAATGTACTGGCACTTCAAACCCACAGTAGTCTCTCATACTCATCCCTTTAAGTGCTGACACACACCTGATGGATCCAACACGTTACTGATTCTCCTCTTCTACCACAACACGAAGGTCACTCCCGGGCCGCTGTGTCTTCCTCTCCTTCCACAATCTGTCTCTCTTTTTGTCAGCCTACTTAAGTCAAAATGAGAGGGAATCCTCTAAGGGGCAGGAAATCCTCAGTCACAGAAAGAGATACTTAAAGATTGTAGAGCCTAGCAGCTGCTGATGAAACACAGCGGAGCAGCCAGCTGCCTGAGTGGTGGAAGCGGTGGTGGGAGACTATCGAGGCAAGGCAAGTCTGCACCACAGCAAGCAAAACAGACACATGCACAGCTTAGCGAGCGTCTCGCTCAAAACTCCACGCTGCAGAGCTTAGAGTCAGCACCCAAGCTCCCCTCCCTACTTGGCTCTGTTTTGCTCTCATTTTGCTTTCACTCCCTCCTCTCCTTTTTCATAGTTAACACATTCCCAGCCTTACAAGACAGATTTCTGTATCCGTCCTTTCCTCTGTTAACAACTCAACACAGTTGAGTAATTCGTCTTCAGTCAGGTAATGACAGTGCAGTCTAGGTGATGGTGTGTTTAAATTATATCAGAGTAAATCCTTCACAAATCTAATCTACAACTGTCAAACTACAAACACATTGTCCATCCGGAAGGTCCTCTTCCATATTTCCACATTTTATGTTACCGCCTTATTTTTAAATGGATTAAATAAAATATCTCCCTCAAAACATGCAAAACAACCTAATGTGAAAAAAGTTTACAAGTTTTGCTAATTATTAAAATATAAAATAAACAATCAGATGTATTTGCAGCCTTTTCTCAAGCTTTGTTGTTGCTCCTTTAGCAGCAAGTACAGCCTCAAGTCTTCTTTAATGTGATGGCATAAGTGTGGCACACCTATCTTTGGGGCGGCTTCACCAGCTTTGCATATTTGTCCTGAAGCCACTCCTTTGATTTTTTGGCTGATTGCTTGGCTCAATGTCTTACTGAAAGATGAACCATCGCTCCAGTCCGAGGTCAGGAGCAATCAGGAGAAGGTTTATGTCCCGGATGTCTTTTTACATTGCTGCAGCCATGCATACCTCTATTCTAATTTCTATACCAATCTCCCAGTTTCTGCTGGTGAAAACACCCCATTGTCTCATCAGACCAGAGAGTTTTATTTCTCATGAGTCCTTTAGGTGCCTTTTGGCAAACTCCAGGCGGGCTGCCATAGACCTTTAACAATCTTGTGGCTTCCGTCTGGACAGTCCACCATACAGGCCTGATTGGTGGATTGCTGCAGAGATGATTGTCCTTCATGAAGGTTCCCCTGTACATTCAGTCATTCACCCATTCATGCACACATTCTCACACTGGTGAAGGCTAGCTGGATTGTAGCCACAACTGCCCTGGCACTAACACTGATAGATGCGAGACTGTCAAACACTGATGCTATATATATATATATATATATATATATATATATATATATATATATATATATATATATATATATATATATATATATATATATATATGCATGCACACATTCACACACTTGCCTTCACCAGTGTGTGAATGGGTGAATGACTGAATGTAGTAGGAAGCGCTTAGGACTCCTCAGGACTGGATTAAGCGCGGTACAAATACAGGCCATTTATCATTTCACCATATCTGCGAAAAACCTTTTTCACATAATCATTATGAGGTGTTGTGTGCTGAGTTTCTGGAGAAAGTGTTATTCAGTTTTGAAATGAAGCAGTAACAAAGTGCAAAAATAATGTGAAGACATGTCAATACCTTCTGGTTGATGTCTGCTGCTTAGCTGAGATCAAGAGGTTGGGGTAACAGTTTCAAGAAAGAAATCCAAATATCCCTCTCCAAAGTAACGCCTTCCACCTCATTTTTGGAGTTCCTGAGGCTTTCCCAGGACAGAAGCAATATAAAGTCCCTGCTGTGATTTCTGGGTCTGCCTCTGGGTCTCCTCCCAGTGTGACTTGGTTGGAAATCCTCCAAAGGGAAGTGCCCAGGAACAAGAAGCACAGTGAACAACCTAAAGTAAAAACCTTTTGATTGAGTGAAGATAATCAGCCTCCTTGCTGTTAGATGATGGTGCCAGCCACAACACCCTTTTCTGCAGTTTATTTTATACCATTCTTGTTTTGTTAACATTTAGATGACGCTGTTTTACAAACGTATTCATGACTTTCATTGCTCAATGAAGCAGCGATGCTTTGAATTAACACCTTAGTAAACATATTGGTAAAGCTTGTCTATTCTCCACTTGTTTTGGCTCTACATGTGCAAGCCTGGTGACCTCGATTCTTCAGCCATAGCACAAAAAGATTTCATTGCAAAGCAGCAATAAACAGCCAAGCCTAAATTTTGTAAGCAGAGGAGCATTGCAACCTTTTGTGATTCTCTACAAAACTACATCTTGTGGGTATAAGCAGGCAGAAAAAATACACTCAGAGTACATCTCAAAGCTCCTCTAGCTTGTAGAACAATCAGCTCAAAGGATATGACAGAAAGCCTGTGCTCAGTCTTATCTGAAATTTCTTACAGTCCCGTCCACCCTCTCTTCTCCTATCGCTCTGTCCAAATGTGCTTCCAACCGTCTCTCTCGTATGTACAAGGACGTTCAGAGCGTCATCACTAGAAAAAATGTCATCTCAGTCTCCAGCCGTGGTTGTTGCCATGACCACAGCAATAAACCTGAGTGATTCTGAGCAAAGTGAAAGTCTCTGTAGGATATACTTTGTAATTCCATGATGACTACATCAAATATGATGAAACACACATGTAGACATCTACCACGGATCTTAGTTACAAGGATATTTCACTATCACTTCATTTGGGAAATTTGTTTCCATTTT
The DNA here is from genome assembly GCA_963556495.2 of Valencia hispanica. Taxonomy (NCBI): domain Eukaryota; kingdom Metazoa; phylum Chordata; class Actinopteri; order Cyprinodontiformes; family Valenciidae; genus Valencia; species Valencia hispanica. The sequence goes on from OY747705.1 coordinate 16,780,226, forward strand.
CTTGCTGCAAATTATCCTCTATAAAGAACCACTTGAGCAGTCTATTGACAGCTGTCAAGTGTGGCCAAAGGGGCAAACTGATAAGCAAGCATGTTAAGTGCCATTTGACCAAGTGTGGATAGATTACATTTAATGATTGACTGAAGAGTATTTAGATGTGGACTCCTGTTTTGCTTCCTTGCTAATGTCACATGCTCATTAAACCATCAGAGTTCTACATATACACTCATGTTCTCTCAGGCATTTCACTGAATAGATTTAATTATATAAGCTTCTGAATCTCTAAATGATGACAAGTGCACGCTGCCTTCAACTTCAAAACAAATCACTTGCTGGTACATTTCTCATTAGTGCAGATCAGAGAAAAAAATATTTGTATGAACCTGAGCTTGCACAGTTGGTGTGTGTTAAAGTGTTTGGCTTAATGCATGTATGTGAGCATATTTAGTGCTCATTATATTTCCAGACAGTGCTATAGAGTGAAGGCCTGGTCCTTGTGAATATTCCATTTGGCTTATCAGACATGTCCAACCCCGAGAAAGATCAGATCGAACCATAAAACCTCATTAATTACGAATGGTTGCTGTGCGACAGGGAAAAAGGGGGGAAGAAGTCCAGCGGAGGTGAGGGAAGGGGACAGATGGATGAGAAAGTGGATAATGTGTAATACTGCATTGCTAATGCTCAAGAATATTTCTAAAGATAATGTAGCTTACTCAGTCTACTCTGTTTTGATGAAGGAAAAAAACTTTCACACCAATGAATAAAAGAATATACCAGTAAAATAAATTACAGGAAAAGTACAATATTTGCAAAAGATTTACAAATATGTTTAAGTGGAAAATATACAAGAACCATCAACTTCATTATCTGTTTTTATCATGTAATGTCAACAAAAGTCCTGCTGGTCAAATCTGCCTAATGAAAGAATGATTAGATGTGTGAAGTACATTTCTACCCAAAGGAAGGATTAATCGCATTCTGCCACAGGAAGAGAATCAACTGCTAATTTGACATGTTGAGTGAAGATTCAAAGCTCCACTAATATTTTCAGTATCAGTGAGGAGTTTAAAACTAAAGTCAGAGGAAACACAGATGTAAGAAGTTATTAAAACAAAATATTCTCTACAACATGTTGAGGCATGTCTTTGGGTCAATCAAGCAGCCAGAGAGCAAGACTTTACAGGTAACAGGAAGGGCAAATGGAGTACAGAAAAACCATGAAAGTTTAAATGAAGGCAACTGGACTTTTCTTGTTGTCTTGAATATGTCTCGTCTCTCATCCAAGAGGCTTCTTCAGTTCTGAAAACTGGATTGGGAGTATCAGATTTATAAGTCTAAGATTAAGGCTCACTAATGGGGCTATCGTTATACCTAACGACCTTATAACTTCTTTTAAACTCTCAAGAATATCATGTCCTGAATGACTGAGAATCTACACCAACAGAGTACAGAAAAGTTTCTCTGCATCATCCTTTTAAGTGTTTAACTTCATTCAGATAAAGAAGATGAGGCATTTGGATATACTGGCAGCTTTTAAAAATCTCAGATATAAGGTAAGTCTCTACATCTTCCAAAAATTACAGAGGGAGATTACCAATTTAGTCAAGCTAACTATCTGTAATTGCTGTTTTAAGATGGTAAAGACAGGAAACTATAAGGTCAATGCCACAACCATAGGTGTCAAAAGTATCACATTCATTACTCAGAAGTACAGATACTAGAGTTTAAAAAGACTTCTGTAGATGTTAAAGTCTCAATTCAAGCATTTTACTCAAGAAAAAGTAAAAACTACTTAAAAGTATAAAAGTAAAAGTAATGTCAGGACATGACAGGACACCTGACTGACGGGAACAAGTAGGAAGGAAACAGTAGGGAGTGACAGAGAGTGAGAGGAAGTGAAGGGCTTTCACAAATACACAGAGTGAATGAGGATCAGGTGGTGACTGGGATTAGACACAGGTGCAGACAATGATTAGGACAGGGAGTGAACAGGACAGAGTGCTGAGGTTCTGACAAGACCCCTCCCTCTAAGGACGGATACCAGTTCTAGAGGACCATGGGTGGCCAGGAGGTTGTCCCCAGAGGAGCTGGAGGTCGGCCGCCCTGACGGTCCAAAGGTCAAGAGTTCAAAACATTCCCTGAAGATGGGCTCGAGGCCAGAAACAAGGGAGCCTGGCTGAAGGAGGCGATAAGGCGCAGGGCCTGAGGGAGGCCAGCGGCAGAACGGGTGAGCCTGTGGAGACGGAGCTGGCAAATGGAGGCTGCAGGCTGACGGAGAACCCCATGAAGAGGTGCTAGGGACACAAAGAGGCTGAAAAGCTGCTGCTGTGACAGCCAAGAGGACTGCAGCCACAGCAACCACCTGCCTTGCCCCTGCAGGTTTCACGGTGGCTGGCGTAGACGTGGCAGAATCAGCGGCGGGCCGGGGAACAGCCACTGTGTCTACAGTTACTGGCTGGAGAGGTGCTGCTCTAATGCCCAGAAGCACAGCTGCTCTAAAAGCAGCCAGATCTAACTCCACAGCCAACTGGAACCCATGTTGAGACCTGGAAGGTTGGAGGCTAGGGTGGAGCTCAGGCTGAGAGACTGAACACCGAGGCGGGTGGTCCTCGACCTCCTCTGGGAGCTTTAGAGACAGGGGCGGGTCATCCTCAATCTCCTTCGGGAGCTCTGGAGACAGAGGAGGGACATCCTCGACTTCCTCCGGGAGCACTTGCGATGCAGATTGAAGTGGGAGAAGCCGCTGGCAAGCAGTCTACACGCTCCTCCACCCAGTAAGGAAGCTTGCCTTGAAGGCGCTGTCGTCTGCAGCGAGGTGGTGGAGAAGGGTCGTTCCTCCTCTATCCAGATCACGCAATTAATCTGGATAGTTTTTTGGGGGGGGGGGTTAGTTTTTTAACAATGACAAGGAGTCAAATAGGAGTAACAAGAAAATTTATAAAATTTTAAAACTACAAAGTACAGATAATTGCATGAAATGTAAGGAGTAGGAGCAAAAGTCAATTAAGAAATAATTACTCCAGTAAAGTATAGATAGGGGAAACTGGGCCATGGGTTGGTCTTCACAGGGGCGTCGCACCCGTGAGGGATGTGGGTGTTTCAACACCTACACTTTTCCCGGTGAGGGGGTTCAGCGCCCACACTTTTTCTGCAGTTTTGCAAAAACCCCGTATAGCAGTCGCTCCTCCGTTTCTCTGGCCGTTCTGTGTCTGCACTCGATGCGGCTGCCTCCTTTCTCCTCCCTTCCCTCTCAAACATGACACTGGCTTTGAGTGTGATCGGCGGCTGATGATTGGCTGTTCTGCCACCAGTGGGAAGGAGCTTGCTGTTTCACATACTGAATTCACATAAAATTGTTAGCTCATGAGTATGGAATATTTTTCACTTTCTTTTATTTCAAAAGGACACTTTTCAACTGAATGAGTTCACCTGTCAATCAGGGTCAGTGGGTGGGACCTGAACGCTGATTGGCTGGTGTCAACATCGATCTTCCTGGATAGCCGTCCTCACTCACTGAGCAGGCTGCTGTACAGCGTAGCATGACATGAAATGTCAAAGCTCGGAGTTCCAGGAATTTCGTCCAGTTCCGGTTACTCTAGCACAGTGGTTCTCAAAGTGGGGGGCACGTCATTGCAGGGGGGGCACGGTATAAATGGACACTGCAAACATAACGGACAGGTTTTTGACCAGGCTCCCACATAAACGCAAAGCAGAACATTAAACACCATCAAATATGCATCTAAACGAACTTCCTTCCAAGCCAAAGAGTAGAAAATATAACGAAGCATATCTTGACTTGGGTTTTCTTACACCCAACACCTGCAAATGTTTCACTGAGTTCAAAATGTTTTTCGAACAGAGAGGCAAAGTGTAAAAAGCCTCACAATTATAGAGGATTTAATACTGTAGGCTACTATGAACGATTTCAACAATGACTGACAACAGCATCCAGCACACTACCAATTATTCCTCTGTCCAGTCATACCAGAGGTTGCACTAGATATTTTTGCGTGGTAAAAAAAAAAAAAAAAAAAAAAAGATAAATAAATACATTTTTTCAATACTGACATATTCATTTTAAATAATACTCAGTCAACAACAAGCTGACCTGAGAACTACATATAAACACTGAAATTAAACAATTGCACTTAAAATATGAACAGTTCTCCTGTGGCTTGAATGCAGTCTCACATCCTCCTCCCCGTCTGCATGGAACTGAAATGCGCACCCGTGCTTAATCAAATGTCTTAAGTGAGATTGCTGCAGGGGTTATTGTCATGAGGTTTTGGATTTTTGCCTCGGACAGATGACTTCTCATGGGGGTTTAGATGTTGTTCTGGAGGCTGAATCCATGCTCCGCTGCCACACTGGAGACTAAAAAAACCTTTCACATATGGAAAATAGATGGCTAATTCCATTGGCAGGTGCATTTATGACATGTCCCTTTACATGTAGGGACTTTGAATGGCTCTGCACAGACAGGGCACAGAGTGCTGCATCAAGCACGTCTCCCCCCATATGAGAGGTCTAAACACCCCAGTCCAGAGCTAAATGATGTAATGATCGATGTCTTGCACAGTCGACTACTTAAAAACGTGACTGGTCAAAGGATTTTTGCGGTACTCTGTGAGGAAATGGGCTCCGACCAGACAGCTGTTCTGTGTGGCAGCGAGTCCTGATGACTGTCAGGTGGGAAGGTGCTGTCCAGGGTCTTTGAACTTCCTTCTTTTTGAAGGAAGAGTGCAACGATCGTGCCCGCAAATTTTACTGTAACAAGTTCTTTATCAAACTTTAATGCAGTGATTTCTTTTTCCTGAAACCAATGTTCAATTAATCAAACATTCTTGATGCAGAGCACAAACCCACACCTCCACTTGGCAGATAAAGTGACATCACAGCAGGCTCACACCAAGTACTGAAAAGTATGATGATTGAAGGCCTCAGTTTTGCAAAACAACCCTTTAAATTAGTTTTTTCTTTCCTCTTGCAGTTCTTTACGTTTTTAAAGCACTTGTGCAGAAATATTATTTAAAATTTGGAAAGCAATGTTGGATACTCATGCTCAGTAACAAAAAGAAGTCATGGTTACACTGGAAGGTATGGGGGGGGGGGGTGAACATTTTCTTATAAACCAAAGGGGAGCCCTGTACAAATAATTTGGGAACCACTTCTCTAGCAGATCAAATTGAGAAAAATCAGAAGATGCCATCTTGAGTCGTTTGGATGATAATTATCTCAGGCCCAGCACTCAAGACTTTAGTGCTTTCTGGCATAACCAACGGAGTTATTGTTGATATGTTTTCTGCGTCATCCAGCACAATTTGGAGTGGAATGAAGGAAGAAGCCCTGGTTGGTGATTAGATACAAACAATCAGTTAAAAGGAGCATTATTTAAACATGGTCTATGGTATTTATAAATCCTTCTTTTGATTGTTTGTATCCAACCTCTGACCGGGCCTTCTTTTGTCTCACCACAAGGATGGAGCTCCGGGCAGCTTTATACCTAGAACAACGATGCAACACCGACCGATTGGATTTAGACAACCACATTAAAAAAGTGGGTAAATATTCTGCCAGTATTATGAGCATCTGGATAAAGCCATACACAAGATCCAACAGGCATTAAATTCAGTAACGGTATAAAACGACTTCAGCCCTTCCTTGCCATTTTCCTCCTCCAGGAAGATTGATGTTTAAGCACCAGCCAATGAGCATTCAGTTCCCACCCACTGACCTTGATTGGCATATTAATTCATCCAGCTAAAAAGTGTCCTTCTGAAATAAATAAGACACTGGGAAAAACACCATTATGAAAAAAAAGCTGGCTTTGTGGAAAACATGTTTTGGAATAAAAACTGATGGAATTATATAAAAATGGCTAAAAAAATCCATTAGGAAAAAATTTACAATTGAATAATGTTTTATATTAATACATTTTTAGGAAAGGGAATTTTATTTGTATAGCACACTTTCAACAGCAAGGTAATTGAAAGGTGCTTTACATGATTAGGGGATAAAAGAAATAGCAATAAAACACAGACAAAGCATATAAAGTAAAAACAGCAAGAAAGCATAAAGCACACACAAAACATTTGATGCATGAAAGCATTACTCAAAGGCAGCTTTAAACAGATACGTTTTTAGCCGTGATTTAAAAGAACTCAGTGTTTCAGCAGCTTCGCAGTGGTCTGGAAGTTTGTTCCAGATTAGAGGAGCATAGAAACTGAAAGCTGCTTCTCCATGTTTGGTTCTAATTCTAGGGATGTTAACTGGACTGGAATTAGAGGACCTGAGTGGTCTGGGGGGTTAGTATATTGACAGTAGATCTTCAACATACTTTGGCGCTATACCATTTAATGATTTATAAACTAGTAAAAGTATTTTAAAGTCTATTCTCTGAGCTACAGGGAGCCAGTGTAAGGAGTTTAGAACTGGGGTGATGTGCTCTACTTTCCTACTTCTAGTGAGGAAGCGAGAAGCAGCGTTCTGGATCAGCTGCAGCTGTCTAACTGACTTTTTAGGCAGACCTGTGAAAACGCTGTTGCAGTAATCAGTCTGACTAAGTTTTTCAAGGTCCTCTTACAACATCAGTCCTGTAATCCTAGAAATGTTCTTCAGGTGATAGAAGACTGGCCTTGTTATTGCCTTTATGTGACCCTGGAGGTTCAGGTCTGAGTCCATTACTACACCTAAATTTTAGGCCTGCTCAGTATTTTCTAGCTGTTTTAACTGAAGCTGTGTGCTGACTCTTGATCTACATTAATGATCGTTCTTCAGGTCCAAAAGTAATTCTGTTTTGTTTCTGTTCAGCTGAAGAAAGTTATGACACATCCATCCAGTGATTTGCTTGATGCATTTACTTAGAGTTTGGATGGGTTTAAAGTCACCTGGTGACATCGTAAAGTAAAGATGAGTTTCATCTGCATAGTTATAGTTAATCTTATTGGTTGCTATAATCTGGGCTAGTGGGACCATGTAGATATTAAATAAGAGGGGCCTCAGGATGGAGTCCTGGGGCACCCCACATGTGATTTCTGTTCCTTCTGATGAAAAGTTTCCTATTGAAACAAAGAAGTCCCTGTTCTTTAGGTAAGACTCAAACCAGCCAAGTACTGTACCAGAGAGTCCAACCCAGCTCTCCAGTCGTTCCAATCATGATCAACAGTGTCAAATGCTGGACTGAGGTCCAAAAGTACAAGCACTGTGGTTCTACCACTCTCTGTATTTATGCGGATGTCATTGAACACTTTGACGAGGGCAGTCTCAGTACTGTGGTGAGCACGGAAACCAGACTGAAAAACATCAAAGCGGTTGGTCATTGTTAGGAAGATATTTAACTGCTGAAAGACAGCTTTTTAAATAGTCTTACTGAATGGAAGATTAGAGATTGGCCTGTAGCTCTGCATTAACATGTAGTCCAGATTATTATTTTTTAGCAGTGGTTTAATAACTGCTGTTTTTAATGCATGGGGGTACTTTTTAAAAGAAATTTAAATTAGCTAATGAGCTAAGAATTTTATATGAATTCATTTTTCCCCCAATCTCACTGTCCCATTATATATTTGTCTATTATTCATTCATGTAGATATTTATATCATATGGTTTTATTTATTTATTTAACTTTGAGCATTTTAGCATTCCGCAGAAATCTAGATTGTCTAAAACCTGTATTGGCACATCAGAATTCTGATCAGTGATCTAATGCTTCGAAACAAGACAACGATTTCTATATATCTGCAAAAAGCTGTTGTTTAATCAACTCAATCATGACCAAGACAGGAAAAATATTAATCATTGCTCATTTTACAGCTGGGATGTAGTGGAAGAAAATACGTCTATGAATTCAGTTCAGTTTAATCCAACACTTAATTCTTGTGTAATCATTTCTGCTCACCAGTCACAGCCCATCCACCACCCTGACCTCAGCCCTCTCCTTTTACTGCAGATCATTCCCTCAACAGCAGTGAACTCTGCAAAAACTGCTTAACAGCTCAAAGAACAAAGAGGTTTTAACATGACCTCAAACTTCCCTGATACAAATCTGCCGGGGTGTTATGGGATCTGCGGGAGCTACACTAAATCCACTGAGAACCCACTCATTTATTCAAGGGTGAAGAGGTTTTGTCACTAACATATTAGCAGGCCACTTAGGAGACCCTCCATGACTGAACTGATCAGAGCTCTTTTAGTGGCAAAAGAGGGGCTTGTCAATATTAGGCAGGTGAAAACCACACTCTTTGATCAAAGCTTATCTAAAGCCAAATTAAACCAGGACTGCTGTCGGCGCATGCACCAGTCAAAGGGACCCCAGTGGTACTGAAAGTGATACAGAATTGTTATAAAGTCCAAGCTAATCAGATTACTCTTTTACAATCCTGCAAAAAGATAACAGACATGACTGCATCATGTTTTTTGTAAATATATATTTTTTAAATTTAGTGTTTAGGGCAGGCGATGAAGTCAACTGAAATACAATAGCAAAGATTAAAAAAGGTCCCCCAGGTGCTATTTGTACACACATATAAACTTTTTTTCCAAAACCCTGATAAGAACTTATTGTGTTTCATATAGTCTGTATTTAGTAATCTCATGCAAATTCATTTTTTATAGCATTTTTTTTTGTGATTTTTGTATTGATAGCGTGAAGCCTCAGTGTTTTTACTCAAGGTTATCACGCTGAGAGAATCTCATATCAGCCCATGCCCGATGTGCAGCATTTCTTGTGCTGAATGAAATCCGATTTTGCAGATAAAAGATTTACTCCACCTCTTGCATTGAAAAAAAAAAGTATTCAAGGAAAATGTCCTTATATTTCAAGAAACAAGCATTTACAACAGCGACCATCTGTTTACTTCAATTCTATCAAGGCGTCATAACACATTTTGCTATGATTTATTGATATTTTAAAATGCTATGTGCAGCAGATTTAAGTACCTCTCAGCAATAACTCCCCAAAAGAGCATCTCTGTTTCCCTCTATTTAATCTCCTCTTTCCTCCCCCTCTTCTCGGTGCCTTCTGCAATGTCTGGGTGTCATTAATCTGACGATAGTGGAGTGGTACCCATTACAGTCACACACCCTAAATCAATGACTGTTACATGAGGAGGGTGTATGTGTGCAGTTGAATATTCCAGAGATGAATTTGTTATGTTCTTTTTCCTCCTCTTTACGACATCTTTTGATTCCTCGACTTGTGCTGCTGATGATCTAACACACCAGGAGGGCCTAATGAGTGGAACAAAGTGAGAGGACCCGCATACACATATGTCCATGCACAAAATACACAAATTACGAACACTGTTTGTTTTAAAGACTGAACAGTGTGATAAATCACAACTGTTAGCTGGAAATAAATATTTGCATGTGCTAATTGGACTCATTAATGACAGAGATATGAATGAGGATGGGAAGAGGAAAGAGGTGAGTGACTACTTAAACATACACCACTGATCAGCTATATAATTGGAGCTTTGTGATGCACATGCACACTCTCAGCACTGTTTGTGTATTTGTGTTGGGCTGTGAGAGAGGGATGATTAATACCTTTCTTGGACACACAGACGGATACTCATGCATGCACACGCGCACACACACACACACACACACACACACACACACACACATGCGCGCGCGAACACACACAAAGACTCTTTGCTGAACTCCCAACTCCAAAGAGGCTTTCAAGTAAATTGAGTTTGGGTTTAGGGTCCTGTTTGTATTAATGAGCCCACTGCCGCTCGAGTTAGGCCCAGTGCTCTGTGTTATTACCTGCTTGATAATGAATGCCAGTTTGACTAGCAGCAGTCAATGGAGGCGGCCTCACACAGCAGATAGCGCTGCAACTTGCCACCAGCTTAAAAGAATAGATAAGCTGCAATCTGTCACCGTGAGAAAATGATACCAAATGGCAAAGGCAGATAGAAACTGTGGACCATGAAAGACCATGCAATTACTGTATGCTATACCTGGATAGAGCAGCTTTTGCAAATAATGGAACACATTTATTTAAACCATTCTATAACAGCAGATTGTTGGCATTTGTCACAGGACACGGCAAGTCCCTGGTGGTTTAAACATGTTAGAATAAATTTGGATAACATTTTAGTGATTAATTTATCCCTGTGTGACTAATGCCATCACAGGTATGCAGCAGTCTTTTATTAAAACTTATCCAAAAGAATCACAGAAGGAATCCATTGTCAGTTATGCACACATATGTTTATTAAAATACTAGTAAGGCAAGGCAATTTTATTTGTATAGCGCACTTTCAACAACAAGGTAATTCAAGGTGCTTTACATGATTAAGGGGTAAAATAAAAATAGCAGTAAAACACAGACAAAGCATATAAAGTGAAAAAAGCAATAAAGCAAAAAGCACACAAATAACATATCATACATGAAAACATTAGTAGACAGTTAAAACATTGGACAGTTTTTTTTTTTCTTTTAATGAATCAGGTGTTCTAGCCTATGCATGAATGAATGAATTGTAATAACCTTACATTATTATTCTTTCCTATATTTTCAGCTGTATTTTTCTTCAAGATTTTCACATGTCCAAACAGGTAAACAACATGCATTTAGACAATAAGGATTTAATTACATTTATAAATCTTCAGAATATATTGAATTAAAGTTAAAAGATATTACAATATTGCTATTAAACTAATATGACCATATAAGTTACCATTTTCTTATGTTCAATGTAATGGGAAACAAATTAAATTGTCTTGAAATCCTGAGAGTCACCATCAAATTTAGTGATACAGAAATATGATTACAGTTTGAAAAATTGTAAGTGTATATGGTAAATGGCATGTATTTGTATACATTTGCATATTTTTCAGTCAGAGGACCACAAAGCGCTTTACAGTACATTTAGTCATTCACCCATTCACATGCTGGTGGTGGTGAGCTACATTGTAGCCACAGCTGCCCTGGGGCACGCTGACAGAAGCGAGGCTGCCGTACACATTCCGACCACCTTCAAGCAAGGTGAGTGAAGTGACTTGCCCAAGGACACAACAACCGAGACAGACGGAATGGGTGTTTGAACCGGCAATCCACCGGTTACAGGATGAACTCCTACCACCTAACACTAAAATGTTCCCACACTAAAGCAGGTTATTTTTAAGCTTTTAGATATTTTGCTTTTTATCCCAGTCAGATGGCAAACCTTCAGAAAACCTACAGCTTTCTTAGCATTATTAGCTGCTTAAGCATCATTCTCCCTTGGTTCTGGTTCTCACACTAGATTTTAAAATGGTCATACGCATGGGCGGATCTAGACAGGGGCCAACGGGGGCCAGTGTCCCTGTAGAACTGATCCTGGCCCCTCTTATGACCCCTGTACTGCAGAAATAATACTAAATCTATTTTTTTAAGATGATTTAGGACAGAAGCCATAACTAAATTATCTCTTGGACTGATTTAATTTCTTACCTTTAAAGTTTTATTTTAACAATGAGTTAAAAATTAATGTGTTGCACTTTTAGCTTCAGCCATATTGAGTTTCATCTGCTGGATTAGGAGCCACAAGTGTCCCTTTGGCTCATTTAATATGTTAAACAATGACATACTGAAATATTGTTTCATTCTTTTGTTTTGTGCCCCCATGAACAAACTCTGGCCCCACCCTGGCCACCCTGGTAAATTTGGTCTAGAACCACCACTGGTCATACGATTTCCCAATCTTGAGAGAGCACACACATGGCGATTAGATATAACACTTTTGGTCCATCAGTGTGTGGTGTGCGGCCACACTGCAAAGACGACAACACACACAAGGAGATTTTACTCACGAACATTCCCAGGTCAGACGGGAAAATCTTGCGAAACAAATCTTGCAAAACATGGTAAACGAGAAGGAAGGCAGCCTTAGATGCTTCCATGATGCTACTATTAATGGCCCAGCCACAGTAAAAACTTGAATTGGAGAAAGTCTGTGGAAGGAGCTAAAGATTAGAGAGATGGCAAGGAGGCCTTCCAATGTCAAAGACTTGGAGCTCATCACACAATATAAAATCATCAAAATACCAGTGATAAGACGTAATAGCTGGTCAGTAGATATAAGAGTTAGTTTCCTGTAACGCCAATAAAAAGCTATTTCAATTATTTATTGAGAAGGGTATAAATCATTTTCAACATGTCACTTCTGAATAAAAAAACATAAGCCATGTTTTCTAAATTGATACTGCTTTTACATTATTTATCTTTTGAGAACTACCAGCATGAAACAAACTAGCTGATTTGAGTCTAAATGTAACTCCTACAAGAATCAAATATGCACAAGTTGTCCTTGAGAAAATTGTTGCTAATCAAGTCTGTGAGCATCTAAACAGTAAAGAGCTGTTTGAAGAGTTTCAGTCAGGTTTTAGAGCTCATCATTGCACTGAAACAGCACTGGTGAAGGTTACTAATGATATTCTCATGGCCTCAGACTTGTGTCTGTTCTGGTTTTGTTAGATCTCGGTGCTGCTTTTGACACAGTCGATCATAAAATTCTCTTAGAAAGGCTTGAACATGTTGCAGGGATCAAAGGAACAGCACTAGGCTGGTTTAAATCATATTTGTCTGACAGATTCCAGTTTGTTCATCTAAATGATCAATCTTCTTCACTCTCAAGGGTTACTTGTGGAGTTCCACAGGGTTCTGTGCTTGGACCAATTCTGTTCACCATATATATAATTCCAATTGGTAGAATCATTAGACAGCATGGGACAAACTTCCACAGCTATGCCGATGATACACAACTATATTTATCCATAAATCCTGATGAACCCAGTCAGTTAGGTAGATTAGAGGCATGTTTGGAAGACATAAAAACATGGATGAATCTAAACTTTTTGCTTTTAAATTCTGACAAGACAGAAGTTGCTGTCTTTGGACCAGAAGTTCTAGAAAAGAAACTGATTAGTCAATCACTTCATCTGGATGGCATTAAATTGGCCCCCAGTAATAACGTAAAGAACCTCGGCGTTATTGTTGACCAAGACTTGACATTTAAATCCCACATTAAACAGGTTTCTAGGATTTCCTTCTTTCACCTCCGAAATATTGCTAAAATTAGAAACATCCTGTCCAGGAGTGATGCTGAGAAACTAGTCCATGCATTTGTTACCTCAAGGCTGGACTACTGTAATTCTTTACTATCAGGAAGTCCACAAAATGCCATTAAAAGCCTTCAGTTGATCCAAAATAGTAAGTAAAGGATTTGGTAAAACTTTTGTCGAAAAACAAGTTCACAATACCAAGTTTAATGGACAGTTAACTTTCTACTTTCTTCCAAAATGAAATCAATACTTTTACAAATTTACAGAATATATTAGTCCTAATACCCACATTAGATCACTGTATATGATCATTTAATTTTAATGGTAGTTGAAGATATTATTTCATAAGAATTAGGTTGCTCCAATATCTTCTACACATTTAAAGCCTGCAGATACATCTAAAAATAAATTAGAATATCATGAAAAAAGTTACGTATTTTTTGTCACTCATTTCAGAAAGTTAAACTTTTTATTATATGGATTCATTACAGACAGTGAAATATTTCAAGCCTTTGTTGTATTTTGAGGTTTATGGCTTACAGATAATGACAACCCAAGATTGAGATTTTTTTGAAATGTACCCGAACTCAATTTGCAGAAAGTTTTGCAAAACACAGACACTGAATTTCACCACACTTATCTCCAGTACAAATTAGGTCTTCACAATGGGAGCCTACCAGATGCAACACAAATACTTCAATTCATATTCCCCAGGTCTTCAGTATTCCTGTCCAAATGCTGGCCATTTAGATTTAAAGATGGTGTTTGTGATCTTGCAATAGTTGTCCGATAGGTAGCAATGTATAGTTTGACAGAGTCCAAAGAGGGGACAAGTTTACCATCAACACCCCCATACATACTTAAAAACAATTTTAAAGAACTATTCATTTTAGTGACCTCTATGAATGAAAGGGTTAATTTATTAATCTCAGAATGGGTGAATGCTGGGTGCTTCTAGTCTGCAATGCAGAAGTGGGCAGTAGGCAGGCGAGGAGTAGATGTATAGAGCCAAGTGTTTGAGAAGACCACTTTATTATCTAAATGGGTATGAAGATGGCACTTAAAGGAATCAGCTGATCATCAGCTCATTTAGGCGGCACAAATGACTCTCCCTTCCTGCTGGAGACCAACGCTGCTGGCTCCATTTAAAGTATTTAATTAAACCGCAAGGCACAAATACTGTAGCTTTATTTCTCTCTGTGCTCACCATTTCTCAAGTGGATAACTGTACTAAAAGACTGTTAACAATTGCTCTGTCCCCCCACAAGCTTTATAGTACAAAGGTTCATACTCTCTTAATGTCATTGTAGAAATAAGAAATCACAGTCTGACTATCCTTCTAAAAGTAAAATTATTTTTAAAAAAACATTAGCAACGATGTATCTGGCCTATAACATAACAATCAGTGTCATAAAGAAGAGATACAGATTTGGATTTAGCTTTACAGCCCAAGATTGTGTGCAAAAACTAGAAATTTGACTTCATTTCAACAAGAACACAACAAACAGACATTAGGTATAAATTTATCAACTTTAGAGGAAATAAATTTGAATTCTTCATGATGATTGTCTCTGCAGTCCTACCGGTAATTTTTCATTGCAGTTTGGACCTGTCCTGTTTTGTAGATGAGCCAAACCACACACTTATGGACTTGCACAGGACAGAGGGAATAATGGCCATGTAGAGGATGACCAGCAGCTCCCTTGGTAGTCTTTGCTTGGCCTTCTTCTGAACAGTTTCTATGTGCCAGCTCAGGTTCTGAGATAGGATGGTTCCTAGGAACCGGAAGTGATCCACTGTATTATTGAGGATGGCGAGAGGTGGCCTCTGGAAGTTCACAGTCATTTCCACAGTCTTGAACAGGTTAAACTCCGGGTGGTTCTGACCGCACCAGTCGATCCATTTCTTTTCTGTATGCAGACTCATCACTGTCCTGGAACAGACCAATGACAGTGGTGTCATCTGCTCCCCAGCCTCACCTGATGTTGTTGGTCAGTCAGGAAATTGGTGATTCCCTGACAGGTGGAAACTTGCACTGTGAGCGCTTCTGCTGGAGGATGTCTGGATTGATGAGGTTGAAGGCTGAGTCTACAAACAGGATCCTGGCGTACGTGTGTGGGAGGTGGTGCAGGATGAAGTGTATTCCCATGTTGACTGTATCATCTGCCGACCTGTTTGTCCGGTAAGCAAATTGCATGGGGCCCAGCAGGGGGCCTGTGATGTAGTTCAAATGCTTCCCAGTACATGACCTTTCACTGAACTGAGCCTCTTGCCAGCTCCATCTACCACCTTGAACAGTCGAATGCTTTAGTTCTGGGTTTCATTCGTAAATCACATCAACACACATTTATTTGTGGTAAACAGCAGCAATTACCTTCTACAAATATTTGATGGCTGGATATTCTCTGTTTGGTAATTCTAACTGACCTAACACAGTGAATGTAAACATTTGGTTTTAATTGTATAACTATACAAACGACTAAAGAACTGGGTTGCAGTAGTTTTGTTTCACCTGGATTAATAGTTTAGTAAAACAGAAATGCTAACAAAATCAGTAGGAAGACTTGAAATGCAAGACAGCAGTAGTTTTTCATCTAACTCATGTTACTGAAGTAAGCCTCAGCCTACTAGCTGTTCCTACTAATTGATATACAGGTGAAGAGAGAAAAAAAAGAAATCTGCACTAGTGAGGTGTATCCAGAGTAGCCTGCAGATAGTTGTTTGAAAAATCGCTGCAGTCCATCAGTACTCACAAACACTGAAATCCACAAGCTTTACTCAGCATGAGAAGTTGAAATTCTTCATGTGCAGTGATTGTGAAAAAGGGACGCTGTGGGTATAAACACTGAACTGGCCTCTCAGCATGAGTCTCAGTGGTCCGCTGGTTCACCGTGAGTGAAGCTTCAGCAAGCTTTAATAATTCACCAGCCTCTCTTTGCTCCCGGACAAACTTAGTTTTCACCAACAGGGGATTTTAGGAGCAGCTACAGCAGCAGCTTTGATTTAACTCAAAGTCCAGTCTCTCTCTCTCTCTCTCACACACACACACACACAAACACACACACGCACATGCATGCACACGCACACACATGCATGCACACGCACACACACACATGCATGCACACGCAAACACACACACACACACACACACACACATGCATGCACACGCACACACAAATGCATGTTAGCTTGTAATACAGCTTCCTGATATGTTTCTATAAAAGACTCGCTTCAACAGTAGCCACTGTACGTCTGAGAAAGGAGACATTACAGAATATGGCAAATCTACTTTATGATGCCAAGTACATTAGAGCTAGAAGACTGTAGCTGTTCCAGTTAAAACATTTGTCACTCCATTTTAATTATTATTGGCCATATTGTTGACACAAGCACTGAACCCTAGAAAGGTCTGACAAAAGTATTTCCATTAGCGTAGTATAAATTTACAAACTGATGTGATGCTGTGAAACAAAATACAGCTGCTTTTTAATCAATATTAATATGAAAAAAATATTTCTTTTTTACATTGTAGCTGGGGTGGGAAATATATATATATATATATATATATATATATATATATATATATATATATATATATATATATATATATATATATATATATATATGTAAAATATTTGACCAATACATGTATCGTTACACTTCGAACTATATAAAACAGACAGATCAGGGCCTGTTAAAAAGTTCTCTTCTCTATCATTGTTTTAAATCTTGTAAATTGTTCTAAATAATTTAAATTGTGCAATGTTCAACCATATTCAACAAAAGTGACGGTATTAAATGGTGTTTTGAAAGAAAAAAGAGGCCTGGCAGAGAGAGACAAGACAGAAAATGAGTGGCGGCTTATTTTATCATGTAAAAAAAAATCTAATTGCAAATTTCCTTTGAAAGTTTTGGGATTCATTATATTTCTACATCTTAAGCTCAGAAATATATGATGTAATCACCTAGGTCTAAATCACTGACAAACAAAAACTAAACAATTAGAGAGAAAATCTGTAATTTTTATTGAACGAATATTCTAAGTCAAGGGTAACCAACTCTGGTCCTGTCCACCCTGTTCGTGTTTTACATGTGTCCCTGCTCAAATAATTCCAGGCACAAGAAACACTTCCAAATCTAGTTTTTTGTTGTTGTTTTTTGTTTAAAATGTACTCAAATAATATTTGCAGTAGGTAATGCATATATGTTAGTACAGGGTAAAATACCTCCAGTGAAAATATGGTGTTCACCGTATATTTACTTAACCTCCAAATGGCACAACCGGCTCAGCAGGTAGAAACAACAGCAATACAAAACAACAACAAAACAACAAAGCTTGTGCAGAAACAAGAGGTCTCACTCTTACATAAACTGTAGGTCTGGGTCTGTTTCTGGTGCATTTTTGGTTTAAACTAGAGCTGTCAAACAATTAAAAATTCTAATCTAATTAATCACAGGGTAGCTGTGGATTAATCATGATTAATTAATATTCCTAAATATGACTAAAAAAACGGAAAGAGCTTTTGCTCTTTTTTTAAAGGAAATACAGGGGAGATCCCCGGAACTTTTGTTTTGCCCTCCACAATCATATTTACACGTGGCCCTTTTAACCTATTTATCTTTTAGCCCGTTGCTAAGGCAAACTAACTGGTTAACATCTCGTTAATGTACAGTTTTCTTATTAATTTTGGGCAACCCTGAGCATCCTCTTCATGGAACTATCCTATAACATCAGATTGTTCAGTTTTGCTGCAAGACAGACTACTACAGGAGGTCCCTACTGCCCACAGTTATCAGGATCAACAACTCCTTGAAGAATTAAATACTATGAGCAACAACAACACATATTTATCCTCTAGGATCAATAAAGCATTTTTGAACCGAATCATATTCTTCGGAACAACAGAGGGATTATTTGCTCATCAACATGAGTGCAAATGATGTGGAACAGAAACTTTACTCTAACTTTATTTGTGGTTATCTTGCAGCTGCAGTGCTGGTTAGCTATGTTTGTTAGCCATGGCTTACCTGATGTGAAGTTATCGCTGCAGATTGTTGCATTTTTAATCATCTGCTTGTTCCAATCGCTTCTTCTGATCGTTTACAACACCTGATCGTGTCTCTTTCTGCAGACTAAACGTGAGGTAGAGCAGGGAGTGACGTGGACCGATAATCCCTCTATTTGGCCTGTTACAGAGAAGAGACGTTCATATAGAACCGTGGATGCCGTGTGGCTTTCATCATCAGAACCACCATCATCATCACCATTCCACCAGTAGCACTTGAATAAACAGCCTTTGCACTTTACCTGCTTCTGTGACTGGGTCCATGCATTCCACCGCACACCTCCTGACAGAATCATTTGGCCATAAAAATGGACCCAGCGGAAGCTCAAGACCCAGCGCTCGCCCAGGAAATCACCGCCCTGCACCAGTACGTCTTGGATTAACCCGTCCAAGATGTGATTAATACTGATTCAATATTAAATGAACCACATAAAATAGCACACATCTATACACTACAAACACCATTATATGTAAATGTAATTGAAGAATCAAACCTTTTTTATAGCCTACATGAAATTACAGACATAGGGTCACTCACCAGTATTGTTCTTCTTAAAAAATGTAGGTCTTTCATCTGGGCAAACTTTTCAATAACTGTATAATCTTTCAAATAATCCTCTTTAAATCTATAATAATCTCTTATAGTCCTTGAACAATGTTAAAATCCACTGGTTGGTGACGTCCTAAATGTATAATTTTCTAAATTTAGACTCCATCAAATAAATCTACTTAATTCTTTTTTTCTTTTCTTTTTTGTCTTGGTAGTTGACAAGAATATTAGATGGCTGCAGACTTCTATTCAACAGAACACAAATGTGACGTGTGCTATTCAGATATTTTTATTGCTGCATAACCAACTTTCGAAATGTAGCAAAATGGGGCACATCACTTCCTGATGCTGTTTGATAGTGGAATCTCTTCTTCCTCTAATAAAGTTCCTGCAGACTGCACACCAGATGGCGCATTCCTGCCTTTCTCTATCGAGGAAGGTAGCAGAATCTCAGCTTGGGGCCATGGAATTTGTGCCCCACGGCTGTCTACCGAGCGCACGTTGCGCATGTGCACTGTGATTTTAGATCTTCATCATTTAAACAAAAGTTAAGGGGCCGGCCCCAAATCGCTGCTTCAAGAGGATTTAGCCTGCGGAGCTTGTCAGTAATCTGGCAAAGACTAATGGTGCGTTTACAGCAGTCAGCACGTCCAGGCAGTTGGGTAGCTAGACACGTCAAGTGGGCATCAAGCTGCCCCGCAGCAAGTCGCGTGCTGGGACGCATTGACGGCCCGTCGGAGCAGCTGCTGCGTGACTTACGCTGCGTGACTTCTGCACCGACGTGGACTACAAAGTGTGCAAGTAGCAATTTTAATTTTTTTTATTTTAAAACGTCAACTTTCGTCCGTTTGAGCGATTTGACGCGTGGAAGCGCTGACCGGTGTGAACGCCCCATGATGCGCCAGACACGTGTCGGCGCGTCATGTTCTGTAGTTGCCCTAACCGGGTTTGGCTAGCGTAAGCTAACATAACAAGAAAGTTAAAAGAAAATATTTAATTGCTTACCTGGCACTCCAATGTCCTCCGATATCTTCCTCCAAATAAATTCGATCTCTTCCCGTCTTTGTAAAAAGATGAGGACGGGTCATATAATTCACGATAATTACAGACAGCAACGATTATTTGATCCTCCATTTTGAATGAATGACTTACCGATTCACGTCAGTACAAAGAGTCCCTACGATTGGTTGACGTCCAGCGTTTGCTGCCTCAAAGTTCAGTTTTCCCAACTTCACGAAGCAGCTGCTCCGACGGTCCGGCAATGCGCCCGAGCAGCAGCCGTGTGGACGCGCTGATGCCAGCTGCGCCGACGCACGCGACTTGCTGCGGGGCAGCTTGACGCCCACTTGACGCGTGTACCATAGACCTGCATGTAATCTAGCTGCCCAACTGCCTGGACGTGCTGACCGGTGTGAACGCATCATTAGATAGTTATACAAAAATGTTTATAACAATCTTCTTGATAACAGAATCGGTCTTTATCTAATATTACTCTGTAAAGAACGACCCTGTTCTACTGATTAATTTTAGGATGCCGTGCAAGTTAAATATATGATTCGTGTTCTCAAAAAATGTTCGTAGTTAGTGATAATGGGGAGCAGGTTGTAAACGTGGGCATTGGAGGTTTGATTCACCTATCAAAAGTTATACAAACTTCAATTGCTCACAAAAGTCTTACCCTTGAGAGAAACCAGTAGCTGTGAACAACTTCCTCACAAGACCCTCGAAGATCAGAAGATGCATCTGGAGGAAGGCAGAGAAGCTACATTCATTATTTAAGAACTTCAAATATTAATTTATATTGATCCCTATCCCAAAAAATCTTCAACAGCTGTAACAAACTCTTGACTGTTTATATAGGCATTACTAAATATGGGTGTATGACTAACAGGTAGCCTTGTGTCAGTGTACAAATGATTTACATGTCAGTGTCGACATTTCTTGACATTGTTGTTATTTAAGTAGACATCAGCGTTTAGAGCTTAAATATCCCCACCTCACTGTGGGGTGCATTGCAGCAGGATCTGTTGTAAACATCTATGTTACATTCGGGCCAGGTAGCAGAGTAAGGAAATGTGCTGTCATGCCTCTCTGCTCAGACGGTGAAATATATTTAGAGATCACACACAAACTGATTTTATTCACAAACATTCCAAGCTCAGAAAGGAAATCACACAAAACTTAATGATATAAAACGTGACTAAAGTCAAAGGAGTAAATAAATATGGATGCTGAGAATGAGGTATTGGCTGGATAAAGGAGTGGACACAGCAGGAGCATGAGCTCTACTTTCTATACAAACAAATGGAGGTGAATTATTGTTTTGGCTTTTTTTTACTGGAAAATGTCATTACACTGACAGATCTTTTTTTCTAGTATTTGTGGACTGCGCCGACACTTGGAAATAATAATAGACACTTCCCAGATGTATCCTGCCTGTGACCTTGCTTTCTAATTTCTTTGGTTTTATTGTGGTTTTACTGTGTTTTGATATTTTATGATTTTATGAGCACCTTTAGTACTTCTAGCTTTATTTGTCATTTTATGCACTGCAGTTGTACCACACTGAATCTCTGTATTTTTATTTATTTTATTTTTACCCTGTGTTAAGCACTTTTGTCAAGTTTTTATTGTTGTGAACTGCATTATAAATAAATTTGGCTTGGCTTGGCTTGATTGGCTACACATCACATTCAACAAGCTGCAAGCTCGTATGTCCTCACAATACACTACACATGCTGGGATATCAGGCCAAGACAATCCAACGTGTTGAAAGTCCCCGATTTGTGATCGGAGCGGTCCTGAGCGCTCTGAACACACCACAAACGGGAGGAATAGCCGTTAGGATGATCTTAAGACAAATCCTGATAATTGGGGCATGTCGGAAGGGGAGAATCAGGGCAAAATTGACTTTAAAATCCTGCTGTGTGAACTAGGCCTAACTTAGGAATGAGATCGTGATCTATATACGCCATTTTAAACTTTTGTTCAGACAACATTTGACAAAGGATCGAAACTTGTTCATGTTGAAGCTGTGACCTTAGTTCACAATGTTTTGTTGGTAACTATGAAAATAAATCATTCAATATTAACCTGGCTAAACTGAATTTAGAACTAGTTCTTGTTAAGGGCAAACTGGTCAACACCATCTACCAGATTGTTTCAGGTACTTTCAGAAATTTAAATTGTAGGCTATAACACACATATCTACTTACAGATCAC
The DNA here is from genome assembly GCA_963556495.2 of Valencia hispanica. NCBI lineage: Eukaryota > Metazoa > Chordata > Actinopteri > Cyprinodontiformes > Valenciidae > Valencia > Valencia hispanica. Next base: position 16,802,120 of record OY747705.1, read on the forward strand.
ATGAGTGCTCCAAGTTAAACCACTAAAGCTGATTTTTTTTTTTATCTTATAGCAATGAAGAAGATTTCCTCAGCTCTGCAGAATAAAAACCCCAAATACACAAACTCAGACAGGAATGACATTGATCAGTATTGAAAGGGCTACATTGTAAATCCGTGTCTAATTTCACAGATGCTGAACAAATTGTCCTGTAACCTAAAGAATGTGTTTGTGCGGGCTGTATAATTTGTGCCACTCTGTATGCGTGCGTGCGTGCGTGCGTGCGTGCGTGCATGTGCGTGCCTGCGCGTGTCAAAGTTGAGAGTGAATTCATCTCACATTCAGACAATGAGAGAATGTCAGAGAGGCATGGCGAGAGCACAAGATTCAGGGAGAATGTCTATGTGGCTGTGTTTGTACATCTTGACACTATGATCGGGGGGGTGTGGCTATGTGCACAAGTGTGTGTGGGGGTGTTGGATGCAGTGGATTCAGTGTATGAGTAAAATCTGCACATTATGCTGCAGTGCTTGAACTTGATAGTGTCTCACACACACACACACACACACACACAAACATCTTAGGATTCACTGGCCATCACATATCGGTTTCATCCAAGCTGACAGCCTCACTTCTTAACCAATTTCCAGTGAAATGACAAAGCCACGATCACTGCCACAAAGGCAATGAATAGTCAACATGTATTTTCTTTTCTCCTCCTCAAATTACTTCTAAAGTTCACTGAATGTATGTACATATAAATCTTTCACATGTACTATAGACAAAGAATGATTTAATAAATGTTAGCCTCTGAAACCCAATTTACCTTCCAAAAATTGTGCTCAGCAGTTCACTTAAGAAGACATTTATATTTATGGTATTCATGAATAGTTTAAAAGATCTGCATTTTCCACTCCTGAGAAAATTAAGAAAGCTCTATGGAGTCATCATGAGCTATTGGAGTTCAAGAGAGTTTATCATCCCTTTTAAATTGTGTGTGGGACTGCCTATAGAAGTGAAGTCAGTAATCACTTTAACTTTTTTCGATAATGTCTACATATTTTCCAATTCAAAATTCTGTATGTTTACGGTTTCAAATCTCCAGTCAAGTCAATTTTAGAACCACTGCTCAAGTATAAACACAAATTGGCACTATATGAATTATACATCCTCTGAAGAATCAAGCTTTGAAAATGGAATAAGCAGCATAACGGTGCGTTCACACCAAAGCGTCAAAAACGCGCTGCACGCCAAAGTTGGGCAGTTGAACGTTCGCACCTCAATGCGCATTCAAAATGAACACGAGTCAAAACATACCATTTTGATGCGCATCAAGCCGGAAATACACAACTTGTGGGAGGAACTAGTGCCAGACTGTGTGTTTGCAAGATGGCAGCTGTCTATCTAGCATTGGAAGAGAGAGTCTCCATTCTCTATTTCCTGTGGAGAGTACCCTGTGCAGGGTCAGTAACGTGAAAACATTCAAAAGTGAAATGAACTTAACAGGTTGCCCTATCTCCTCACTTTTATTTCTCCAAGTAAGGCCCTTTTTATTCCTGTCTCTGTAGGGAAAGCAGCTGGTGTCATATTGCTCGGGGTGAGTAGCCACGGACGTTATCAGTATTTCCTCCATGTTGAATTAATGAATTTTGCCGGACCTGACCCAGTGAACTGGGTCACAGCATCACGTGACTCCGCATCACCATGCTCCTGATTGGTTGATGCTGACGCAGAAAGCCTGTCGCGTGTCAGCGTGCTTCTGCATTGACTTTACATGTAAACCTGACGCCCATGATGCTTCAAACGCGTTTGGTATGAACGCACCGTAACAGATGGATGGACGTAGTTCTGTATGGATGGGAGGGCATACAAACGGACTGATGGACATAGTTCTGGATGGACGGACATACTGACGGAAATAGCTCTAGGCATATGGACATAGTTCCGGGTGGACAGATCGTCAGACACAAGAACAAATGAACCAAAGCATGGACAGATGTACATTAGACTTCCTTCTTTTTATGATTCGGTATTCAGTATTTATTGAGTTACACTTGAATATTCAAAAGAAGAAGCAGCTTGGGAAGCTGGAATACCTGCACACTATGCTACTAGACATGCTATTGACTGGTGTTTGCAAAGCAGCCAATCTAGGAGCACCCTTTGCTTCCCTTGGCGTTGGTTGGCTGTACCTCCAAGGAAGGAAATTAGAAGGACTGTAGATGTTAGATTCTGTGGTAGTGCTACGACAGCTACTGTGTATATCGATACATTCATCCTTCCCATCCATTATCTGTTCCTATGCAGAGCCGATCTCCAGCAGTCACGGGGAGAGATATATTGATACATATTAAGGTATATTTGGTGCTTGAATAAAAAATTAAAAAAGCAGTAATAAGCATTTTTTGAGGGGTTCTCAATTATTCACGAATTTTAACTATTCATGGGTGGCTGTGGCCCTGAACCTGTGCAAAAGACAAGAATCAACTGTACTGAGATATGGAGAGAAGCACAAATGTATGGATACCTTTACAACCATAGTTCCTGGTATATTTCTTGATGCAAAATGGCTCTCTGTATGAGCGATTTTGAACTGCCATCACATAGCCCTGCTCTTAAATCCAGTGGTATGTTTGTGCTGTTTAACTCGGCGCAGCCTTGCACTCCTGTGCCAAGTTGAGCGATGTGCAAAGTGCAGCACCCCATCAAGCATGTTGCCCTACCCTTGGGTGTAGCTCTATGACATAATCCGGGTGGCTCAAATCAAAGACAACCTGACACATGTCTACAAAGCCAAGACAGAGGATAAGCTGGTAATATCTCAAAATCTGAAGCTTTTGACACTAGATAAAGGACAAACTGTAACAAACAAAAAGCTGTGATATGGAAGCACACATTTCACAATTTAGGAGCAAACTGGGGATCTTACCAACAATGGAAATGGGATACGAGTGTTTATAATCCAAAAACTGTTTGCTAATACCATAATCTTTCTCAATTTATCCAGGCACCAGTGAGTACCATTTGATTGTGAATGACAATGCTGTTGTCCACAACTGATGGCCTCAACACATTTGTGCCCTGCTCAGCGCTCTTCTCTTTTTCTTTTGGCTCTAACCCTGTAGTGAACTCAGCGCATGCTGCCTCGTATCTGAAAGCGCCCTTATTCTGAGTTTAAGACCGTTTAAAATACAAGGAAACCAGCAGAACCCTCTAAGTAAAGAAAGGAAAGCATGAAATGGATAAGATCAAAGCAGTACACAGATGGAGTATTGAATCTGATTACACCAGCACATTCTGCTTGCTCAGTTTAAATCCAGTCTGGCGCTGTCATGTTTCCCCCTTTTCTTTTTGACATAGAAGAGGCTGACACTATAATGTCCAAAAAATCTGCATCAACAATATTATGTCAATTATTATTAATTGTGTGAGGTTAATTTAATAAAAACTGTCCTTGAATTAATTTGTTCATGTGTTTATATCACTTTTCTCCTCAGTACAAGATGACAACATGTTGTGACAGGCTGATATTTCCCAGCCTCCTCCTATACCACCCACACAAACCATCTGTAAAGAGCACAGAGGCATTTCCTGAATGCTGCAGACAGATGACATTTATGGGTTGACAGGGCACTTTTAACACTTTTTCAACTGCATGCGTCTGTGCGCAAGTACATGTGTTTATCTGAGCATGTGCGTGTGTGCATGGCTGGGCTGTGCTGCTCTCTGGTTAAATGTGACATTTCCTTGGCTAAGAGCTTGTGAGGCCAAAGCTTCATTAAATGTTATCTGTTAATTACAAGGACAACTTGTGGTCATATTGAGGTTACTTCTCCTTCCTTTCACCCACACGCTGAGTTACAGGAGTTTTATTAATGGTCTGTGTTGACACTGAATTCGAAAGTAATGAAAAACAACAAACACAGCTCCACTGCAGTGATTTAAAGTAGGCCTGGTTGATGTGCCCTTTAACTAATACAGTGGGGGAAAGAAGTATTTGATACAACACCAATTTTTAGAGTTTCCCCACTTTCAAAGAATGGAGAGGTCTGTCATTTCCATTGTAGGTACACCTTCAGTGTAGAAGACAAAAAAACCCCAGAAAAATCACACTGTAATTTCAAAATAGTTTGCATTTTATTGGATTAAGCAAGTATTTGATCTGGCTCTCAAGGACCTTTTAGTTTCTCTTTAAATCCCAGTTCACACTTTGTATTTTCCGGCTGTCGTAGCCAACTCTTTCATTGTGAATAGAGTCATGACAAAAAACAGTACACAGGTCTGTGGACAGTCTTCAAGCTGTGCCAGAAAATCTACGACTCCGGTCTGTAATCGACTAATGAAGATACACCCAGGAAATTACGCTAAGAACTAGTGATGACAGTAGAATTCAACAGTAGCAGTATCAATATTAGCAACAATAGACGCTACACACAAGAACATGTGAAGCAACAAAGAAGCCAAATTTATTGAGCTTTGGCAGAAAAGAGTGTATTTGACATTTTATCTTTGCCATCTTGGGCATCTGTTGGCTGAAGTGGCATATACTCTTCAGCGACATATGCTCTTGATGTTGGCGTGTCCTGCTAGAGCGTGACGCTGTGCAGTTTGACTCACTGATATCTTGGGCCGTACAGTGTGCTACCTCTCTAGAGCTTGCAGGATGAGACATGAAGCAGTCCTTTGCCATGGCCAACAAATGCCCATTTTGAACCGGGCTTTAGAAACCCTCCTATCCTCCACACATTACCTGTATTAATTGCACTAATTTAAACCCGTTACCTGTTTAAAGGACACCTGTCCACAAACTCAGACTCCAACCTCTATACCATGAGCAGGACCAAAAAGTTCTCCAAGGACAACAGAGACAAAATTGTAAATCTGAACAAGGCTGGGATGGGTTTGGTGAGAAGACAACTACTCTTGGTGCTATTATTAGAAAATGAAAGTAACTTACGATGACTACTCCATGCTAGCTCTCTGCTAATGGAGTATCAATGATCATGAGAAAGGTGTGGGTTCAGTCCAGAACTATGCGGGAGGACCTGGTCAATGACTTGAAAAGAGCTGGGACAACACTTTCAAAGGTTACTGTTTCTATCACACTACACTATCATGCATTAAAACCCTGTAGATGTTCCCCTGCTCAAGTCAGCAGATGTCCAGGACCGTCTGAAGTTTGCCAGTGAACATCTGGATGATCCAGAGTAGGCATGGGAGAAGGTCATGTGGTTAGGGTCACAGTAAATCTGCTTTGGTGTTTAGTTTTAGGTTTTACTTTGACAGCCACTTTCCACTTAAACATGAGGAAAATACGCAAGTTCAAAAAAACTGTATGGAATAAACTTACGAAATTTATCTGAAACAGACTAAACAAATACACAGTCACAGAAATAGAGCCAGACAAATTGAAAATGTTGACATTCAATCACACTTTTGTGATTCAACGTGCTCAACACTCATATTCTCCTTCAGAGGAAACAACAGAACTCTACAAGAGTGCACTTATAGAAAGATTGTATCTGTTTTGCACACTGCATCAAGAATATATCAGGCTGCAGTGCAAAGCATAGGGATGTTTAGCTTTGCTTCATTTGCAGCTTTTCAGATGATGTCTTTGAGATTTTGTCATCTTTACACAGATACAGTGCACATCATTGACACCCTGAAACAACATACAAATCGTACGTGTTTGTATTCATATTTATTCCTATGCTTTATGAGATCCCGCTCTCCCTTTGCCAAAATAAAATGTTGCTTAGGAAGAAAAAAAATCTTAAAAATCAAGTTATGACAGCTCAAATAGATATTGTGGTTATAAACTAAGCAAAAAAAGAAACGTCCTCTGACTTTCAACTGTTTTTACTTTCAGTACTCTTAATGTGTGTAAATATTTGTATGAACACTAAAAGAGTCAACACCATAAGACATAAACTAAAAATGTTTCACAGACATGTGACTAACAGAAATAGAATAATGTGTCCTTGAATGAAGGGAGGCTCAAAATCAAAAGTACCAGTCAGTATCTGGTGTGGCCACCAGCTGCTTGAAGTACTGCAGTGCATCTCCTCCTCATGGACTGGACCAGATTTGTCAGTTCTTGCTGTGAGATGTTACCCCACTCTTCCACCAAGGCACTTGCAAGTTCCTGGACATTTCTGGGGGGAATGGCCCTAGCCCTCACCCTGCGATCCAACAGGTCCCAGACGTGCTCAATGGGATTGAGATCCGGGCTCTTCGCTGGCCATGGCAGAACACTGACATTGCTGTCATGCAGAAACTCACGCACAGAACGAGCAGTATGGCTGGTGGCATTGTCCTGCTGGAGGATCATGTCCGGATGAGCATGCATAAAGGGTACCACATGAGGGAGGAGGATGTCTTCCCTGTACCGCAAGGCATTGAGATTGCCTGCAATGACAACAAGCTCAGTCCGATGGTGATGTGATATACCGCCCCAGACCATGACGAACCCCCCACCTCCAAATCGATCCCGCTCCAGGGTACAGGCCTCGGTGTAACGCTCATTCCTTCGACGATAAACACGAATCCGTCCGTCAGCCCTGGTGAGACAAAACCGTGACTCATCAGTGAAGAGCCCTTTTTGCCACTCCTGTCTGGTCCAGCGAAGGTGGGTTTGTGCCCATAGGCGGCGTTGTTGCTGGTGATGTCTGGTAAGGAGCTGCCTTACAACAGGCCTACAAGCCCTCAGTCCAGCCTCTCTCAGCCTATTGCGGACAGTCTGAGCACTGATGGAGGGATTGTGTGTTCCTAGTGTGACTCGGGCAGTTATTGTGGCCATCCTGTACCTGTCACGCAGGTGTGATATTCGGATGTACTGATCCTGTGCAGGTGTTGTTACACGTGGTCTTACACTGCGAGGATGATCAGCTGTCCTTCCTGTCTCCCTGTAGCGCTGTCTTAGGCATCTCACAGTGCGGACATGGCAATTTATTGCCCTAGCCACATCAGCAGTCCTCATGCCTCTCTACAGCATGCCTAATGCACGTTCACGCAGATGAGCAGGGACCCTGGGCATCTTTCTTTGGGTGTTTTTCACAGTTGGTTAACAAGACTCTTTAGTGTCCTGCGTTTTTAGAACTGTGACCTTAAATGCCTACTTTCTGTAAGCTGTTAAGGTCTTAACGACCATTCCACAGGTGCATGTTGATTAATTGATTCTGGTTAATTGAACATGCATGGAAAACATTGTTTAAACCCTTTACAATGAATATCTGTAAAGTTATTTGGATTTTTACAACATTATTGTTGAAAGACATAGTCCTGAAAAAGGGACGTTTCTTTTTTTGCTGAGTTTATATACGGCCTTTATTGTTTTTGCTATATTTAGACGCACAGAAAGTAACATGTTTGAATTTTGCCTTCTCTGAACAGCAAGCTCATTTCCCTTGTGTAAATGTAATCATGTTACCACACAGGAAAGCTATTGTCATGTACTTATGCCAAAAGAGTAATGGAAATGCTAGCGGGGTCTATATAAGTTAAAGGGAGCACAGCGTCTTGTGCGAGAGCAGAGCAGACTGAAAAGCGTATTTGCGGGACCTAATTTCATGCAATCAACAAAGCCACTTTGTGTCAAAACTCTCCTCTGTTTAAATCCTTCTTTAAAGAAGCTGCAGGCCTTTGAATCAAGACTTGGACATGCCTCACAGAAGCTCACAATTTATTTCACACTGAAGAGAGTAAGCCAGTGGACCGACCAAACAAAGTGGCTTTAAAAGATTTTAGTTCCACACCAAAACATTTGGCAAGCCACTGCTGCGAAGGCAGAATACAAGGTTGTAAAATAGAGTGAAAACATTTCATTGAGTCTATGCAAGGACAGAGCATCAGTCAGAGTTGTATGAAAGAAACTGATTAACAAATAGGTCATGACTAAAAGGCCGCTTTTACCTTTTTAAATGAGCCTGTAATGCCCTACTACAGGAACCAGCTTTTATATATGACTGGGTCCATTTAATCTGAAGCTCAGGATTAGTTCATCAGAGTTGAACGTTAAATCTTACACATAGATCCACTAATAAAGTTATTTATATCGACATGGAAATGTATTTCATTTTGAACTTTTAATAATTTAACTATTCATAAAACCATGTTTAAGGATGGTTTGATGATCCAATATACAATTTTGAGTTGAATAAAATAAGAATTGGGTGAACAAGTTTAAATTTATTTTAAATTTCTTCTGGTTAACATTGCAAATACAGGCTCCAATATATACATACACTACCACTATATGTATCTATACATGTCCCTTAGCAAGCTGCAAAAAAATCCAATGTGTTTTGTAGCAATCAACAAGGTTCTGGCATAATTATGGCTGAACATTTGATCACAGTTCTCTGAAATGAGAAAATGCTGTTTGGTCTCCACCACAGACCCACCTTCAAACTTTATTCTATCCTAGGGTTGTCAAAATAATAATATATTTGTAGAGGTAGCAGATAAATATATTTTTGATATATTTTTGGTTTCCATAATTGTCATAATACAGTCAACTTAAAAGCATGGCTCCTAAGTTAACTGTTTCAAAGCAAACTGAAATAAACTAATTAAAATAAGTAATAAAACAATATCTAGTGAGATTTTTTTTAATTGTTAATATGAACATTGAATTCCTTTAAGAATTGCAGGACTTTTTGGATTTAACTGAACATCCACTGTGTCCTGTTATCTACTTTTTACTTTCTGTAACATAGAAAGTTCTCTTATATCAGATCTTCTGTTCCTTCTGTGTTTCTGCTCTGTCTTCTCAAACCCCCAGACGGTCGTGGCAGATGGCCGCTCCTACTGAGCCTGGTTCTGTTGGAGGTTTCTTCCTGTTAAAGGGGAGTTTTTCCTCTCCACCGTCGCTACATGCTTGCTCAGTATGAGGGATTGCTGAACGATTGCTGTGGTTGGAAAGTCTGCATCAACGGGGCCCAACCTACCGCCAAAGACTGACGCAATCTGCTGGGATTCCTTAAATAGGAAACTTTTTAACTGATTGGAATGTTTGTATAAATGTATTGAAATTACTTATTGTTAAGTGCCTTGAGATGACATCTGTTGTGAATTGGCGCTATATAAATAAACTGAATTGAATTTAGACTGCTTAGATGAATAACATAGGGTTTTGTGCAGGGCTGAGGTTTTGTCCAACTTTGACTTGCCTCACTGTGTAAATACAGTCACACTTTAAAGAATTCACCATCAATTCAAATATTTTCTACATAAATCAGTATCATTAAATGTACTGGATTGTAAAGTGTAGAAATTCTCCTAAAAACCTCAGATGTTTTCTAAAAAGAGTCGAGTGACATTTATACAGAGATTTCATAGTCATCTGTCAATGTGGAGCATTTCATTTTGCATTGAAACCATGTTCTCATTAAAAAGGTTAATCCAATTCTTCAATAAAAAAAGAACAGCACAGATTTTTCTCTAGTTTTCTCGAACTGAGTGATAATCAATTCATGTTTTCGGTATCGGGGAGATAAGTTAAGCTGGGCCGATATTAACAATCGAAGTTTGGTTCTTGTTGCCGCTTGGGTTTATTTTTCAGCAGGGGGAGCGGCGGTAGTGGCCATGTTTTGTTTGGTCATGTGACAGTGATAGTGAGGCAGGTGGATTGAGGATTGTGGGTTTTTTAAATGAAGCACAGAAGTAAAGTCAGCCGTGTGGTTGTTTTACTAATGGTGTTAAAAGGGTAGTGAAACATAAACTCAGCAAAAAAAGAAACGTCCTCTGACTTTCAACGGTTTTTACTTTCAGTAAACTTAATGTGTGTAAATATTTGTATGAACACTAAAAGAGTCAACACCATAAGACATAAACTAAAAATGTTTCACAGACATGTGACTAACAGAAATAGAATAATGTGTCCTTGAATGAAGGGAGGCTCAAAATCAAAAGTACCAGTCAGTATCTGGTGTGGCCACCAGCTGCTTGAAGTACTGCAGTGCATCTCCTCCTCATGGACTGGACCAGATTTGTCCATTCTTGCTGTGAGATGTTACCCCACTCTTCCACCAAGGCACTTGCAAGTTCCTGGACATTTCTGGGCGGAATGGCCCTAGCCCTCACCCTGCGCTCCAACAGGTCCCAGACGTGCTCAATGGGATTGAGTTCTGGGCTCTTCGCTGGCCATTGCAGAACACTGACATTGCTGTCATGCAGAAACTCACGCACAGAACGAGCAGTATGGCTGGTGGCATTGTCCTGCTGGAGGATCATGTCCAGATGAGCATGGATAAAGGGTACCACATGAGGGAGGAGGATGTCTTCCCTGTACCGCAAGGCATTGAGATTGCCTGCAATGACAACAAGCTCAGTCCGATCCTGTGCAGGTGTTGTTACACGTGGTCTTCCACTGCGAGGATGATCACCTTCCTGTCTCCCTGTAGCGCTCTCTTAGGCGTCTCACAGTGCGGACATGCCAATTTATTCCCCTAGCCACATCAGCAGTCCTCATGCCTCCCTGCAGCATGCCTAATGCACGTTCACGCAGATGAGCAGGGACCCTGGGCATCTTTCTTTGGGTGTTTTCACAGTTGGTAGACAAGTCTCTTTAGCGTCCTGCGTTTTTAGAACTGTGACCATAAATGCCTACTTTCTGTAAGCTGATAAGGTCTTAACGACCATTCCACAGGTGCATGTTAATTAATTGATTATGGTTAATTGAACATGCATGGAAAACATTTTTTAAACCCTTTACAATGAAGATCTGTAAAGTTATTTGGATTTTTACAACATTATTGTTGAAATACACAGTCCTGAAAAAGGGACGTTTCTTTTTTTGCTGAGTTTATATACACAATATAAATAATATAGGTAGATATCAGGAATATCGATATCTGATATCGATATTGGCCAAAATCAGTGCATCTCTAATTTATAATAAATGGAATTAACTTTTGCAGCACTTTGCTAGTGACCCTGACTGCGTAGATTGCTTTTGCACTTGAGTCACATTCACCCACTCATACTCAGATTGGTAAGTACAACAATATGTGGCAATATACTGTTTTTAGCATTTAGATTAAGTGATTAGCAACAATGGTGCATCTAGTCTAAACCAGCACAGAATGTGGTGAAAATTCTGGCAACATTTCTAAAGCCAGCTTTTTCTGTATCAGACACTAGCTCAAATCTCAAAAGACTGTTCGACCTTCTCACGTTTTTTGTGCCCCATCTTTCATTTGACTTTTAAACACCACACCAACACTGAAAATGGTTACATTTTATAATTTCTTCAGTCAGTAACGGTGTCCACACTGAAGAGTGATTGGGATGTTTTTCATCTCAACCCAGCAACTACACATTCTGGTCTGATTAAACTGAAATTCAAGCTTCCATTTCCCACTGCACCACTAAAAGAAGTTTTTATTTTTACAGTTTTTTTCAAACTACAGTACTTTATTAGCCTTAGAGAGGAAAGAAGTTTTCGTTATCTTGTTTGTGTTGTTTTAATGGACAAAATAAATAAATGAAAGCAGTTTAAGAACCATGTTCCTGTCATGTTTTGAGGTTATAAGGAGGACCCAAATGCAGCGAAGTACAAATAAGGATGATTTAATGAACACAAGGAACAGGAACTTACAGAACTCAGGCGGGTATATAAGGCAGCAAACGGGGAAACAGGAACCAGACGGGCAACAAGGAAAGCAGGGACCAGGCGGGGAAGAAAGACGGACGAACCAGCGAGTAGTGACTGAAGAGAACCGAATATATACTGAGGAGGAGAGTGAAGAGTGAACACGGAAGGAGCAGGAGACCAATTAGTGAAAGCGGTTGCAGCTGAGAGGGAGTGAGCAGGTGGAACTGATTAGCAGCTGGGATGGAAGGCAGAATGGCTAGGAGACAGAAGACTAAAGAAACTAGAAAGGATTCTTAAGAAACTATCTAAAGAGAAGACTAAGGAGAACTCTAAGGGAAACTTAAGGAAACACTGGAGAACAGAAGGAGGACTTAAATAAAGAGATAAAGGAAACACAAATGGGAAGGTGGACATAGACAGAGGTGAAAAACATCTACAGAACCCAGGGAGTGCCAGAATACAAAAATATAATTACACTGAATAAGAAAAACTACTAACTTGAGACACAAACAGGAGGAACAAAACAAGAGGGCACCTTGGGGTAAAAAGGGGAAGAAAACCAAGTGGAAGGAAAAACTCAAACTTCCCACACAAAATCCAAAGACCATGACAGTTCCAGACTCTACAATTGCATGAATGCAACTTGTACATTTTGCATTTCCTCAGCTTGGTTCAAAAAATTAATCAGTTGAATCTGAGCACTATTCTTGCCAAAGCCAGCACTACAAGCTTCCTCCAGGCTGTACTGTAAGCCCCTGGCAGACAAACTGAAATCCCACTGCTCCTCGCTGCCCTTTCTTCCTATTCAGCTTCTTTTTTTTTCCGACTTGTTGATACATATGGGATGACTCATCAAGTCCAGTGGGAATTAACTAAAACTACAGTGATTTTCTTGAAATGTACACATTTACACACACACACACACACACACACACACACCCACACAGGTACAAAGACACACTGCACTCTTGTAAGCAAACAGATGAAGCTGCCAAAGAGAAGTGTTGTACCTGCAAACTCTGTTGGACCCACAAGGTCAATGGTCAAAACACCAGCAGAGTGTGTGTGTTTATGGTTATGTGTGGGCATAAATGTTTAGTAGAGCTGTCGTGGAGTTCACTAACATGCAGGACCTTGACATCTGCTCCCAACTCTAACTATCCAGCTGGGGTGGATCAGCCTGCTGCTTAGCCAGCGTTCTGCCAGGACTCCGTGAGTCACACTGACCCTGCCTAAACTGGATTCTTGCCCAATTTTCCCCTCTGGTATACTTTCTATCAGCACCTGTTGATCTAGTCAGAAATCTGGTTGATGTCCCGGTAACAGTATAACCAGCAAGGAAAAAGCAGTTGCTGTGAATCAGTGCAGCTATGGTGACCCATTTAATACTTTAAGCATGCATTGAACCAGATTCACATGCAGAAAAAGTCCAACTTAAGCCAGTTAGTAATAGTCAAAGCTTGCTCCATCTTTTAGGTCTAGTCAGTTTTCTTAAAATATAAAATTGATTACCTAGCAGATGATTACCTTGAAATTGCCAATTTTTTATTTTGTTATAACCACACACTATCATGTTTGGTGGTTTTAAGGACCCAAATGCAGCAAGTAAAATTAAAATGGTTTAATTGCAAAAACAAGAACTTACAAAACTCAGGAGGACCAACAAATGTAACGACGGCGAAAACAGGAACTGGACAGGAAAGAATAACACGAACCAGCAAGTAGTGACTGAATGAGAGCTGAATATGTACTAAGGAGGGAATGAGGAAGTGACAGAGAAGACCAGTGAATAATTAGTGAAAGCCGATGCAGGTGACTTAAGGAAACACTAGAGAACAAAAGGAAGAAATAAATTAGGAAACTATCTAAAGAGAAATAAACTAAGGAAACATAAATACGAAGGAGGACACAAACAAAAGGTGAAAACATCTAAGAGCATGAAGGGAAAATGAAAACAAGGAAGTGTAATATGTTCAACCCTCTTATGGATTTGATCAAATCCAGTGCAACATATTGCCTTTGTAAATTACCTACTTAGTAAAAGTTTCCAGTTGTGTGTAATTAAATAACAGTATAAATGCAGATGTTCTGTGAAGACCTCAGAAGTTAGTTTAAAAATATTAGTAGGCAACCAGCATGATGAAGACCAATGAACACAGCGGACAGGTCAGAGATAACATTGTGGAGACGTTTGAAGCAAAGTCAGACATGTAAAAAGCCAATCACCTCATATCAACCTGAACAGACCCATCTAGGGGTGTCAGGATCATTCTGGGGAGAAGGTTCTCTTCAGCAAGGATGGAAAAACAAGTCAAAGTTATTGGTTAGATGGATAGAGCTATATACAGGGCAATCATGGAGTAAAACCTGAGAAGGAGCAGAGGTGCACCTTCTAACTAGACAACAACCCTAAATATGGAGTCAGAGCTACAGTGCTTTGATTTAAATCATGTATTAGAATGGCAAAGTCAAAACCCAACCTGAATCAAATTAGGACTTAAAACGGCTATTTTCAGGCAGCTTTAATTCAATGATCTTGAGGCCCCAAAAGATGTATTGCTGTAATGGCAGTGAAAAAAGCTGCTTCTACAAAGTGTTGACTCAGAGGGGCTGAAAACTAATGCACACACAGGATTTTATCTACATTTTTTAGTTGTTTAAACCATGTACCGTTCCTTTTTTCACTTTATATTTATACTCCATTTTCTATTGGGATGTCACATAAAATCATCTTACATGCAGTGAAGGTTGTAGTAATGTGACAAGAAAAGTTAAAATGCTGCGAATACTTGCAATGCTCTACTACCCATCACCATAAAACTCCTGATTTAGTGTCACATGTGTCATGTGCAACAATACAAACTCATTCATTAAGGTGAGGATCATGATCAGAGTAATTAAACGGCAGTGACCTGACATTTTTCATGTTCTTAATTTTTATTTTAAGCAAATAAATGCTTGAAATCGAGATTCTTGTACTTTGTATCCAGTAATCCGAGAGATTAATCATGGCCGAGAGTTGGATTTCTACCGCAGCCTCTCAGGAATAGTGTGGTCTATGATAAGGGCTCAGTCTACACTGAGTGCATGTGTTCCCCGTCTATTGAGCCACCTTTTGTCTTTTTTATGACTGTCGGTCCTTCTGTTAAAGAGTTCTCACTCATTTTCATGAGTAAATGAGAGAATAGTGCCTCGAGTAAAAGTTGAGCCAACTCTAAGCCAGACATTAATAATTGAGGGGGGCACAAGGCGAGAGAATAGCTTCTGCAATATTCATATGTCATATTGACTTGACTGCCAGCCACTCGCCCATGCACCCAGTACATATGAAGTCTCACAGATGACTGAGGATGCGATGCTGTGTCCTCCCCCAGCGTCCTCTTCCTCGATCCCCCTTTCCTCTCCTCATCTGCCATCCTCATGCTACCTCCTCTGTCTCAGCTCTCTCCCCCTCTCAGCCATGTCTCCTCTTGTTCCCTTCTCTTTCCCGCAGTCTTCTTTTCTTCCCCCTCTAATCTGCTGCCATCTCTCTGAAGAGCATGGCATGCCCACGGGCCAAATTCAATTACAGACCAAATTAAAGAGATGCTTCACAACTCCCTTTTACAGACAAAGGGAACACACGCATGCACCAGAAACACCAGGGTTGACATCAAACGGACAAAAGCAAAGACCCTTACACTGTCCAACAGCCCCACAAACACACACACACATTCTCTAACATTGGTTGTGTGCTAAGAATTAATACAAACATGCACAAGTAATTGCACAAACTGTAATTTCAGATTGTGCCTTCAGGTTACCCCATGTGTCCAATTGTTACATCACTTAATGGAGCTTTCCTACTGTTGTTCAGTGGAAACTGCCCTCTGTGCTTCTTCATCTCCTAGAGCCCCAGATGCAGCCATTAATGGGCCATATTATCGGTAACATAGCTGTGAATAAGTCGCCAGCTGCCTGACGGTCCTAAAACTAGGAGGACAATTTGATGAATTAAGACCAGCGGCCCGGGTTTTAGAATTAGCTGTAAAACATTAAATCCTCAAGAGCTGAAGTGTCTCAGAGGTCACCCAATTATCGGGCACTGCTAACTTCACTCTGTGCTTTTGAATGCAAATGTGTCAGACCACACCGTAGGATATCTATTTCACTTGTTGAGATGAGATTACAAATATTACTTTGAAAACAAAATATATTTTTATTCAGCTCAGTAAAAGGTTTATACTATTGGAAAAAATATCAACGTGAGGTTAATAGTTATGTTTTTGGGATGTTACTTTGGAATAAAATAATGATACAACATAAAACTTCAACAAAATCGAGAGGTCTTGGAAAGACCATTCAAGCGGGTTAATGTAATCCATCCAAAAACTGTTTCAATGTGTGTTTGTGATTTTTGTCCAGCTAGAAGATGCAAAGTGTCAAAGTTTCAACCATTTAGGCCTAACCATCACCTTCGGGCTGAAAGCATACCTGGCGCTAATGACTGGGCTGGGGGGGCAGGGCCCACCCGTTCAGTTATCGGCCCCCCAAGACAGACAAGGTCCGTGTAAATTAAGTTCCAATCATGCAATGTATTGACCCAAGATAACCAGCAGATGGTGCTGTTAGCTAATAATTGGGACTTTTGGAGGCAGTAAAGAAGATACTTCGGCATGGTTGTATACCAAAATGGACATTAAAGCTTGGCTTAATAAAAACAAGTGCAAAGCTAGACCAAGCAGAGACAATGCTAATACATCACCAGTCTTAGAGAGGCAAGTGCAACCTTGACTGACATTCTGGTCCTCACTTCATACCCGTCGGTGGGGGTAATGCACCAATTTGTTGTTTACCAGCCGCCAATAAACACAAAGAAGAAGAAGGGCGCTGTGTTATATTTTGGCTAATATGAGCATGCTAACTGTAGTTATAATGAAAACTTGAAGCACACAAGGAAGGGGATTAATAAGGTTTTGAGCAGCAGATTATGCTGGATTGTGGAAACAAGACTTGTGGACTAGCCATTTTACTGGAGTACATTAATTGGACCGTTGTGGATGTAAAAAATTAAATTTTTGTTCAAGATGACCCGGCTCTCTCAGTATGTGGCTTCAAACGGTGAGTTGCACGTACTTTTTCTTTGAGTGGTTTGACAAATGCGTTTACTTTGTCTACAAATCCTTGACTGCTATCACAAGAATCTAGGCTTGCAAATGTAAAATATGTATACTTACCTAGAAAGGGTGTCACAAAAAAAGGCATATCTAACCCGAAAGTAAGCAACGTACCGCCAACGGGATGTAAAAACACCTCAAAAGGCTTGAATAAAAAGATGGTTTACTGCCAGAAAAGGAAACTGTTCAAGATATTCAGAAACACAGTAACCTCCAAGACTTAAGCCTGGCATAAATGCTGGAATACCATTCTCACTGTCCGCAGTGAAGCCAACAAGAAAAAGCCCCTCCTGAAAAATCCAGTGTCAAGGTGAAGATTTCTGACCAAAGAGCATTGTAACATTGAACATTGCTTTTTCTCAGTGCTTTCCCTCCATAGAAGGTACACCTGGTCTGGTATTCTGCTTAACTACAATGCCCTGTTTGATGGGGGGGCATCGACTGGGATGATGCTCCCAGTATCTAAGCTTCCCCTGTGTCTGGTTATCAACTTTTATTACTCTCTTGAATTTATAAAGTACTATTACGTCAGTTCTTTTTGTTCTTTCTGTGTTTCTGCTCTGTCTTCTCGGAACCCCAGACAATCGTGGCAAATGACTGCTCGTACTGAGCCTGGTTCTGGTGGAGGTTTCTTCATGTTAAAGAGGAGTTTTTCTTCTCCCCTCTCGCTACGTGCTTGCTCAGTGAGAGGAATTACTGGGGTTCGAGTCTGCATAAACAGGACACAACGAGTCAATAACTCAATGTGATCTACTGGGATTCCTTAAATAGAAAACTTTAAACTGATTGGAATGTTTGTATGATTGTCCTGAAATTACTTTTCTTGTAAAGTTTGAATGTGTGAATCAGCGCTATATAAATAAATGGAATTGGATTGAACCACCTGTCTGGTATAGTGGTGGGAGCATTATCCTGTGGGCTAGCTTTCCTCCCTGTAGTAGCTATGTACAGCACCCATCCATCCATCCATTATCTGTACCCGTCGATCCTATGCAGGGTTGTGGGGGGGGGGGGTGCTATCTGCAGCAGTCACGGGGCGAGAGGCGAGGTACACCCTGGACAGGTCGCCAGTCCATCGCAGGATAACACAGAGACATATAGGACAAACAACCATGCACGCACACACTCATACCTAAGGGCAATTTAGAGAGACCAATTCACCTAATAGTCATGGCTTTAGAATCCGGAAGGAAGCTAGAGTACCCAGAAAGAACCCGTGCATGCAAAGGGAGAACATGCAAACTCCATGCAGAAAGACCCCAGGCTGGGATTCAAACCCGGGCCTTCTTGCTGCAGCGCCACTGTGCGTGCAGCGCCACTGTGCGTGCAGCGCCACTGTGCGTGCAGCGCCACTGTGCGTGCAGCGCCACTGTGCAGCGCCAAGTGAGTAAATAAGTAAATTAATAAGATGGAGGACCATCTCTAAAGTCATCAACTATAGTAGATAGATAAATATTAGTCAACAATCCCAAATACACAACAAAAATGTTTTTGGAATGGACAATGACTTTGACCACATTTAAATTTCATGGACTTTGCTTAAGAGTCGGGTCTGTGCCAGGAAGCAAGATACGTTCTACCTCTACCAGTTCTTTTATTAAGAGTTAAATATCCATCCAGAATTATGCCAGAAGCTTGATGATGGCTGCAAAAACAACATGTCAAATTCAGATTACATCAAATCGTCACTTGAAATCAGCAGTTATAAATGCTTAAACTATAGACCTTTTTTTTTAATACTAAACTTTTACTGGTATGTTTTTTTAAGCTAAAACTGAGACAGGCTACAACTACTGCATGAAGCTGCTCAGTATTTATTAGGCAGAAAATAATGACTCAAATGCTTTCTCAGTTACCACCTCATAGATTGCAGATCAAAGGTTTCTTTTAGTCCTCCTGGGCGCGCATGTATGACCAATATGCAGGCCTGTGTGTACAGATCCAGTGGAACGTGGCAGACTGTGGAAGTAGGTATTGCTGTGTGTCACCCCTGCCCTCCCCTGGGAATAAAGTAATAATAATTCATTGCCAAGCTGAGTAGATACAGCCTGAAGGCTCAGACAAAACATGGAAACAATTCATACACAAACCAACTTGAAACACAGAAACCAACAGCCGCCTACACTGTCTGTGTTGAGCCAAGCTTGTAGCATTAGTCTGCTCTAACATGCACATAAACACATGCGTGCATGTTATATCAGTTCAAGAAGCACAAACAGCTCAGTAATAAATATGTAGATAAACATATTTAGATCTGTGTGTGTGTGTGTTTTACGGAAAACAAACTGCGCCTATAGAGAGTAGTTGTGAGCTTTTATAACATCTAATGTTGAGGTTGCATACCAAACAATGCTCAAGTTCAAACCCAGCACACACACACACAGGCACACACTTCCCCAAACCCAAACTCCCAATGACCTGACCATGATGGCAGCTGTATACAGATGGATCAACAAATACAAATGGATCAATTGGATGGCACCGCATCCCCCTTTCCCACCAAGCCTGAAGCATAAACACACACTATCCATAACTGTAACACTGGGATGGGAGTGGGGGTGTCTGTCATTGTCCTGTAAGGGGATATCTGAGATGATGTTGGAGACTTATCCGCACTCTTCATAATCCATTGTGTGTGTGTTTTTGTCCATGCTGGCGTGTGTATGTATGTAGCCGACCAGGCCTGGTGTTGTTGATAAGGGCTGAGGGCTCAGTCCTCACTCGCAGGGACACACTCAGAGCATTAATGAGCCCACAGCACAGAGGAGAGCCTCTGCCAAAAAGGTCTTTATCAGCCTCTAGGAGCCTGGGTTGCCTGTGAGTGCTTTTGTGTGTGCGTGTGTGTGACAGTCAGGCTGAAAGGGGCAGAGTCCCTCAGCCTTCATGCGTTTCAAAACGCTGTACTGTATTTTTTGATAAATATATTGATTTTTAAACCTACCCCCTCCGAACAAACACAGTACATTGCCCTGGTAGGGAATACAGTGTATCCTGAAGGTGAGGGTACAGGTTGAGATGCAACACACATCATTTCTGTCTGAGAGGGCACATCCATCACGCAGACAGCTTAAGCCTGGTATGTGTGCCCGTGTGTGATATAATAAGTTAGTTAGTCAGGTAAAAGGATGTTTTTGCGAGAGCTACCTAAGCCAAGATACAAGCTGAGTGACTGACAGAGTATTACAATGGTTGGCAACATATAGCAGCGGATAAACGTCAGAGAAAAAAATGGAGAAAAGGGAAGACTGACAATAAATAGAGGCAGGGTGACACAGGTTTCCAGGAGGAACACTCTGCAGACTGCTGTTCATAACATTTCTAGCCAACTGTTTATACACAGAGAGCATGGCAAAAAGTGATGCACTATTCAAAGATTACACAAAATAAGCAGAAACCTCCATGCAAGGTAGCAATATTTTTCTCCAGGTTTTTGATGACTAAGTTTTCTTCTCTTTCCTTCTGACCTGCTCATAACTAGAAGGCATCACTTTTATCTACAGAAGGTTGCAAAATATAAGAAGAAATTATGCTAACACCAGGTGATGGGAGATAGAGTGCCTTGCAAAAGTTTACAGACTCAGAACATTTTCTCTCGTTACAACCACAAAGTAAAATGACTAGGCCTATGTGATAGGCCAACACAAAGTAGTGAAAAAATTAGATTTTAATTTTTTTCAAATAAAATAAGGTGGGTCTGTGCCAGGAAGCCAGATCAGATAGGTTAAATAACCTACCAGTACTTTTATTAAGAGTTAAATATCAATTCAGAATTATGCCAGAAGCTTGCTGACGGCTGCAAAAACAACATGTCAAATTTAGGCTACATCAAATCGTCACTTGTAAGTAGCGGTCATAAATGCTTAAACTATAGACCTTTTTTTTTATTATGACAACCTTTTACTAGTATGATTTTTAAGCTAAAACGGAGACAGGCTACAACGATTGCAAGAAGCTGTTCAGTAATCATTAAGCAGAAAATAATGACTCAAATGCTTTCTTAGTTACCACCTCATAGATTGTGGATCAAATGTTTCTTCTAGTCCTCCTGGGTGTGTATCACCATTTATGGCCCTTGAAATTATTCTTTGTGGTCCTCCCTAGCAGCAGAACTGGAAGAATATGAAGATAAATATGAAGATTTATATAATGATGTGAAAAGGATCCATCCAGCACTTGGATGGGAAAAAAAACATTGGCACCCGACTTTACATCAAACTCCTGTCGCTGATGATGGTGCTAAAAAAATAACAGAAACAAATAAGCACTACTGTTTTGTGATAACAACGAACAACTACATGACAATTCCTGAACTCTCACACTGACCAAGAGAAAAAACATTAGGGTAGACAGCATGTCTTGGTAGTTTTGCAGTTGGTGATGGACTAGATAGTGCAGTATGAGATGTTCAAAGTTCAAATAAGGTCTGGGGTCTTTCTGCATGGAGTTTGCATGTTCTCCCTGTGCATGTGTGGCTTCCCTCCGGGTACTCCGGCTTCCTCCCACAGTCTAAAAACATGACTGTAAATGTAATACAGTTCTAGAATATTGGTTGTAATATGGTAAAATGTGAAAAAGTCCAATGGGGTGTTCATATTTTTGCAAGCCACTCTATACGTCTGTTTAGCACCAGCAAATTAAAGTTAGACTAAACATATAAGGCAAATAAATTAAATATGCATCCTTAAAGTCAGTCGTCTAGGGAGGCGGATGAAAGGGAGGGAGGGAGGAAGAGAAAGACTTGAAACTGGCTTTCAAGCTTTTCAGGTTTATATGTTCGCATGAAACATTAATGGGATTTAAGTGTTGCTGGTTAAACATAGCGGAGAGGAGTTTACTCAGCTGTATGCTGACACTGGTGCTTGGCAGGCAGAAGAAAGGGGAAATTAAGACTGTCACATCTATGGTATTTATATAAAGATTAATAGTAGTCGTACAAATAATTGTGATTTCTAATTTAATTGTCCCTTTCTCTATTTCATTGGCAGTACTATGGTTCGATCTGGCTCTTAAATTGATAATTCACTTAATGATGACTAAGAATAAGAGCTATTTATCAGGATATCAGGATTCAAGCATTTGTTTTCATACAGGTCAAAAAGGATGATTGATGAGGTCTAAACATGTTCACAAAAAGGAACATTTTGATTGTGTGACTGGTTAACCTCTCAGTCTGCAGGGAATGTGCTAGAATGTATTTGTCATTTGACAAGGGTTACTTTTAGAAATATAAACAAAAGGAGGAAATGAAGCAGAAAAACAGAACTGGGAAAATCAATGTGCTTTATCCTGTTCGGGGGGGTGGGGGGGGGTGGGGGGGGGGGGGGGGTAGGTAGGTAGGTAGGTAGGTAGGTAGGTAGGTAGGTAGGTAGGTAGGTAGGGTCAGAAGACTACCATTACTAACAAAAAGTTACATTAACAGAAAATAGTGGTCCACACTGATTTTGCAGATTATTTAAACTGCTATTGCCCACACTTTCATTTTGTTTATAATCTGCTAGAAATTAAGAGAATCAAATCACACAAAAAACTTATGTTTACAAAATGGTAATTATAAAAACAGCTTAACAAAACAATGTTACTGTAGCAGTCTTTTTTCTTGATAATTTACCCTGAATATCCTTAAAATAAACTGCACAATGAAAGTAGCACATTGAAAATGGCAAGCATGTATATATTTGAAGGATGAATAAAACAGCATGACAAGGTCCTCTGAAGGACACTCCTCTACATGTCTGATCACGGATTGAATTAGATCACACATTAAACTATGCTTAATTCTGCATACATGATGCACAAACACATGGTCACATAACATATCTGGTTTTTTAACCAATGTGTGTTTTCTTTCCAGGCCTTCAAGTAATGATAAGTCATTACTGCTTCTGTGCATCGTCCGGCAGGTTGTTACACTGGCAGTGCAGCTTATTACCCTGCCTCAACGGCACTCAATTATTCTGCCTGGGTCCACAGGGACAGAACAAGCAGCTCAGTGTGCTACTTAAAATATGTCTAAGTAGGCCAAAGAGACTGACTAAAGTATGACATTCACATGTGCCACAACATGGCAATATACATCATAAGAGGCCCAAGACCAGGTAACATTTTTAAGAGATGCTTTGGCAAAATAGGCTGTTTTTGTGCATTCAAACTAATTCTCAGCATGGCTTGATTCATTATTACTGTACAATTGATAACTACCTTTCCTTGTTTAAACAAAAAGGTAATTCCTCTATAAAAATTCCTGGTACACACCTAGTTATGTATAAAATATATTTTTCCCACTAATGCAAAGCAAAAATGTGAACAACCTTCCTTCATGCCTCCCCAACAAGTTTATAAGATACTTTTATGATGTAATGGAGAAATACAAAGACACGAGGCAGGAAGGCTGAGGAGACATGAAGGGGGGCAGATCTATTTTAGAGTAAGATTAATCTGAGGCGTGTTGAAATAGAAACCCTAACCGACGAAGCCCTGATCTGGGGACTTATTAAAGATTCGTATTAAAAGGAAGGCCCTAAGAACCTTAAAATAAGAGGGGCGGGGGGGGGGGGGGGGGTCAGTGAATCACACACGCGGAGGGTGATGTGTGTGGCAGGGAAGGGATTCAGCTTAAGCTCTCCTTCCTGGGCTCTTTATTCTTCCTTCTCTGTTTTCCAGCTCACTAAATTGCCATCTTTCTCCTCACTCCTTCTCCATCTGTAATCAGGTCAGCTAGATAGAGTCTATGGCTTAACCTGATTTTGACTGCAACATGTCTTCACATAAATGTAGCAACAAGCAGCCACTCACAACCCATCTTGCACAATTGCAGGCTATAGATTTTCTTTTTTCACAAATTCCTTTACATGACTTGCTTGGCAGTGTGCAGCAGAATCACTGAGCAATACACAGGCATGACGCAGGGCGACTTAGGTTTGGTGCAGTCCTGTCAAGCTGCGGCATATACCACGGAGAATAGGGGGAGTGTTGTACCACCTGCTTATGGATCAGTTAAAGATGAGGCCGGCTGGAGCTTAACAACTGAACCTAAGGGAGGTGGTTGTGTGTAGCTGCCTTTCTACCTTCCATGGAACAGTGGGGATGTTGATCGAAGGCCTCAGTGTGTGTGTGTGTGTGTGTGTGTGTGTGTGCGTGTGTGCGTGCGTGCGTGCGTGCGTGCGTGCGTGCGTGCGTGTGTGTGTGATGCAATTACACAGCCCCATGCAAAAGTATTAACACACCTTGAACATTCTCCAGCTTTTTTCCACATTACAACTACAAATTTGATGTACTTTATTAGGATATATGTGGTAGGCAAACACAAAGAAGCACATAACTGTTTAGTGTACAGGAAACAATCTAGGGTTTCTTAGCCATGAGCACACAGCAAGTATGTGGAACTAGATGCTCAGATGTGAAAGTCAAATGAGACCACAAGTGAGCTTCTTTGTTTATATGGAAAATGTGTGGTGGAAAACTAAAATTGCCCTTAACACATCATCCCCATCATGGTGGGCAGCATCATGCTGAGGAGATGTTTTCCCTCCAGCAGGGACATGGAAGCTGCTCAGAATTAAAGGGAATTCTAGTGGAAAACTAAGCGGCTCAAAATCACTTGAGATTAGTGTGGAGGTTTACCTTCCAGCAGGACAATGACCCTAAAGATACAGCAGCAGAGCTACAATGGAACAGTTAAGATTTTTCATGTGTTTTAATGGCAAATGTCAAAGTCTAGACCTGATTCAACCTACAAAAACTATTGCAAGACATGACCGATGTACAAAGATGCTCTCTACCCAATGTGACTGACCTCGACCAAAATAGCAAAGATTATATATATATATACAGGTCGTTCTCAAAAAATTAGCATATTGTGATAAAGTTCATTCTTTTCCATAATGTAATGATAAAAATTAAACTTTCATATATTTTAGATTCATTGCACACTAACTGAAATATTTCAGGTCTTTTATTGTTTTAAAACTGATTTTGGCATACAGCTCATGAAAACCCAAAATTCCTATCTCAAAAAATTAGCACATCATGAAAAGGTTCTCTAAACGAGCTATTAACCTAATCATCTGAATCAACTAATTAACTCTAAACACCTGCAAAAGATTCCTGAGGCTTTTAAAAACTCCCAGCCTGGTTCATTACTCAAAACCGCAATCATGGGTAAGACTGCCGACCTGACTGCTGCCCAGAAGGCCATCATTGACATCCTCAAGCAAGAGGGTAAGACACAGAAAGAAATTTCTGAACGAATAGGCTGTTCCCAGAGTGCTGTATCAAGGCACCTCAGTGGGAAGTCTGTGGGAAGGAAAAAGTGTGGCAGAAAACGCTGCACAACGAGAAGAGGTGACCGGACCCTGAGGAAGATTGTGGAGAAGGACCGATTCCAGACCTTGGGGGACCTGCGGAAGCAGTGGACTGAGTCTGGAGTAGAAACATCCAGAGCCACCGTGCACAGGCGTGTGCAGGAAATGGGCTACAGGTGCCGCATTCCCCAGGTCAAGCCACTTTTGAACCAGAAACAGCGGCAGAAGCGCCTGAAGTGGGCTACAGAGAAGCAGCACTGGACTGTTGCTCAGTGGTCCAAAGTACTTGCATGTCATTCGTAAATCAAGGTGCCAGAGTCTGGAGGAAGACTGGGGAGAAGGAAATGCCAAAATGCCTGAAGTCCAGTGTCAAGTACCCACAGTCAGTGATGGTCTGGGGTGCCATGTCAGCTGCTGGTGTTGGTCCACTGTGTTTTATCCAGGGCAGGGTCAATGCAGCTAGCTATCAGGACATTTTGGAGCACTTCATGCTTCCATCTGCTGAAAAGCTTTATGGAGATGAAGATTTCATTTTTCAGCACGACCTGGCACCTGCTCACAGTGCCAAAACCACTGGTAAATGGTTTACTGACCATGGTATTACTGTGCTCAATTGGCCTGCCAACTCTCCTGACCTGAACCCCATAGAGAATCTGTGGGATATTGTGAAGAGGAAGTTGAGAGACACAAGACCCAACACACTGGATGAGCTTCAGGCCGCTATCGAAGCATCCTGGGCCTCCATAACACCTCAGCAGTGCCACAGGCTGATTGCCTCCATGCCACGCCGCATTGAAGCAGTCATTTCTGCAAAAGGATTCCCGACCAAGTATTGAGTGCAGAACTGAACATAATTATTTGAAGGTTGACTTTTTTATATTAAAAACACTTTTCTTTTATTGGTCGGATGAAATATGCTAATTTTTTTAGATAGGAATTTTGGGTTTTCATGAGCTGTATGCCAAAATCATCAGTTTTAAAACAATAAAAGACCTGAAATATTTCAGTTGGTGTGCAATGAATCTAAAATATATGAAAGTTAAATTTGTATCATTACATTATGGAAAAGAATGAACTTTATCACAATATGCTAATTTTTTGAGAAGGACCTGTATATATATATACACACACACACCCTGGACAGGTCGTCAGTCCATCGCTGTATATATATATATATATATATATATATATATATATATATATATATATATATATATATATATATATACATATAAACTAGTAGAGACTAGTTTGTGCTAAAGTATCGGGGGATAAGTGGGATGAGGACAAATGCAGACCTCACAGTTCAGATTTCTATTTGTGATAAAATTGAAAATTGTCATTTTCCTCCTCTTCACAATACTGCCAATACTGTCAATACTGTGTTGGTCTATCACATGAAATCCTAAATAAGACCCATTGTAATGTGCC
This sequence comes from Valencia hispanica, assembly GCA_963556495.2. Taxonomy (NCBI): domain Eukaryota; kingdom Metazoa; phylum Chordata; class Actinopteri; order Cyprinodontiformes; family Valenciidae; genus Valencia; species Valencia hispanica. The sequence goes on from OY747705.1 coordinate 16,828,585, forward strand.
AAAACATGGGAAAGTTCAAAGGGAATAAATACTTTTTCAAGGCGCTGTACCCAAACATCCTCCAACACAATTTTTACTCACACTTTCTCTAAATACAGTCCTTCATCAGTGCTTTGTCCTTCAAACCTGAGCAGGCAGGAAGCATAATGGAAACCATGGCAACGAGATGGCAAATAGACAGCAGTGCTTAGAGTGAGTGAGGACGGATGGATCTGCTGTTAGATGGGGTTTTCTGAAAGGACGTGTGAAGGGGAACTGAACTGAGGTAATATGAAGGAAAAAATAATGATTCTCAACACAGGTTCCTGACATCCTCTCCCTGATATGCATGTCTGAATACCACACAGAGAAATAAACATTGAAGAACAGACCAGAACTTCATTTTCTTGGCATATCTGCAGGACTTTGAGGAATAATGTGAGCCAGTGCTTTGCTTTAATAAGGGCTCTGTGGGGTTTTCTTCATAATTTCTGAGTCTTAGCTATCAAAGTTACTCATTAAACATATACAGGCCAGAGGATTGGAATCACAGCAGAAGAAAGCGTTGAGTTACTCCCAGTCACTAAGAATTTGGCACAAAGTCTATTTTATGAGCCTTAGCTCACAGCATGTAGTAGCTTATAGTTTCCTGAGATATTGTGCTGGTTTTCTCTGAGAGTTACCTGGAATTATAATTGTAATAATAATTTAAAATAAACTACACAAGAATAAACATTCAAGGATTAATGTGAATTTATTCTAATTTATTCCAGGTCTAATCCCTCATTATAGCTCTCATAAGTAGCTGTAAGCAGGCAGATACACATACACTCACAAAGGCATTAAAGCCTCTAGTTATCTTGCAGGTTCCACCTCCACAGTCAGGTTTTACTGTTCTGACTTAGGAAAAAGGTGTTAGTGTAATAAAGCACAAGTGGACTCAAGAAGACCGTTTTAAATTAAGTAAACAGTTAAAATTAACTTGTGCTACATTTAGGTTTCATTTTCAAGGTGTGAATCAGTGTTGCATGTTTAGCAGCACATTTGTACAAATTCAACAGTTTAACTGGATGTGTTGAAGAAGGGTAAGTTTTTAATTTATAGCATTATTTAGTGTTATAATAAAATAGACCAACGGTCAAAAAAAAGAGCCTGATTGTATGTCCTTCATGTTACCTATTCCTACTAGAGAAGGCTTAATTGCATACCAAGATTCAGCACCAAAACAGAGACAGCTGTGTTTTAAGTGTTGATCTGTACAGACTATTGCTTCGTGTTCAGGGAGGAATCAGGATTTCGCGGCCTGAAAGGAAACAAAATCCTGCCAACATTGTAGGAAGTGAGTTGTGGAAAACCTTGGATGACCAGGTGTATCAACTCTCACTTTTCTGGAGTGAGACTCAAGCTCCTTCTCCATTTCTCACGCTACCTGGACAAATCTCACTCCATATAAAGAAAGGGGCTTGCACTCAAAGTACTTAGTTACCACACACTGCCATTTGTGATTGGTCTTTCTAAACAAAGTGGACATATTATTTTTCACTTTTTAAAAGTACCGATCTCCATGTACACAACTGTAGACATATAAGGTTATTTAACCACTAGTATTTGGTTATTCACAGCATGATCTTCACAATTATTTAACCATACCAAACTCAAGATTATTCTTTAAGATTTAGTAGTCAAAAGAGAAATTATTAATTTAAGACACCAGGAGTGGCTCATAATCTCATAGTTGTTTCAAAATCTGTTATTTTTGATATATTGTTTGTGCATCATTTTTATAAAAAAATAAGCAGTGGGCTCAAGAATCTGTAAACACTCATGTATCTAAAGCAAACTATCACAATTACAACCAAACAAGATCATAATAAAAACAACCCTTTTATGTTAGTGTTGAAAGCCCGATAACTGGTTGCCATTTTAATATAATTTTATTAATCTGTGCACATAATGACTTTGTGAATGTTTTAGCCACCCTCAATATGGGGCTGGCGGGAGCGGGAAGGAATGTTTTGGGAGGGGCCTTGGTAGTAGGATTCAAAAAATCTCTCTCTCTCCCTCAAATACTCTTGACAGCAGCAGCTATATGAATATAATATATGAATAAATTATTTTTAGTGTGGCGTGGCATGGTCCAACGCTGGAGGCAAAGTATTTTTGGGGTTCACTGCTGCTCCCCTGTGTTCAAATTAAGAAAACCTTTTGAAGAATTAATAAATTAACAGTAATCACTTTGGCGTTAACTACTATGCAGGTTCTATTATTAGCTTAACTAAAGTAAAAAGAAAAAAAAGGGGCAATGCAACTCCACTAGAGTCTTTCTTGTACATACCTTGTTAATTGATTAATCACACCTCTGCCTCTTCCTGTTGCATCTTTGTTTTTTCCTTGCAATTATATTTACTGCGGAACAGCATTTTTGTTCAACATAAACAATATTCTTTATAAACTGCATTAAACCTGTTCTGTAAAACCAGGCTGTGTCTTATTCGAGGACGTTACACTGAAATGATGACTAATTTTTGTAATTTAATGCAGCTGTGTAAGACAGACATAGCTTTAAACACCAACTGCAAACTCAGGGATTCTTTTCAAAAATGTTCAAAATATTGCACAACAGGAAGCAATGATTTTATAGTTTCAAACAACATGAACAACACAAACAAACAAAATCTTAAGAAAGAGAAAAACAATAACTATTTTAACATTTTATTTATGTTGAGTTTTTTGTTTTTATATATTTGAAAAATCATTGCTTCTGGTTGTGTTACGCTATCATATTATTCAATATTCTTTTATTTAACTAAACATTATTATCGTTTACATTATTTAATTTAAAAATGATTTCATTTGTTTTAATTATTTTATTTGTACAATTTTATTTCTGCCCTTTTTCTGTTGCCAGATTTTATTTATTCATATTTTTGGTTGTGTTACTGAAAATGAAACGCCATGTATTTTTTCTGAAGACTGATATTCTAAAACATTAATAAGTTGCCCGGTCTGACCATTCTATGGGTGTATGGAACATGAGGCTGCATGGCTAAACACAGCAAAGTAACAGTCGTGGAGCATTCATGAGTCGGTGAAGCAAGCCATAACTGAGCATGTAAAAGCTGGCCATTCAGCGTGCTGATGAATGAAATCAAAAGATAACAGCATCTGTGTTAAATGTGTGCTGCCAAAGCCATCAAAACACACCTGCTGTGCTTACTAGCTGTACTTTATTTTAGGTGTACATGCGCAACAGGGTCGGTCACAGTTTGTTGAATTTGGCTGACATTTACTGACAGTGTTTTTGTCTGAGTTTTGCTCCGCCATGTTATTCTTTTGGATTTTTGGGGATCACAGAGAAGCAGAGAGGAAAAGCACAACGCACTGTTGCCCCGGCATACATAGAATTGGAGATTGTGCTGCTGCTTTTGTTTATTTTATTTCTTTTCTTCTTTAGCTACGACAGAGTTTAAACCCAATGGAGGGAAAGCTGCATGTCATATTGGTAATAAATTAGGGACTTAAACAAAACGACATACTATTGTAAGCCTATAGTGATGTGAAAAGTATTTGGGTCCTTACAGATGTATTCTTATTTTGCTTTTTTTAACACATTAAAATATTTCAGCTCATCAGACACATTTTATTATCAGAAAAAACATAACCTGAGCAAATACAAAAGCAGTTTACAAATGACAGATCTAAATTTGTACTCCTTCTTAAATCATAAATTGACTGTAATTATTCAAATTTGTGGGTACATTTTCACTAGCCATACCTAGGCCTGATTACTACCAGACCTGCAGAATAAAGAACCCCTTTGACAGCACGAACTAAACAAAATGATGTCAAAAAACAACACATCAAGCCCCAACCCCAATGAAAGTCAAGAACAGATGAGAAACAAAGTTACTGACATCTAACAAAGTTTACAAAGCCATTTGCAGAGCTTTGGGACTTTATTGATTCACAAATAGAAAAGAACAGGGGGCAAAAATGCATCCCTTGCCGACACCAGTGCTGACCAAGAAGAACACAAACATTTGTCAAAAAATACAAATAAATAAATTGATGATCCCCACGACTATTAGGATAATATCTAATAGACTGACAACACATAAGTGGATTTTATAAAGAGCTTATGTCCTGTTACATCGGAAGTTAAACTAGCCAGGTATTTCAGAAAAAACAACATACCGGTAATACTGTAGGTCAAACATGATGGCACCGTGGTGGTAGTATGATGGTCTGGGCCACCAGTTCGCGACCCTGAATTTAAGCACATTTGGGAGTATAAAGCAGGATAAGGATCCAAAGGCCACCAGCAAACCCACCTCTAAATAGCTAAGAAAACAAACAAAAAAAGTGTTTGGGACGAGCCTAGTGGAAGTCCAGACTGAAATCTAATTGAGATGTGGTGGCTTTACCATAAACAGGCTGTCAGTGCTTAAGTACCCATGTGCCTGAAATAAAATAAGTTTATAAAGAAGAGTGGGCTGAAATCCCTCCACAGTGGTATTAAAACGTATTGCAGATGCTTGCTAGCCGTTGTTGCCACCAAATTAGGATCGGTTAAGAGGGCAGGGACCTTCTCATATCGGGCAAGGTGGGTTTGGATAGCTGTTTTTCTATTATCTATCATAAGCTGCTGTTTGTGTTTACATATGTTATCTTTGCTTGACTAAAATTATTTTTAATGATCTGAAACATTTAAGAGCAAAAAGCAAAAGCACATAACTGTAAGGAGGCAAATATGTTTTCATAATACTGCATATTATGATACTGTTGTTGCGACTGTGGCTCAGTTAGGAGTGAGCTAGGAGTTCGTCTTGTAACCGAAGGGTTGCCGGTTCAGTTTTTACCTAATATATGCATCTCAGCACTAAAACCGGGACTGCCATTTTTACAGACTCACCTAATCTCCACTTCCTTCAGTCCTCATCAGCTTCTTCAATCTCCCATTCCATCATCCTCTGGTTAAATTGGTCCCTCCCCGTGTTGAAAGACCAGGAAGACGGCTGGTTATTCAAATCTAAATCAACACTGACGGGCAAGCAGATGTAGAACAGAGAGCGAGGGGTAAAGCTTGTAGCTGACGCTGTTAGTATTAATGCGATTTCACTTCGAGCGTTGGGATCGATGCAGTCAGATGAAGGACTGTGTTAACATCCTAATCTCTAATAGCATCAGAGCAGCCAGACTATAAAAACTCCACCAGGTCAGTCATGAACACACTCCCAGCGCACAGATTAAAAGATAAGAAGGAAGGGGTGAAGGCACAACTAGCCATCAGAGCTGTGCTGCAGGCTGGAGGAGAAAATCTAGATAGACCTCAGATTTGATCAGTTCTGTAAAAGACGGATCAAATATGTAAACGTGCCAGAAGTAATATTTCATGTGCGCGCCTTTTTTAATGGCCAGGAACAGGCTAGCAAGAAAACAAACTCACACTGAATGTGTTCAGCGGGTAGAGTGGATGACTCTGTTAAGGATTCAAATAAAATTTTAAAACAAAATAATGGTAGTCACTTGATTGTGACATGGATGGGGGGGGTCGCAATATATAAAGCATAGAAGAAACATGGCTAACCATAGAATCACTCAGCTAGGCATGCAAAAGAGAAACTAGAAAGAGAAGGTAGAGATGATTGCAGGCATATTTATGGCTTTGTCCAAGAGGGAAACAAAGCTAAACAGAAAACCATTAAGCCAGGATTACTTTCTATGCGGAAGAAAAACAACAAGAGCGCACAGCCAAACATGCATCCATTACCTTCTATGGAAGAAAGAAAACAAAGTAATAACATACCACAAGTAATACATAAATGAAGAGTAGCAGTGGTGCAGGCAGTGTTATCACTGTAACACTAGCAGGCTGCTTCACTGAACATGCCATGCTTGGCAGTCTTCAAAGAATGGCTGTTGATTTCTTTTCAATTTACTCATAAAGAGCTGGTCTGGGTACAGAGACCTGCTTCGCGCAACGTGTTAAAGCTGCATTGGACAAGCATTTCTATGAAGTTGAAAAACAGCTCTGTGCTGTCAACCTACTTAAATGAAACTAGACAGTACCTGAAAGAATAAACCAGGCTGCCTGAGCCCCACGGTTTTGGCCTGATTGCTAAAAATAAAATTTTTGGCTCCTGTGAGAAGAGAATGGACACGATGAGACAGTGTTTACGGTCCTAATCCGTACATTGATAGGTGAACCTGATTTTAACAAATTAACTCCTGCTGCCATCGAACATGGGAAATACAGATACGTTTTTCAATCAGCCAGATGGATGATTGTGACTCAACACACAATATTTTTGGCTGAGAGATTTACCAAGAGAAAGAATTATTTCCTGTTTTGCACCTTGCCCCTTTGAAAAGCATGGTGCCGAACAGAGAAAGACAACAAAAAATGAATCAGGAACAGCATCTACCTTTTCAGAGGCTCCATTCCTTCAAAACAGTCCAAATTTAATTTGGACTCATTAGTAAGCCTCCTGAGTACTTCTGTCTCATATCGCAGACACAGCCTCTGAGAGTTGCGTGAGCGCGTTTGTGAGACAGCTTCTTTAATTACCCAGGTAATACAGCCAGATGCTCCATCACTCTGGCAATGGCAGTGATTAAAAGCAGTAAAATATTCATATCAATCAGACACCCACATGCCACATGTATAATTAATGCACAGCGGAAGGACGTGGCAACTTTTACCACAACCAGACGTGCCTCTCCGTCACCATATTCCCTGTGCACGCCGCCGACGGTAGCAGCGTATGTGTTGGTGTGTGTTTCCGCGAAGCGATGCTGAGAATGAGCCATTTTAAGCAACTCTCTGCAGGGAGGTCAGAGGCCAGGCAGCTTGCGCTCTGGGACGTCATTCAGCCACCTACACAGCAGATGTGCTGGGCTGCACTTTCACTGGCCTGACTCTCTGGGAGTGTTTTTGTTGGGGGGGGACAGCATCTTGATTTTGCCAACTACCAGGCATCCTGCGTTCTCTGGTGGGTGTGCTGCCTTCTCCTGCTCCGTCTTCTCGGCGGTTCTTTGCGCGTCGATACCTCAAAATACCTGCAAGCCCTTTGTCTAGGGTCTCAGAAGCTGTCTGGCGTCTCCAGTGGGCGGAAGGAAATACAAGCAAAACAGAGGGAGACTTGAGGTGAATTTATAGACATAAAACTGAGATAAGATTTCCACGTTTGCCTAAGGCACTGTGTTTGCAGAGACACTTCAAAGACGAGAACTTTGGCATACAGCCTTCATATAGTGACATTTAAAAAATCAAACATCTTGATTTAAATGAAAAGATTTTGTCACAATAAAATATTTCCTTGCTCCTGTCAGACCCCAGGGTTCCATTTCGCCACTTTTCTATTTGTGTGCTCTCAATCTTTCTACTGTTGTCTCTTGGTTTTCCTTGATTAAGTCTTCTGTCGCGGTCCAAAAGTAAGCCACAGTTATTCACTCTGCCATGTGTGTATCGTATCACACTCATTACAATTACCTTTGGGTGTAAGTGTGTCATCTGTTGCCTGCTCATGTTCCAATTTCTCCAAGAGTGGTGAGGGAAACGCCTGCCTCACTGTGCACTCAGCTATGTGACCAGGAGAGAAGAAATCTGTTTTACAAGCTGCGAGTTGTGCTTTCATCTCAGCTTTTTTTTTTTTTTTTTTTAACAGCAGCACATGTCCAATAGGTGGCATACTCCACAGCTGTTTCACTACACACAGAAGGCTTTGCTAAACTATTTATTCTCCAATGAATATTGTCATCCAAAGAAGCAAATAGTATGCCAACACTGCACACATATCAAGACAGAGTCAGAGAAGCAGCCAAGAGGCCCACGGCAGCTCTGGAAGAGCCGAGGATGCCAAAGCTCAGGTGGGGGGAAATAAATCTTTCTGCAGGGCAACTATTTGCAGTGTACTCCACGAATCTGGTCTTTATGGAAGACTGACAAGAAGAAAACCATCAGAAGGCTCGTTTGCAGGTTGCCGAAAGACATTTAGGACACAGAAAACTGCAATTAAACTTTTTTTGCTTTCAGGAAAAATACTGTATATGACAACGAACTTTATAAACATACCATCCCAACTGTGAAACATAGCGGTGGCAGTGTCATGCTGATGGAATGATTTTCTTCAGCGTGGGGCAGAGAAGATGATCTGAAAATGGCAAGTGGCCTTTAATCACAGCAACCTGACAGGAAGGAGAAGGGAAAGAGACATGCAGCAAAGGTCTCAAAGCTGGGAATCGAACCCAGAACCCCACTGGTGCTGTGGTTTGCCTTCCTGTGGGGTGATTCTAAACATAAAGCCTAAACCATCAAGCAGAGATACAATGTCATGGCAGTATGTGCATGTACTATAATGACCTAGTAAAAGTTCAGACCTAAATTCAAACATTTCAGGTTTTTATTCTTAAAAACTTTTGAAAAACACATGCAACTTCCACATCAAAGTCTTGCACTATTTTCTGTTGGCCTATCACATAAAATCCAAATACAATGCATTTACATCTGTGGTTGTTGCCGAATAATTTGGAAAAGTGCAAATACTTGTGCAAGGCAGTGTAGATAGCACAAGACTGATCGTGTATTCAAGAATCTGGAGCTTGAAACAGCTGGCAGACATTACAAAGCAGCTGTATTGAGGCTGACTCTTGGGAGTTTTGACGGCTTTAATCTCGCTATGATTGGCTTCTAATATTTCATGAGATTTCAAAACTTTACATCTTTCTAAGCTGTGAGGGGCTTGCAAGGAAGCAATCAAAGAGGGTGGCATCAACTGGCAATAATAATGCTACGTATAGGCAAACACCTCAAGCTAACTCTTTAAATAGGATCTGAAGTTTCACTGAGCCTAACTGGCGGCTGCTGTTGCTCTTCTTAGGTGGGCAATAATTTCACTCACAGAACAGATATATTTTCTTCCTTTTTTTTTTATTTCTTGCAGCAAATGTGAGGCTTTGATCCATGTCAGTTTATGGATTTTGCAGAAGAATAAAAACAGGCAAGATAAAACCGTTTCAAGTACAATTTTAATTTAATTAAAAGTGTTCACATTATATATTTCTTCTGAGCTGCTGAAAGAAAAACATATTTTTTCTCCCTGGGCTTTTCCTTAAATTCATTGCACTAATTGAAAGATATCACAAACCAGATAATCCAATATACAGACCTTTTCCTGCTAAAGTTAAACAAAGCTCAAACGTCTATGTGGAAAACTCCGTGCTGCTTCTTTTTGGTAGCTGGATCGGAATCTAAAAAGCGTAACATAAATAAAATAATTTTCAGCAATGATAACACAGTTGTAGAATTTGATTTCATGGTGTATCCAAGTGTACGATTTAATTCCAGCACACACTCGTACATAAAAGAACACCATTAGCTTTGAACCATAACTGCCCTCCCCTGCTCTGTGCGTGACTGCTCCCCAAGGCTGTTGCTGTAAATATCAATGTTTTCTCACTCTGCTTGCCTTGTTAAATAAGAGTTTAAAAAAATCCCATGATTCTTTTTTTTTTTTTCTCAAAGCTCGACGCCTTGACATTGGTATTCCTATGCAGAGGGGCTGCCCAGCATCAATTCACCCGATTAAGTCCCTGAAGCTGGAAAATGCATAAAGTGCATAAAGTGTGTGTTGCATGAGAATGCAGCGGTCGCAGCGAGAACGTAGATTTCCTCACCTCGCTATGGACGCAGCATCAAACATGCACGCCTAAGTGCTTCTTCCCGGCTGTTGTTGTGCGTCGATGAATAATGCACATATTTATCTCACAAAGTATGACAGCTTTGCTAATTAATGCAGCATTTCCCTGGTCAAGGTTAGCTAATTAAAGTGGCATCTTTATGGACACTAGACATGGACAGCATTCTCAATTTGGTTTCTCTGATTTTTTGATACCAATTTTTTATTCATTAACTCCCAGCCACCTGTTTTTAGAAAACTTTCTCAAACATCATCTTCTACTCTGGCCTTCACTATAATGGTTGGGATCGTAATGTGCTGGGCACTTAGGGACCACTTTAAGTGGCTCTATATAGATGTAGAAAGGAAACAAAAGGATTTAAGCTCTAGCAAGTTTGCCAATAGTCAGAGAAGTTTGTTGAAGGTTTGTTTGGATTTAACTCCCCTGCTGGTTGGTGTTCTGCAGCACATGCTGGGATCCTTCCCCTGCAGCAGTAGGGAGAGGAGACGTGACAGCAGGGACCCTGTCTTTGTTTAACCGATCCACGTTTGCGGGAGAGGCAAGCACAGTTTGAGAAACTGGCAATCCTGCAGGGGCGGAAACGGGTTGTAGCTCGTGCGTCGCCTCTAGCCCTTCGACCTGATGCTCCTTAGCTTTTTCAAGCAACTCCTGGACGGTCTTCGAGAAGACAACTCGAGGGTCAATAGGAGAAAGCGCGGGGCATGAACAAGTCTCCCTCAGCTCCAGAGCCTACACAGATGAACGAAAAACAGATACAGATTTAATAAATCACAACAGTAAACCATTGGACTATCTTAAAGAAACACAGTGGTGTAAAAAAAGTGCTTGCCTCCTTCCTGATTTCTTATCTTTTTTTTACATGTTTGTCAATATTTCACATCATCAAAATAATTTCAATATTAGTCAAAGACAACACAAGCAAACACAAAATGCAGTTTTTAAATGATGGTTCTTATTACGGGAGGAAAAAAACCTTCATGGCCCTGTGTGAGACAGTGATCGCCTCAATAGAGGATTTTCCCTAAATCATCAGGATGTTTTCTGGTAAATAAAAAAAGAGACTTAATGTTATTTTTGCTCAGCAGTGGTGTTTGTCTTGAAACTCTGTCATGCAGGCCATTTCTATTATGGTGGAGTCATGACCTCTGACCTTTACAGAGGTAATTGAGGCCTGAAGTTCTTTGGATGCTGTTGTGGGATTGTCGCTGTGCTCATGGGGTAATTTTGGTCGGCCGGGCGCTCCTGGGAAGGCTCACCACCGTTCCACGTTTTCACCATTGGTGGATAACGGCTCTCACTGTGGCTCGCTGGAGTCCCAAAACTTTGGAAATGGCTTCATAACCTACTCCAGACTAAAAAATCTCACATTTTTTGGGGCTCTCAGGATGTCTAGCTTATGAAGATTTTTTGGTCTACTTCAGTTTGTCACACAGGGCCATGTAGGTTTTGATTTATTTCCCCTAAAATAACAAAAGCTTTCATTTAAAAACTGCAATTTGTGTTTATGTGTGTTGTCTTTAACCAATATTTAAAAAATGTTCATGATCTGAAACATTTAAGTGGGACAAACATGCAAAACAAAATCACGAAGGGGGCAAACCCTTTTTCTTACTACTGTAAATAGATTTTGGCTTACATGAATTACCAAAATACTACTGTATATAATTATTATATATTTAATTTTTATGATTAACATATTTGTATACAATTACGTCTTAGTAGTTAAAGCTGTTCCCACTTATATTTTACTCAGAATACAGTCATTTGTCAAAATATTCAGATCTCTTCAGCTTTTTTATAACTTGTAGCTTAACAAGTTCTAGCTCTGCTAGAAGTATTTAGCCCTAGCCATCTTACCATCAGCATAATGCTGCCTCCACCATGTTTTACTGTGGGTTTAATACTTTAAATGTGTTGAGTTGTGCAGTCTAAGTTTTCTCCCATACATAGTGTTTAGAATATAGACTGAAAATGTCGGGTTCTGGGGCTTACCTGACCAGAGAACCTCCTTTCACATGGAACCTGTGTCCCCTACATGGCTTGTGAGGAAATCTTAAAATGGGTCCTCAACAAGCTTTCTCTAAACAATGGCGTTAAGTTTTGTTTCTCTCCCATAAAGGCCAGATTTGTGGATTGTATGACTAATAGTAGTCATGTTGACAGACTGTCCCACCTGAGATGTGGATCCCTTAGATCCTACATAGTTTCCATGGTGCTCTTGCTGCTTCTTTGATTAATGCTCCTCCTACAACTACAACTAGGTTTGTAGTTGTGCTGTGCTACCATTTCTTTTTACCAATTTCCTTCTGAGATGTTCAAAGCTTGAGATGTTGTTTTATAACTAAACTCTGCTTTGAACATCTGTGATGTGCTCCTAATGCTGTTTGTTCACTAATGTTCTACAGAAAACCTCTGAGTCCTTCATAGAACAGCTGGATTTATACAGAGAATAAATTACACACAGATGGACTGTTCACAGCTTAGATGATTTGCATTAGGTTTTTTATGGGCATCAGGATAAAGGGGGTCTGAATACAAATACATGGTACCACTTTACAATAAGGCTCCCTTATGAATGGCTAATAAAGAGTTTACAGATATGCTTAGTTAATCTGTAAACACATTTGCTGTTTGCTTTGTCTGTCAGCGTAGTGTCCAGAGCATGGAGGCGCTACCAGGAGACAGGCCAGTACATCAGGAGACGTGGAGGAGGCCGTAGGAAGGCAACAACCCAGCAGCAGGACCGCTACCTCTGCCTTTGTGCGAGGAGTAACAGGAGCACTGCCAGAGCACCGCAAAATGACCTCCAGCTGGCCACAAATGGGCATGTGTCTGCTCAAACGGTCAGAAACAGACTCCATGAGGGTAGTATGAGGGCCCGACGTCCACAGGTGGGGGTTGTGCTTACAGCCCAACACCATGCAGGACATTTAGCATTTGCCAGAGAACACCAAATTAGCCATTGGTGCCCTGTGCTCTTCAGAGAGGAAAGCAGGTTCACACTGAGCATGTGTGACAGACGTGACAGAGTCTGGAGACGCTGTGGAGAACGTTCTGCTGCCTGCGACATCCTCCAGCATGAATAGTTTGGCAGGGGATCCGTAATAGTGTGGGGTGACATTACTTTGAGGGGCCACACTGCCCTCCATGTGCTCGCCAGAGGTAGCCTGACTGCCATTAGGTACCAAGATGAGATGCATGCCCAGGTGTTGTAGGGAGGTCATACAGGCACGTGGAGGCCACACACACTATTAAGCCTCATTTTGACTTGTTTTAAGGACATTGCATCAAGGTTGGATCAGCCTGTAGTGTGTTTTTCCATTTTAATTTTGAGTGTGACTCCAAATCCAGACCTCCATGGGTTGATAAATTTGATTTCCATTGATCATTTTTGTGTTATTTTGTTGTCAGCACATTCAACTATGTAAAGAACAAAGTATTTAATAAGAATATTTAATTAATTCAGATCTAGCATGTGTTATTTTAGTGTTCCCTTTATTTCTTTGAGCAGTGTATAATATGTCATATAGAGCTGCTAAATTAAACATTTCCGACGAGTCACAACCTTTTAAGCACCTTGAATTACCCTGTTGTTGAAAGTTTGCCATACAAATAAAATTGCCTTGCCTTTTAGTAGGTAGCTTCACAACTTTACAAAAAGGCTCCCTTTAATAGTGCATTTTTAAATTGGAGTTATAAAAGTACAATACTATATACTAAAGAATTATTTTTACTAATACTAATTATGCTTACAAGGTAGTGACTTAGTCTGAAATGTTTAATTTAGCAACTCTAGATTAAATATATAAGTTAGCTCCCTATTTAGCAAGAAACCAATCTGTTTTGTCTTTTTACCCCCTTCATTAATGTGTGATAAACACTCACTAATTATTTATAAAGTGTTTACAGATGAATTAAAAACATAACTATAAACTATTTACGAGTTATTATAAGGAGAGCCTTACAGTACAGTGGTACCAAATACACAAACCTATCAGGTTTTTATTGCTAAAAAATTAGCATTTTTTATTCCACTTCGCTTCTACACACCGCTTTGTGTCAATCTATCATATAAAAACCCAAATAAAAACGTTGAAGGTGTGTGAATACTTTCAAAAGGCAGTGTGCATCGGCACTTACGAACATGCACTTCGATATCCACTCGTCAGCCTGTCCTCGTGCTACCTGTGGACTTAATTTGCTTTGCTTAAGGATGATCAGCGCACTTGTGGAGGAGGAGTGCCCCCAGAAGACTCGGGTTAAGTAGCTTGAGGCTGTCACCCCTTCGCAAGGTTAAAAACATCATATTATGCATCACTTTCAGCTGATGAAGCTCAGCTGCTAGTCAGTTCATCTGTGCAGCTTGGCTGGATGAAACTGTTTGGTGCGAGCAGGGTTTTATATTATCACACCAGCAGCAGAGTTTTATCAGCTCGCGCACCCAAACAATACCCACAGCGCGGTGTTCATCACTTCACTGCCTGCAGCTACAGTCTGGCCTCGACAACAACTGCTGGTAGAGGTCAGCCTGTCTCACAGGGAAGTAAGTGATGCACAAACTCCACAACTTAGCCACCTGATGGACAATTAGTGGCTTGCCCATCTGTTCAACTTTAGTGCTTGGAGCATCTGATGGAGCGACAGTATTCCAACTACAGTAACACTTGCGGCTAGCTAAAATACTCACAGGCATGAAACACACAACCATGTAAGGTGTTTTTAATGCAAACAACTATATTTATTGCCTCTTAATTTCCCTTTAGCCCTAAGATACCAATGATAGTCTTGCCACAGCGCCAGCAGTTAGTCCTGTCCTGTGAGACTGAGTGGCTAATGATAAGGCTTGTTCTCTTTTAGATCCAACAATTTAAATCCTACATGACAGTTTGGCTGCGCCAAGCATCCAGGGCCTGGCACAACAAAATGGTTTTCCTGTCTTCCTAAGGCCCTGCATCCTTTCCTCTCCTTCCCCGAGTCTCTGCTTCCTCTGTGGCTCCCTCTCCGTCTCTGCAGGTGGGTATACATCTCTCCAGATGCTTCATTAGTTCCATTAAGACATCTTCAAACAGAACCTAAAGCTACTCGCTTTGTCCAAAACAACAAATGTGCAACAAGCATGAAAAATCCTCTGACTTCAGTCAGCTTCTTGAGACAATCAGATGAAGAAACGCTTTGTTTATGAATATGTAGAGACACAGCTGAATGCAGTTTGTTGTGTATCATTCTACCTGTGGTATGAGACGGTCCATCTGACTGGATCTGTTCCTGTGTGAGGGGTGTGTAGACAGCCACTCGGGTAAAGTGGGATTCCCTGTAAGCTTGTCTACAATTTCCAGCTGCTGCCAGAACACAGGGCCTGCTCGAACATCTGCACAGGCCTGAGAAAGACGCACACACACACGCGCGGGCACACACACACGCATACATCCATATACAGCTCTTAATCAAAAACACACACGTAACACACCATCTAGAAAGCCTTTCTAAAGGGCCGTATGAGTATAGTTTAGTTCGACAACAGTGCCCCCTTGTGCCTCGCAGGCAGATTATAAAATGTCTATGCAAAACATATATAAAAGATGATTCTAATTAAACTCCATAATCAGAAAATATACAGCACCCTTCAGAATTGTTGGCCTCCACAGTAAAGATGTGTGCATAAGCCTAAATGTAGCACAAGTGATCAACACTCAGTAATAACATTAATAAATGGTTGTAATCTAGACTTTGCAGCAATATTGGATTCTAGATTGTGTGACTTTTGGCTTTAACAAAAAAAAAAAAAAAAAAACTAAAAATGTTATGTTAATGTAAAACAAGCTTCCTCATGTTACCTTAGCAGCTAAATGCATTCCAACTTGATCTGCTTCAGCCTCCAGTTTTCGACTGTAGGGATGGTTGAACATCAGCTGCAAAGGGGAAATAAGAGACCATTTACATGTAAGGATCCCAAAAAAATGCAGCTTTAACATTTTAAAGTTTAAAACTGATGTAACTCTTGGATGGGGTTTCTTTTTCCTATCATTCCCACTTTAACTTTAATACCCTGTAGCTCCAAATATTCAAATGAGTGAAATCATGAATAGTACTACCTCACCTCCACGAGCTTGTCCTTTGCCCACCCTCCCAACAATGCCAAGCTGTCTCCAGGACACAATGCCCAGATGGCTGTCACCAGGATAAGAGACAGGAGGTCCACAACATGAGACAGGCTGGCCTGTTCTGCCTGGAGGGAGCGGGGTAGAAGAGGAAAGAGGATGTAAGCAACAGAATACAAACAGTAAGGATAAGGTTAGAGAGAGAAAACCAGAGCTGAAAACTTTCTGAGCGAGGGAATGAGGTGGCTGGAACATATTGATTGTTCTCATCTATTTCGCTGAAACGTTTTCACTGCAACAGATTTAGAGGTTTTAACAGTCAATCCATTACGGCGCACTAACTTGGTAACATCGAGGTCATCGATGTTCATTCCCTTCATCTAATTAAGATCTTCTCCGAGCGTCTCCTCCCGGGACATTTTCAGACTTGAAATACCCGAATCTTTATTGGACACTTTTAAAACAAAACAAATTAGCCTATATAACTGAAGGGAACACCGTTTCGGCAAAATAAATAGGCACTGATAAATCAACAATAGACAGCTATTTGGAGGAGATTGTCACTGAGTCATATCAAAATCTGATGCAAGAAACCTGAAACTGGTGCCACAGTCAAAATAAACCTACTCAGATAGAGCAAAGCATGATTACAAGTCAAGGCGGTAATAATTTATGCCTCCATATATGACAAAGTTATATGACTTTGCGGAAGAAACCAATGAACAACAATTGCACCACAGGGATGTAAGTGGTTAGTTTGCTCTTAAACATTGGACAGCCAGTGTTCTTGACTTATCCTCATACATGAGGCCCTTGTGTTCAGCCCCCTTTACTCTGAAACCTCAAAATAAAATCTAGTACAAACAACTGGCTTCAGAAGTCACCATGATTAGATAAAGTCTTTCCGCAGCTGTTCTGTGAAGGCCTCAGAGGTTTGTTAGAGAACAAACAGCATCACGAAGACCAAGGAGCACAGCAGACGGGTCAGGGAGAACGTAGTGGAAAAGTTCAACGCTGGGCTATGTTATAAAACAATATCCCAAACGTTGCACATCTCACAGCGCTGTTCAGTTCATCACCTGGATATGTAAAGAGCATGGGCCAGCTGCAAACCTACTATACTGTACATCACATGACCTCAAGCGACAAGCAGAGCGCGGAGATCGTTAATCAAAGAAGCAAGAGGACTACTGTTACTCTGGAGGAGCTGCAGAGATCTGCAGCTCAGGCTGGAGGTTATGCAGACACCATAACTACTGGTCACACACTCCACAAATCTTGCCCTCATGAAAGTGGCAGCAAAACATCATTGTAGCAGGAAAGGTACGGCTGAAACCAGACGTTTACATACACTGAATAAAAAGACACATATGTGTTTTTTTAGCTCACTGTCTGAACTTAATTCAGACTAAACGTCTCGTGTTTTAGGTCAGTTAGAATCACCAACATTATTTCTATTTGCTACATGTCACAATAATAAAAGACTACATCAGAGATTTATTTATTAAAACCTTCAAAATCAGAAATTCACATACATTTTCTCAGTATTTGGTAGGATTGTCTTTGAACTGTATGACTTAGGTCAAATGTTTCGGGTTTCGTTCCTCAAGCTTCTCACAATAGTTCGCTGGAGTTCTGGCCAATTCCTCCTGACAGAACGGGTGGAACTGAGTCAGGTTTGCAGACACGCCTTTTCAGATCTAGAATTGAGAGCAGGATTTTGTGATGGCCACCCCAAAACATTGACTTTGTTGTCCTTTGGCCAATTTGTAACCACTTTGGCTGGATGCTTAGGGTCATTGTTCATTTGGAAGACCCATTTGGGCCTGACCTTTAACTTCCTGGCTGAAGTCTTAAGATGTTGCTTCAGTATTTCCTCATAATGTTCTTTCCTCATTTTATTGAAAGCACCAGCTACTCCTACAGCAAAAAAGCCCCACAACATGATGCTGCCACCCCCATACTTCACAGTAGGGATGGTGTTACCAGGCTTACAAACGTCCTTCTTTTTCCTCCAAATGTAACAGTGGTCTCTGACATATTCTTTCCTCATTATTGTGGCATTTAGCAAATAGAAATTATTTTGGGAATTCTAACTGACCTAAAGCAAGAGCAGTTTGGTTCAATTTGACTTCAGATAGTGAGAAAAAGGTGTATGTTTGTTTTTATTCAGTATATGGAAACATCTGGTTTCAACTGTGTATAAAGTGTTATTTTCCATTTATAACAAGACATGACAAAATATGGAAAATGTTCATCGTGGCGCATGAATACTTTGGTAAGGCACAATAGACAAAGAGATTGATCAGATATTCAAGAACCTGGACCTTGTAGCAACTGGCAGACTTTATACAGGAGCTGCACTGAGACCTATTCTCAGGAATTCAAATCCTTTTATCTAGCTCATATTGGTTTATGGTAATAATTTGATGAGATTTAAAAAAAAAAAAAAAAATTCTGATCAGCTCTGTCAGTTTTTCCCACTTCTCATTTATGTCTCAGTCTGCACTGGCCTATTAAAAAAATCCCAATAAACATTGATGTATGTAGCTGTAATGTGACAAAATGTGAAGAAGCTCATGGCTTTTGCAAGGACCTGTATCTCCAAAGCTTCATTCAGAATAAACACATTCAGAATCACCAACTGCAAAAGGTCGTGAACTCACTGAATGGTCCAGTATAGCATGAGCCATTTCATGTCCAAGAACAATCATGAGCTGGTCAACATCTGCCACCGCTCTCAACATCCCAGTGAACACAAACACTTTCCCATTCTACAAGAAAAGAACAAGCATAATGCACACCTGAGTCACACACTATACTGAAGTAACAAAAGGGCATGAACAAGAAAAAAGTTTGTTTTTTACTCACAGGAAGGACAAAGGCATTGATTTGGGGACTTTCCACCACATGTAAACTCCAGGGGACTTGCGACACTTCTGGGATGTCCTTGTTCCTTTGGGTTAGGAGCTGCACCGACTGCTCCACCATCTGGTGAAGAGGGTCAGTGACAGGAAGCAGCTGCTCTGCAAACTCCTCCAGGTGCTGGAACCCAGAGTTAGGAACAAATATGAATGGTCCCATTTTGTTTTCTCCAACACCAGTCACTTCAGTAGATATCATTTTCCCTGCATTGACTGTTCATTGCTGATTCTTTAAAAACGTATTCAATTCAATATAGTTTATTTCTATATTGCCAATTCACAACACATGTCATTTCAAGGCAGTTTACAAGAAAAATCATTTCAATTTAATCATACATAAATTCCAATTAACCCTTCAATTCATTATTCCACTCAGTTTTAAAGTTTTCTACCTAAGAAAACCCATCAGATTAAATCAAGTCATTTTTTTTTGCATCAAGACTTTCAACATTCACTCCTCCTGGACGAAAATGTAGCGACAGTAGACAATCGCCTGCATTGTGTCGTTGGCTTCACAGCAATCCTACATACTGAGCAAGCATGTAGCGACAGTGGAGAGGACAAACTCCCCTTTAACAGGAAGAAACCTCCAGTAGAACTAGAAACTCGATCAGTACGAGCGGCCAGCTGCCACGACCGACTGGGGGTTTGAGAAGACAGAGAAGAAACACAGAAAGAAGAAAAGATCTGATGTAGGAGTACTTTCTATGGTTAAGAAGGTAAAAAGTTGATAACAGGACATGGAGAATGTTCAGTTACTGGGAGCATCATCCCAGCTGATGCTCTCTCTATCAAGGCATCACAGCTAAACAGGATACCAGACCAGGTGTAGCTTCTATAGAGAGAAAAACACTGAAATAAAACAAAGTTAACAGTTGAAATAATGGCATAATGCCATCGGAGAGTAGTAGAAGAATTAAAGTAGCAGAGTGAAGAAAATTGGTCAGTCTGTCCTCCAGCACTCTGAGCCTATAGCAGCATAACTACAGAGCTAGCTCAAGATGACCTAAGCCACTCTAACTATAAGCTTTATCAAAAAGGAAAGTTTTAAGCCTGGCCTTAAAAGTAAACAGCGTGTCTGCCTCACGGACTAAAACTGGGAGCTGGTTCCACAGGAGAGGAGCCTGATAACTAAAAGATCTGCCTCCCATTCTACTTTTAGAAATCCTAGGAACTACAAGTAAACCTGCAGTCTGAGAGTGAAGTGCTCTGTTGGGAACATATGGAACAATCAGTTCTCTGATGTATGATGGAGCTTGATTATTAAGGGCTTTATTTGTAAGAGGGGGGAGCTTAAATTCTATTCTGGATTTAACAGGGAGCCAATGAAGGGAAGCTAAAACAGGAGAAATGTTATCTCTCTTTTTAATATTCATCAGAACTCTTGCTGCCGCATTTCGGATCAACTGAAGGCTTTTAATGGCATTTTGTGGACTACCTGATAGTAAAGAATTACAGTAGTCCAGCCTTGAAGTAACAAATGCATGGACTAGTTTCTCTTCGCTCCTGGACAGGATGTTTCTAATTTTAGCAATATTCCAGAGGAATGAGGCTCTCCGCAAAGTGGTTATTAACAATTGTATATCAGCCATCTGAATTTTTAAGAAACAGTGTAGTGATTAGCGTCTGCCATCATTTCTCACCTTCTCTGAAGTCAGAGCTGCCAGCTCCATGTACTTCTCCCTGCTGAACACCAGGAGGCGGACCCGCCCTGTCACTGGGGACTCATCCAGGTGTGTTAGGAGTAGAAGAGCCACAATTACCAAAAGAACTCCTGCCCCTGCCGCCAGATGCCAGCGGCGCCTCCGGATCCATTCATGCATGAGCTGTCGGCGGTTGTCTGGTAGAGCCACCCACCACTTCCTTAGACTCCTGCACAGAAAGGGAGGAAAACAGTAGGGTAGTAACTCCAAACTCACACATGGGCCACTAGTGCTCAACGCTATAAAGAAAGCAATCCTCTAAAGCTTCTTTCATGTCAGTAGAACAGCCATCTCCTAAGTAGAGAATGAAAAACAAGGAAAGCATAAAACAGAATTGTGAAAATACATACTGAGATCAATCATCTAATCTTCAAAGAGGCAACGGAAGGCCCGGGGGTCTTATGAACCCTCTGTGTGGCAGGTTTTTAATCATCCCAACATGAGAACCAAAACATATGGTGCAGGTGCCTGAAATCACTTCCCTAAACCTCTGAGAAAAGCTGAGTTTGGATTTCATTTTAGTAAACTCAAACAGGACTTTTTAAATCCAGCATTAAACAGTTTCATTTATTGCCCTAATCGGCAATAGTTGCATGTAAAGCCTGACAATAATGTTTTAGATCTTATTTTAAGAGAACAATGACGGTAGTAGCATAGAATAGAAAGTAGTATATAATAATTTAGATGTTTGCATTATTTGTTTGACTTTATATCAATATAATTTTTATTGTTTTACAGTAGAATTTAAATAAAAATCAACATCCCATTAAATGTTTAGTTCTTTATTAAATTATGTTTGCATATCAATCTCTAACCTAAACTTTATGTCTGGAAAAGTAAACAATTTTATCAAACTTAAACATCAGTTAAACTAAATATGTCAACAAACATTTCTTTTCTAACTAAGTGAAATGTTAAGATACCCTGCGCTCTAATAACTGGTGTCACATCCTTTGGTTGAACAACTAGTGAGTCTTTTAGTCAGTCTGAAGCAAGGTTGCCTCACCCCTCACTTAAAGCAGGTATGTGTTCGAAGGGTATCTTATACAAATGCCTGCTTGAAATCAAACCACCACATCCCAAAAGGACAAAGATCTGAAATGTGACTTGACTGTAAAACAGTTAGTTTCTTAGTTTACAGTCATTTCGTGGTGTATTGACTGGTATGTTTTGGGTCCCTGTCACGCTTCAGTTCTTTTTCGGCTTAATTTCTTAAATATATGGTTTTCATCAGGTACCTTCAGAAACGCAGTACAATTCATTTAATGGATTCTAAAAGGCTTTCTTGTTATGAAATAGCTGTTTTTTTAAATTCACTTGAGACCGATTGAAATTCCTGCAACAATCTTCTTTTTGAAGGCCTCGGACAACTCTCACACCACTGTAAACAGGCCAAACTAATCTTTTTAACTTTAAACAGGACGACCCTTCCTAAAAATGATGCGAAATTATGATCTGATGCGATATTACAGTGTGATTTTTAGCCATTTTAGGTGGAAATAAATGTGAGGGTTGTCCAAATTTACTCCTTACCAGACATGTTTCAAAATGACAATTTACACAAAGTGTAGTAGTAAGGTCATTTCCCCCCCCTGATTTTATAGGTTATTGTTTATATTTACTATCACATCTCAACGTCTTTGTGTTAGAAAAACTCACGGACTGTAGTAATTAGACAACCTGTACATGGAAGTGTTTTTCATGCCTTTTATGTTTGTCCAAAATAACTAAAGTCAGGAGCAATAATAGGTCTGACGTCTGCTCCCTACCTGCCCAGCAGTATAGCCAGGAGCTTCTGCAGTGGTTTGAGGACCATCCACAGGAGGGGAGCAGGGAGCGCTCTCAGGGGGGCTGAGGTGTGGAAGTGGTGGCCCCACTGTGACTGGACGGGACCTATCCGGGAACACGCCGTCCGTACGTTGCCACATAGTACAAAAGACTGTCCGGTTGCACAGACTCTCAAGTCAGAGGAGATTTTCCGAAAGTGGTCACGAAAACACCCTAAGAACGGGTTCTTCTTCAGAGTGAAATCAGCTTGTTTGCAGAGCTGCAAGTGTCGAGTCAGATTTATGTGAAAATAAATACGGCGAGTGTCTCTTAAAAAGTTACTACATAGAAAAGCCATTGTTGTTACATTTAACAAGGGCTACTTTATAATACAGGTGTGATAAAATATTCGTGTGACACGGATAACTATCACGTAGGACGGCGCTGTGATCTCAACGTGTTTCAAGTTTTGTTGGTGCCATGGTGAGCCGTCCTTCCGGTTTCAACCGTCAAAGTCATTGCAACCCGCCGATTGATAGCTTGTAACCTTGGTAACCACAGTGCAGCGATAGCGGCGCCTCTCAGGTCTTCGCGTTGGTCCAAACTTTGCTATATAGCAGCGTTAGGCACAGAAACAGCTTATGATACAGCGACGCCCCTCACCCGCTCTGCAATACAGGATATGTTACGTAACCTCGAGTGTTAGGGTTAGAACTAACGACGTCGCTGCTTCTCAAATGATTCCGCGTAGAAACACTTTCGCAACGAAGGTTCCTCTTCACAGATCGGGCTCAATCGAAGTTATACACGTACCCTGTGGTTAACTAACATGGGAAAAAGTAGTTTTATGCATTTATTAAACCTCTTTGCAGCGCCTGCTCAAAGTTATAAGACCTAAGCAAAACTTTATTTAGGGGGGTAAAAAATATTACATCACAGTACCACTAAAATATCTTTAATGTTGCATACATGTCCATGTAAAGAGCGTAAGGTAAAAAGTAATACCTTCAGATAGATGGCAAACTATTTAGAGAACTTGGGATAAAATGATGCATTCAAACAGCAACAGAAAAAATATTTCTTAATCTATTGAGGAAAAAAAAAACATTGTGAAGAAAAAAGTGACTCCAGCTAAGACACAAGCAGCAAAAATGACTAAATTAGCACTGAATTATGACTCGGGCCCACATATCCATCTGTTGGTCAGCTGAAAAGTTTACCTTTGGCTTGTGTTGGCTCTGCCACTTTCCCCAAAAGATTTGAAAAGGCTTAAGGTAGTTCTGATTCATATAAATATACACACACAGTAAAACAACACATATAAAAATAGTTTTATTGTAGTAATAGAGCAAGAGATAAAATACTCTCTTACACACACCAAACACAGACTTGATTTACGATTATTGTGAGGGCTGTTTGCTAATATCAAAGCACCATACTGATGCGTATAACCAGCTTAAATCAGCGTCTACCCCTAACAATCATATCAATCTTTTTTGGACCCCATACCCAGCTCCTTCACGATGTTCAACCAAGACACCTCGAACGTAAACATTTATATACAAGAGATCTCTTTTAACTGAATATTTCAATCCCATCCAATTTCCTATAACACTATAAGGAAAACTTCAACATATGTACTTCAAACGTTGCACCCTGCTAAATACTGTGATTAAAATGTATTATTTCACAATAAATAGTCATGCTCAGTTGATAACACCGAGCCTAAATGCAAAACTGAGCTGCTGTTTGTTTCTGCCTCATCCCCTCCCTTGGGGAACTTCTGACTGATCAGCTGGTCAAAAGCGGTGTTGTCTGATTGGACAGGCTTTGAGTTGTTTAAAGGCTCTCCTTCTTCCTCATATGAGGTTTTCTGCTTGGAGATAAAGTCTGACAAGAACAGAGACTGTATCTCAGAGAGGAACTGGTCTCCTTCTCCATCTGGCAGGGCTTCCAAGTGTCTTGCCAAAGATGCCATCATCTAGAGAGAAAGTTACAGCCTTGAGCTACTGAGAGTGAAATAACTGAAATAAGCAAGGAGCCAGATTTACCTTTTCCAAACAGGTGAGATTAGAGTCTCTCCGAAACAATCTGTCCATCTGTACGCTCCTGCACAACCAGAACAAAAAAAAAATGTTTTCGAGAGAAACTACAGCATAATCCATAACCAAGCCAGCATATGATTGTGGGAATCATAGTCCTGATTATCACTAACCCGTGTGCCTTAGCATACTTCTGGATGATCCACTGAGCTCTTCTCATGGTCTGCTCCCAGTCAGGAGACTCTTGTGTTGACAGAAAGTTGAATCTGTAAGGCAACTCTGGGGAGGAACAGAGAGAGAAAGGGAAAAACTAAGCTGCAGGATAAAAACATGCGCACAAAATTTCATGACCTACATTGTCAGCTTGATTGTTAGGCCTCTTGATCAGAACTATTTTGATGTTTGGAGTCATGTCTTACTGTGTGTTAGAGTGTGTTTCACATACTGTTTTGGCTAGAGGGCTCTTGGCTTTCTTTCACCAACAAGCAGGTGATTTGGGAGTGGGGTGAGGGGTTAGCGGGGTCATACGGGCTCACTATCATCCCGATGAAGGGGGCTCCACCGCGGGAAAAATAACTCTGTGTGAATCAGAGAACGGAAAATCAGACAACATGTTCACATGTACAGTACCTTGCTTAGGTTTTCACACCCCTTCAACCTTTCTTACAATACGTATTTTACTGGGATTCTCTGAAGTAGACCAAAATATTGTGGAATTAGGAAGAGTGATTAAAAGGTAAAATAGCTTTCAAAATTTTCACAAATAAAAATCTGAGAAGTGTGAGCTGCATATGTATTAATCCACTTTGACATTGATGCCACAAAATATAATCCAGAGGAACTCTTTGCAAGCAAAAGTCATGTAATTGGTAAACAGAGTTCACCTGCATAAATGCCTCAGATGTTTGTTAGAGAACAAAAAGTATTATTTGGGTAATGAAATGCACAAGACATGTTTATGTTTGTGTGGTGTGTGTGTGTGGTGTTTTGGTCAGATGAGGCTAAATTCCCTTTTTTTGACTTCATGCAAAACTCCCTGTGTGTCAGAAAATTAACACTAGTGAAACACGGTGGTGGCAGTATCAAGCTGTGGGGACGCTTTTCTTCAGCAGACAGAAGCCAGCTGGTCAGAGCTGATGGAAAGCAGATGAAGCTAAGTATAAGGCAATCCTGGAAGGAAATCAGTTTGACACAGCAAAAGACTCGAGACTGGGTCAGAGGTTCTCCTTCCAGCAGGACAATGAACATAGATATACATTCATATTCAACTAGCTATGCCTGCATAATTTAGACCAAAGCATTTTCATGTTATAGTATAGGCCCAGTCAAATTTCAGATTTAAGTCCAACTGAGAATCTTTGGCAAGACTTGCCACTCACATAGCCTACTGCCTCCATCCAGTTGGATTCTGCATGAGCCATTTTGCCAAGAAAAACATGCAAAAAGAAAAGCTGGCATAGATATACACCTATGATATACACCAAATGACTTGCAGTACTAATTGTACAGTACTAACCAGTGCCGTGGTTAAAAAAAAAAAAAAAAAAAAATTGATCCTCTGATTCTGAATAGATTCTCATAAAAATTCCTAAGGATCGATTCGTACGTCCAAAGATCGATCTAATCGTTTAAAATTGTTTGCCCTTTTTACAGCTAAAATAGGCGGGAAAAGTCCAGATGAGCATTGTAAGGCTTTGGTCTGGAAGGGTTAATACTGTTTCCCCTGGTGAACTGTAACCCCACTCAGTGTTGTGTCGTTCCATTATAGTCATTGAATTAAGGTAACAGCTCAAAAAACGGTTGTATATTTGTTTGTGTTGGTAGATTACATAAATTAAAGTTTTGTGATTGTAACATAACACAATATGTAAAAGTCCAAGTGTCATGAACTGAGGAGAAACCTGCACGGGTTCTTTTATCATTTCTGTTTTACCTGGAACTGGTCCTGTGTGTTGATATCCCGCACTGACGGGTTTGGGTGAAAGGAGGGGTGCGAGTGGTACCACCCCACAACGCTAAAGCCCAGGGACGAGAGCATGTCACAGGCCTGAGTCTGTGACAACGGGTCCATCTCGCACTGCAGACCTGTGCTCACACTGTTGCATGGTTCTGCTGCACAGATCTGGACACAGAATTGCTTGTCAGCTTTCAGAAAATTTTGAATAAAAATGAACCTCATCACCTCCTACCTTGAGCACTTTCTCTTCCTTGTTGAACGTTCCACCCAGAAGACCAATGACTTCACCTCTTGAAACGTGGGCATGCTGAACATAGGATTGAAAAATATGCAATCCCTTTACAGCAATTAAAATAAAATATCTGGTATGTTTCACTGAAGAAAGCGAAAAAAGAAACCATTTTGGATGAGACTGTGTTTGTAATGTACCATGTCCATGATTAGAAGAGTCTCAGCACACACAATGACCTGAAATGGCTCCTGGGGAAAACCGAAAGTAAGATTTTAAGATGTTTAATCATAATACTCACAAAATGTCATCCACAAAATACAGTAAAATATAATTACCACATAAAAAACATTGTATGAATGCGTGTTACTGCACCAATACGTAGGACTTTATACGGTACTGCAAACACTTTCAGAGAAAAACAGTTTGAAGACAACCTGAAATTGTAATGGAGACTAAGGTGAGACAAATATTTGGGGAAAATATAGTTTCTAATAGTAAAAGGAACAAGTGCAAGCTTCCAAACCAGTACTTCCATTAGATTTTTGCCTTATACATATGTAAAAGGCAACGTTAGTGTTAAATCTGCTGTTTTACAGTTTGTCATCTTCCCACCTACTCTGGTGTGTCTAAAAATGTTTTGTCAAAGTATCTAAAAAAAATTTTATTAAGTTGGTCAAAGCATAAAGAAATGAAGAACACTTTGTAAAACATCAAATCCTATCATATTTATGAAGTGTGTTTTTGATGATGCACTCCCGTTTCACCGTTTAATATATTAAGTGTGCCAAAGAGCCATATACGGTTCCAGAGTTGCAGGTTGCTGACCCCTGATATAGCAGATGAAAACTGTGATCCTATCTCAATCACATGAAGCTAAAAGTACAACACCTTAATATTTGAATTAATTGATCAATTAAAACTTTGACGGTAAAAAAATAAATTGGTAAAAACACAGAAAAAAATTAAATTAGTTCAAAAGACCGATTAGCTTCAGTTCTTGTTCCAGTGCCTTTCATCATAAGAAACTGATTTAGTATTATCTTTTCAGTACAGGGGCCATGACCAGTTCTACAAGGGCACTGATCCCTGTTGGCCCCTGTCTAGAACTGCCCATGGCTGGAGGAACTTAGCCGTGTGCAGTTCAGCACAATATTGAGTTGGACAACTAATTTAATGCTCTGCAGCCAGAAAAACTGACGGTCTGAGCGCTGTGAGAGGGAGATGGTACCTCAATCAGCACTTCTAAAATGTGACTGTCAAATATTTATAAGTATAATATAAGTATGCTATAAAAATAACAAGACATTACATCCCATTTGTAGAGACATTACAAGAAGTACATTTCAGGTTTTGCATAAATTAGCATATCAATAATCTTCTGTTCCAATGCTGTCATTTCAAAATCTGACAGATATTTCTTATGTTCATCCAGATCTCAGATTTCAGATTTTATGGGTGGCAGCATTTAAACTATTTATAAATAAGTATGGGAAATGTAAATCAGCATATTTCTTTTTCAATAAATGACACCCAGTGTTTGTTAAATAGAGAACATGTTCTATTCAAACCAGGCCTAAACATAGCCGTAATTACATTAAATATAAAATAGGCCTGACTGTCCTGCTGTTGCAGCCACTCCAAGCATTCGGCTTGCCTAGTTAAGTGTATCTTCATTAGTGCAGACAAAGTGTCTGCATAGTGTAGCATGACATTATGTAACACAGTTATTGGGGCAGTTTGAGCAGCACTTGCATAAATGTAGGGGCAGTCTACATGTACATGTACTATATGTTGAGTCTCTGAGATACAATGGTCATGAAGAGGAGTTTTTTAAATCTCCAAAACACCATAGCAGGGCTAGTTTAGCTGAAAATCAAATAAAAAATGCAACAAAATCTATTTTGGAATGTTATTTACTTAAGGCAGTGTATTTATCTATGCCAATAGATATGCAATGTTATAGTTAGACAATGAGACACTGACCTGAACATCCTTCTCAAAAGATCTGCAAGGAATAAGCTGGAATGGATCAAAAGACCTATTGTACAGAGATTGAATATAGGGTTAGTCTTCTGCAGCATATACACTGCTCAAAAAATAAAGGGAACACTAAAATAACACATCCTAGATCTGAATGAATTAAATATTTTTATTAAATACTTTGTTCTTTACATAGTTGAATGTGCTGACAACAAAATAAAACAAAAATTATCAATGGAAATCAAATTTATCAACCCATGGAGGTCTGGATTTGGAGTCACACTCAAAATTAAAGTAGAAAAACCCACTACAGGCTGATCCAACTTTGATGTAATGTCCTTAAAACAAGTCAAAATGAGGCTCAGTAGTCTGTGTGGCCTCCATGTGCCTCTATGACCTTTCTACAATGCCTGGACATGTTCCTGATGAGGTGGCGGATGGTCTCCTGAGGGATCTCCTCCCTGACCTGGAGTAAAGCATCCACCAACTCCTGGACAGTCTGTGGGACTACGTGGCGTTGGTGGATGGAGCGAGATATGATGTCCCAGATGTGCTCAATTGGATTCAGGTCTGGGGAATTGGCAGCCCAGTCCATAGCATCAAAGCCTTCCTCTTGCAGGAACTGCTGACACACTCCAACCACATGAGGTCTAGCATTGTCTTGATTTAGGAGGAACCCAGGGCCAACAGCACCAGCATATGGTCTAACAAGGGGTCTAGAGATCTCATCTCAGCACCTAATGGCAGTCAGGCTACTTTTGACAAGCACATGGAGGGCTGTGCGGCCCCCCAAAGTAATGCCACCCCACACCATTACTGACCCACTGCCAAACTGGGCATGCTGGAGGATGTTGCAGGCAGCAGAACGTTCTCCACAGCGTCTCCAGACTCTGTCACATCTGTCACATGTGCTCAATGTGAACCTACTTTCATCTGTGAAGAGCACAGGGCACCAGTGGAGAATTTGCCAATCTTGGTGTTCTCTGGCAAATGCCAAACGTCCTGCACGGTGTTGGGCTGTAAGCACAACTCCCACCTGTGGACGTCAGGCAGTGCTCCTCTTGTTCCTCCTTGCACAAAGGCAGAGGTAGCGGTTCTGCTAATGGGTTGTTGCCTTCCTACGGCCTCCTCCACGTCTCCTGATGTACTGGCCTGTCTCCTGGTAGCGCCTCCATGCTCTGGACACTATGCTGGCAGACACAGCAAACCTTCTTGCCAAAGCTCACATTGATGTCCCATACTGGATGAGCTGCACTACCTGAGCCACTTGTGTGGGTTGTAGACTCCATCTCATGCTACCACAAGAGTGAAAGCACCGTCAGCATTCAAAAGTGACCAAAACATCAGCCAGAAAGCATACAAACGGAGAAGTGGTCTGTGGTCACCACCTGCAGAACCACTCCTTTATTGGGGGAGTCTTGCTAATTTCCTATAATTTCCACCTGCTGTCTATTCCATTTGTACAACAGCATGTGAAATTGATTGTCAATCAGTGTTGCTTTCTAAGTGGACAGTTTGATTGCACAGAAGTGAGATTGACTTGGAGTTACATTGTGTTGTTTAAGTGTTCCCTTAATTTTTTTTGAACTGTGTATTTTATTTCTAGATACATGAATCCATCATGCTCACCTTCTGTATCTGGGTATCTTGCAGGGTTTAGGCTGCTTCTTCATTTCCTCTCTCCGCTGAGCCAGCTCTTCAGCGCTCAGATGCTGAAAAACACGTCACCCACACAGATTCAGTAGAAATAAAGATACAGGTTCAAATTTGCTGAAGTGTACGTGCAGGTAAAACAGTGTCCATACCTCATAAGTCTGTCCTTCTAAATCTTTAGCGTCACACCAGTTCCCCCATATGTCTCGCACGCGTCTCTTCCTGGTCCGCTGCAACCAATCAGATATTAGCTCAGGCCTTCCAAGCTCAAGTTTTGCAGCTGGATACAGTATTCAAGAACCTACCATGCTCTGTAACCTCTGAGCTAGCTGATAAGCCTCAAGCACATCTATGCCCTCCTTCGGCTTGCTGCGGTCCACCACTCTTGGTCGATTATACACCGCTTGCTCTACAAGAAGAAAGCATGAAACCAGAAACTAAATTGGAACAAAGCAGCAGAAGTTAATGGGTCGCTTAAGGGTCGCAGGTTTACCACAGTTGAAGTTGATGGCTCCAATGAGCTCCAGGTACGTGTGTATCCTCCCGATGCAGTTCACGTCTCCACAGTTCTTCAGACCAGGACGGACGGACGTCTTGTTCAGGTATCTGGGTTTGCTCTTCAGCCTGATGAAAAAAAGCAAGAGTGCTCAGTTTTTCCCTACAGCTGAGCTGAAGACAGTTTAAGAAAGGTTTGGTGCTACCATTGATCCAGGATGTAGTTCCTAATCTTTAGATATCTTTCGGGGGTTTTTGACGGTCGACCCTCGAAGAACTCTGGGATGGCTTGTTTCTCATCCTCTGTGATCATCTCTGTGTCCAGCTCAACTGCTTGCTCAGGGGCCCTGAGCTCTTCCACGTCTTCGTCTTCATCCTCCTGCTCCTCATGGTCTTTGTCTGGTCCGTGCATGCCCGTGTTTTCATCAGAGTCTGCCCACAAAACAGAATCACACTCACTGACCGTTCATGAGGCCAAAACACAAACAAACTCCTCGTGTGGATTACCTGTGGAGTCATGAGATGCTTCCATGAGCTGACCACTATGTGTTGAGGTGTCACACTGGGAGCTCTGATCATTACTAGGATTAGTCGTCAGCTTTGAGTCTGTCTGTGATTCTACCTCAGGAAGTTCTGTTACATCATTCTCATCTGATGCAGTGTTTTCTTCTTCCTCTCTGCAAAAAAATACAAATGAGGATGGAGGATTTTGCTCAGAAGGAGAGCTCAGGTAGGGTTGGTCCTTCGTCTCATTGATCCTCTCTAACAAAGTCGGCTCTTTTTGCGCTTTTGTTGGCCCTTCTACTAAAGTGTCAGTCTCTGGTTTCTCCGGTGGCCCACTGAATTCAGTTTTGATGTCCTCCCCTTCGCCCTCAATTGGGTCATCAGTGATGTCTACATCCTCATCATCAGAAAGCCTCTCTATGCGGACAGTATTGGTCACAGCAGGCTGACGAGGCTGCAGCTCCTGTTCTGGACCTGTAGAGGGAGATGCTGCTCCAGGTTTCGATTTAGCCTTTAGTTGGAAACAACAGAAGTGTGTTTGAATATCCTTCACGCCAGTGTGGACCAGTGTGTCACAGGCAGGTAGTCTCACCTTGCGTTTGAAGTACTGCCTGGCATAACTCTTGACCTGAAGGACACTTCGAGTGTCCACAAGCTTGGCAATTTTTGTCCACCTTCGACCATATTGAGCCTTAAGAAGTAGGAGGGAAAAAAAACTGTTCACAAAAAGGCACACAATATTGAAATACGTATGCAAATTAAATGAAAGTAAGAATGAACAAAAAGAATCAAAGGGGAGCACTTTAACTGCTATCAGTGGATTTAAAAAGTGTGTGTTGTAGATGATGTTAAAACACTAGGATTTTGTAATGTAAAAAATTGTACTACATTTTTTTATGTCCGCCTTCAATATGACTTTTATTCCGTACGGCTTAATGGAAAAACAAGTCTTACTGGGGAAAACATAGAAACTATAGAAGGTCCAGGTAAAATTAGGTATTTTTTTTGTTTATGTACACAAAGTGGTGTTTTTACACTCAATATGCGATTATTCCAAGTATGGCTTCAACAGACCATGACATATTCTCCCTCGTGGTTTGAGAGATTTTAACCAGTATTTGATTACGGTTTTGTCACATATTTCACTTAATTATTACTATTAATATTGGTAACTGTCATCTCTGGTCATGGTTTATTTACAATTCAGTGTTTTCTTTGTATTACTCACCTGACAGATACCTTTCTACAATGAGAAGCAGTAGATCCTAATATATTATATATATACATATATACATATATACATACATATATACATACATATATACATACATATATACACACATATATACACATATACACACATACATACATACATACATATATATACACACATACATACATACATACATATATAACAGAATGACTTGTTTGTCACATTAATGGTCTAAACTTTTCTCATGGTTAATCTTGGTCTCTTATTTTTACATTGGAAAAACCCAACATTTTAAGAGTGGCGTGAACTCTACTATTTTAATAATGTACAAAACAGAGTCATCATCCATTTTAAACAGAAAAGTTGTATCACTTCAGGCCTACATTTACTATTAGAATCACGACGCTTACCAGTCCCTCCTCAAACAGCTCTTTTTCCTGTTTGGACCAGCGAGATGAAGCTGAGGCAGAGGTTGAGCTTTTGGTAGGAGATCTGAACATTCACCAGAGAAGCGTGTCAATCTGATTTTCAACAAAAATAACAGTTGGGGTGGAGTGGGTGGGGAACTTTAAAACAAAAAGTGACTTACTTCTTTACTTTAGGCTTTTTATTGGGATCACTGTGCAAAATGTCGGGCATCCGCTCACCTGTCAAGTAATATCTTCAAATAGAGTTAAGTACAATTGCTCGATGTTTGGTGGGTTTTTATTTTTGTAGCTGTTTTGAATCAATAATCCTACCAGTACAGCAAAAACTCAATAATTAGTTACAAAAACCTTTAATTTTTCTCTTCAGCTCCACATTCATAGATTTAACCTTTCTTCTATTAGAATAATAGCCTGCAGGATCTTTCTTTCTTTGAAGATCAATTATTTTGCTTTCGTCTAAAAGCCCGTATGAGTAAAGTAATGCATACAGAGAAGAGAAATGGTCACTCTAAGACAGACTATGCTCAGTGAAGTTTAACTGATGCTTTAAACTGAGCCTAAGGACTTTGATACCTTGTGAAGTTACAGAACATTGTCCAACTCTGTAAAATCTCTGATCAGACACATCTATTGAAGACACACAAGCTCGTCAGAGAACCTTGGTGAATAAACAAGGACCTGTCAGCTGTGGTTTAAAGGATACTGTTCCTCCAGCAGCATCCTCTCTATCACCTCTCTGTTCTCCGGGCTGATGGAGCTGTCCAGCTCCCAGGGCTGCAAACAACACACAACACTGATCAAAAAGTCCCACAGTCAAACCTAATGGACAAACGGTGGATTTCACGAAGTCCTACCAGGATCCAGGAGCTGCTTCTGTCCGCAGGCTGGGTGGACCGCTCCTGGATTGACCCTGCTGCGTCCATCTCTCTGCAGCAAGAAGGAAACAAGCGGTAAGAGACAACAAAAGCACTGAAAATAAACTCATTAACCAGCCATTATGGACACATAGCTCCCCGAGACAACACAGACTGGACACAGCACGAAACAGAAAGACTTCTTACCCAACATTATTATCATAAATGTCTCCCTCGATGTCAACATCCACTTCGTCCTCCATGTTGCAGGACAAACGTAAACAGAATAGAGGTAGTGGTGGCCAGTTTGACCTACAGCGCCACCCTGTGGCTGGAGGAGCGACGCATAAGGCGCATTGATGTCAACAAGGAAACACCTGCAAAGTAGATGAGTAAAGAAATTCAACAGCAAAAAAATAATAGCATATACTAAAATAAAGATAAAATAATGAATAGGTTACAAAAAAAATTACCTTAAATCCGTTTTCTTCAGATCAGAGAACGACAAAAGAAGTCCGATCTAAAAATTTAGAATAGGGGGGCATCTTGACCACCTGACTTTGTATTTTGCTTGGTAGCAAATGAACAAAAATGGCACTATAAAGTTATTCGGTAAGTTGTCTGCTCACTTTGCATAATTTCAATAATTAATCAATCGAAATGAATGAATGACGGAATGAGTAAGAGAGTATAACACTAAGCCTAAAACAATAAAGCCTTACTCTTTGGCACAAGAATGTAAAACAAAAATGGGGAATTTTACCCCACACATTTTTACCTTTTCAAAGTTCAGTCTGAGCTACAGAAGTTCAAGTATTTATTTCTGTTAATCTTGGCTGGACCTCTAATGAATTAGGTCAATCACTTTAAAGGGGGGGTGAATAATCATGTGATCACTCCTTTTATGTTAAATATATTTTATAGCCACTGTATACACAAAATATCTGATGAATTAATGGATCAAAGTTGCATAGCATGGAGACACTCAGCCTTGGGTTCTGCTGAGATGTTATGGAAGCCCTGGTTGCTTTCCTAGTGGCCTTCGGGTCATTTACATTGTCGGTCCTGGGATCTCATCTTCTTGACGATACTCCATGGTTTCTCTTTGGGGGCCAGGTCAGTTTGCTGGCCAATCAAGTACAGTTAAACCACTTTGAGCTATGCAATATTAAGTTTAGCAGTTTGGACAGGTATCAAGTCTTGTTGGGAAATGAAATCCACATCTCTATAAAGCTCATCAGCAGAGGGAAAGACAAAGTGCTGTCAAGTTTCCTGGTAAACAGCTGGGCTGAGTTAGGACTTGATAAATGACAGTGGACCAACACCAGCTGATGACGTGTGACTGCATGTGGAAACTCAAGCAGCTTAGATTCGCTCTCCCACACTTTCGTTGGGACCTTAATTTCCCAATGAGATGTAAAACTGAACTTCGTTTGAGAATAGGTCTGGGACTGCTGATCATAGCCACAACCATCACAGGGAACCAGAATAAACACTTGAAACATCTCTTCATTAAATAAGTCAACTAGTTCACATTTTTCATCTACATTAAATTTGTGAAACGTAACTTTTTTTCTTATGTGCAACTTATAAAATTATAAGTAGCAAAATCAGAATTGACAGGTCATTCCTATCAAAAACCAGAACTTTGGATGAGCCTGAAAATCTGATCAGTCTCTAGTGTTCAACTTATTGGTATTATAATTAAAAAACTAATGTACCAGTGTTTAAATAGAATGTAAGAGGTAGAGATTTCTAGTCAACAATAGGATCTGTAAATAACTGGGACTTCTACAAACTTACTTAAAATAACCCATTGGTATGAAGCAGATTAATCCATTTAGATTTGTTTCCAGATCTGCAAACATTTGTTTTCTCCCAATACTTAAAATTTTGCACCTCTCCAACACCACTGTACAACTTCACACAAACATTTTAAGACAAACTGATACCGATTAAACTCATACTGAACTACATTTAAATGACAAGAAAATGAAAAGCAGATTCTGCTAATAAAAATATGTCATTTTACTGTTTTGGGGAACTACAGTTGTACTTGGAAGCAAACTACACGCAGAAAACATTTTTTACTCTTAAATCTAAAGACTGACACTTTCCCTTAAAACTGTTCCCCCACTCAATAGAACCTGAAAGGAGGTGAATGAAAACCAAACACCAAATGAAAGACAACAAAAAGGTTTTATTTAGAAAGAATTCACAGTTTCTACTAGCACTAGAGTTTGTTGTAGTAACTCACATCCCTAAAAAATACTGTGCAGCTTTTTTGGAGTACTCACAGAGGGAAAGAGAGACCAAAAATAAAATAGCACTTGACATATAAAGTAGAAAAAAAAAAAAAGGCTTGAGGAGTCATACAAAGTGCACGTGCGTCTCTAGAAATTCTCTGCAAGTGCTGCCTCCTCTTCTGTGTTATGGATTGAAGCAGGTTCTAAGTAGTCTTTTTGATGACATAAAACATACACCCATGTAACGTACATAATAATCTCCCACGCACACAGGTAAATTTACATCATACAGATTAAAAAAGGGGCAGGGGAAAAAAAACTTAAAGGATTTGCTCAGCTTGTGAATCACATTAATAGTGTTCCAAATCGGATCTTTCTCGTGTTCCCTTTAATGCAATAACAGTTCCTTTCCTCTTTACAAAAACACCGGGGTCATTCATGGTGGGGCACACAACGAGCAAATAGAAGATAAATGGAGTGTAATGAGATAGTAAGGATGCAGAAACATTTTAGTGATAGAAATAGCTTAGTGGCAAAAAAAAAATATGAATGCAAGTAAGCAGGTTTTCTGCACGATGACTGACAGAGGCATGCAGCCTGAAGGAGCAGCAGCAATGACAACACCAACCACATGGAGCCAATCAGAAACACCATGTATAAGAGCAAACATTTCACCTGTAAAAACAAATAACTACAGGGTATTTTGGTTATCCTGCATGCAGCATTATGCAGAAATTAAACAGAAATGTATTGGTTGTAATAAACAGGGCAACTTAAAAAACAGACAGAAGGACTTAGTTGAGCTTTTTCACCTACTTTTGACTAAACAGCAGCTCTGAAAGCAGAAGCAGCAGTCTTCCGATCCAAATAAACCCATGGCCGGACAAACTGAAACTAGTTCAGCAGGATGTGATATAACAAAGGAAAGAAAAGGAATATGTACCCTAGCCACTATTAGGTCTGTATTAACATCTCCGTGTAACAAACTCACATGAACCACGGTGACCCCGTAGAAGTGGGAAACTGGTAAACCAGTGCCTAAATTAGAAAAATCTATAGACTTAAATAAATAAATAGATAAATAAAATCGGTCGGTCGGATTCATCTGCAGGGTCCCGGTGGTGGTGTGAGTAAAACGAGCGTAAACATTTGACTCTGCATCCCCAGCGTGTTCTTATACTTCACCAGCCTCAAAACAGACGTGCTAAAGCTGGAAGGAAAAAAAAAAAAAGGAGAGATAAGAAACAATCATGGCTCAGACTGGCTAAAAACATTTAAACAGAACCCAGAGTGCCTCCAGCTTCTTCACATATATATGATATATAATCCGATATGAACTTTCTACTCATGTTGTGTGCATGATGTTTCTGGGTCCAGCCCAACTACCTACAGCCAGGGAATGATTCATTATGAGCTTGCAGGATGTGCAGACTGCCGCTTCTCTAACTATAACTCAAGGTCAAATGAAACTTGAAGCTAAAAGGACAAACTAATGTGGGTTATCCTCTTCATTCAGCTCCTGTGGTTGGTTTCAAACAGTAATGAGCCTCACAGGTTCACAGTAAGATTTTAAACACTGGTCCCCTTCAAACCCTTGCAGTCAAACAGGATAGATGAGAATAAAATAAGAGATAACAGACAAAAAAAAAAAAAAAGGACAAGATGAAGTTGTGTGCTCCACATTTCTTCTACGATGACACTTTTAATCCAACACAGCCGAATACTTGTTGAAGGAGCGTAAAGTCGAGGTCAGGCCCTCTCTCACTGTGCTCAGAACAAGGAGAAAACATGAAGTGACGCTCCGCTGTCTGGGGACAATTTGCTTTTTCAGAAAGACAAAGTCTTGTTGTACCAAACGTGTGCTGACGTGTCACACTCCACCACAGTGTCTCTCTTTGCGCATCAGCAGCTCTCAGAGTGTTAACGTTTTTAAAAATTAAAACGGTTCCCAACATATATATAAAGGCACATAATCGGGTCTTTGAAAAGAGTGGATACGGTTTTGATGAGCTAGTGCTACGAAAACTGTGCGCCTGGGGGCTCATGGGAAATGTGGTTCTTTGGGATACAGTCATTCTTATCGTGGACAGGGTGTAAATATGAAAATATGAAGTGTGGCATTTCAGACTTGTCCGGTGACGGCGGTCACCCCGATGGTCCCAACACTCATTTCTTTGTTTCCCTTCATGAGCTGCTGCAGGCTGGACAGAGAGCCGACACCTCCAACTGGCACAGGGGTAAATTGCAGCTCCGTCTGTCGAGACTTCCGCCGCTTCGTGGAGCGCTTTTCCTGACGGGACCTGGCGGGAGGTTGGGTGAGGGGGAAAGAAAGGCCGTGGCCGTTGCACATGCTGACAGAGGGGCAGATGGGAGAAGGGGGAGGAAGGCGGCTAGCGTACGATTCCTCAGAGTGAGTGGAGGAGCTGCAACTGCTGGTGTCAGAGGGGAACTCCTTCGACGTTAGAGTGGGAACAGACGCCACTTGGTCAGTGGATGGAAGTGGATGAGACACTGGGGGAGCAGGGGGAGGAGGGAGAGGTGGAGGAGGAGGAGGAGGAGGAGGAGGAGGAGGAGAGGGAGGAGGGGGGAGAGGAGTCACAGGGAGGTTCGAATGGAAACCGTTGCATTTTGGATCTGTGTTTGTGAGGGGCAGAGAGGGATCAAACGGCTTCAGGGTCTCAACTTTGTCCAGAGATTTTGTTTTCCCACGTTTTTTCTGCAGGATAAACACAATAGAGGAGGAGAACTTTAACACTCGGAGGAAAGCAAACGTACATTTACAGATGCATTTCAAGAAATTACATTATAATCGAAAGCTGATTTGTTTCAGTAATTAAACTCATAAAAAGTGATATAGTTCAAGTGTTTATTTCTCTCATTTCTGATGACTATGGCTTACAGCTAATGAAAAACCAAGGTTAAGCTTTTGAAGAATTATGAAGCAAAGCCAATTCAACAGTTTGGGGGGAGATTCATAAGATGCGGACTACAGCTAGAGTAAATGCTTCAAGAGCCACCAGAGACAAGCCCATAGTGAAAGAAGCCATCTACCAGGAGATTTTAGAGAACTTCATGCTTCCCTATGCTGAGATGTTTTATGGAGATTTGGATTCCATTTTCCAGCAGGACTTTATAGCTGCCCACACTACTAAAAACAACCTGAGTTCCCTAAACATCACAGCAGAGCAAAAGGCTGATTGCCTCCATGCCACGTTCCACTGATTATGTAATTCATGCAAAAGGGGGGCCTGGCCACACACTGAGTGCATTTACTGTATATACTTTTCAGTGGCAGCACATTTTTTATTTGAAAATCCTTTTTCTTGGTCTTATGTAATATAAATCTGATGAACTGATTTGAGACATCCTCCACCCGAAGCTCACAGTGCCGGCCTCCACCTGTCAGTGGATCCCTAGCTTCCTGAACGACCAGCAGCAGCAGCTGGTGAGGGTGGGCAGCATCTTGTCCTGCATAAGCAGCATCGGCGCCCCCCCAGGGGTCCGTTCCCTACCTGCTCTTCTTCTCTTTGTACACAAATGACCGCACCTAAAGTGGATCAGTCAGTGAGACCCCTGAAGGAGGAGGATGGGCTGGTCCAGTGGTGCGGTCAGAACCACCTGGAAATTAACCTGCCCAATACTGTGGAGATGACGGTGGACTTCCGACAAACAAGTACAACCGTCCATAATTTAGTATTTGTCCATCACTGTGTGGTTTGGATCAGCCACAAAACAAAACAGGGCCAAACCTCAACAATAAGGTCTGAAGAGAGGATAATTGTGTCCGGCATTCCCAACACCCAGAAATTCTGAAAATAAGCTGCTTACATTTCTGTTGAGGCTGTCTCTGATGAACACTCACTCAGAGTGCACATCCTATTTTATCTCTTACTAAATTTATATTTTACATACATATTTTGCACATTGAGATTACAGTCAAACCAAATTCTAATTCTAATAATTAAACAAATTTGGCCAGTAAAGCAATAAACAGAAATAAAAGCTTCAAATGTCTCACTCTGTATATGATGGATAAATATGATTTCCACGTTTACAGGTGTATTACAATAATGCTTTGATACTGGTGTAAATTACTGAGATGCACCTGTAAGAATACAGGTCCACATTAACGTCTTTAGAGCTAGATACCAATGACACACAAACTGGTCAGAGCATGAGGGAAAAGTTTGAGGGAATAAGGGAGAATATGATTTGGAAATGAGCTCATGTCAATAAGAACTACTCATTTTACAGCATTTACAGGTCATTCTGATGCTGTGCTGTAAAATGTCTTTATCCAGCTGCCTCAAGAAATGTGTGAGATGATTTAGCTGTGCAGAAGCAATAACCGTGTCAGTAAGGAGGAGGTGTTTATGGGCTGAAACTCAAGACATCAGCTTATAGCCTCAACTTGGCAACTCCAGTGAAATCAGAAATCTGACCAGGAAGTGATTCCCTGCCTTATGTAACATACCCACTGTACACACCGAAAACACACAGCTGTTATGTATGGCGGCCATCACAGCCAGCAGACACTGTACCTTTTTCTCTGGAGAAAACCTTAGAGGTTCTACAATGAACAAGTCATCTGGACCTACTGGGGAGGGGAGAGAGGGGCCAGGTTAATGATGGAATGGCAAACAGGAATACATACATGTAACAAGCATGAAATGACCTTGCGAGTAGTTTATTTTTAACCAAAATGCTTGGGGAAAAAATAAAAATCTAACTTCTGATCATAGATTACAGATGTGAGAAAGCAGCAAGCAAAACTAATTTGTAAAAAGAACATTCTAAAATTAAATTAACATTATAGGAAATAAAGCTCCCGTTAGTTCACTAGTCATCACTAGTTGCAAATGTCTAGCATGAGCCAGTGAAGCATTATGCTCTATTATAACACTCCTGAAGGCTGCATGTGGACACAAGCTGGCAATGACATCCGTTCTGCCTCAAGGGCGAGATCTCTCACACATGCAAACACGACCGAGAAGTAATGACCAGTAGGGGGAGACGTACGGTGCACTGCAAAACTGTTCATATCCATCGAAATGATCCACATTCCACTTGTCATCTAACAACCACCAACTCCACTGTGTTTTATTGGGAGTTTGCATATTAGACAAACAAAAAGTAGTGCATCAATGTGCAGTGGAAGGAAAATGATACAAAAAAATAATCTGAATGGTGTGGCATGCATTTGTATTCAGCTCTCAAGAAAGTTTTGTTTTGTGCCTATTCTTATTTGCAAAATACATCAAGCTCAGTCTGATTAGCTGGACTGCATGGGTGATTTTGGATTGTAGTTACGTCTGAACTTTGACTAGACTCTTCTAATACAGCAATTGTATCTGTAGCTTTATGTTTAGGGTCTTTTTCCTGCTGGAAGGTAAACTTCCCTCCCTTTTTTAAAGATTTTGAGAACTGGCATGTGTTTACCTCTGTCCATCCCCCCCCCAATCAACTGACCCAATTTCTCTGTCACTGCTAAATTAAGAATTTCCTAGGCATGATGCTGCCACCACCATGTCTTGCAGTGCGAATGGTGTACGATGTAGAATATTAGTTTTCTGACTCACAAAGAACTTTTCATGTAGTCCAAAAAATGTAAACTTTGTCATCTGACCTGAACATCTTCCACCACATGTTTGCAGTTTGCCAGAAGCTATACAGGGGCCACAGGCAATGGGACTTTTTTTATGAAGTCACTACTTCCTGTATACCACATAAAATCCCATCAAGTGCTGTTTGTGGTTGTAATGTGAAAATATTCAGAGGGGTATGAACATTTTTGCAGGGCATTGCAGGCTCCAATCTTGTCTTGATTCCACCAGCCCCTCACTGTGGCTTTGTGTTATCTTTTGGCTCCGGCTTGTATGAGTAAACAGCAAAAGGTTCGCTGAGTGAGACATGGAGAAAATGAACAGAGTTTTTGAAATGCCAGGGCGTTGTAGTGCAGTGTTTAAAAGCAGCTGGCCTGAAATAGTCGTGACAAGTCTTTGCAATGTGCTGACTGTGGTATGGAGTATAATCGCTGCTTAGGTTTCAGTGGCAGAGGCTAAAAGAGCAACAGTGCTTGGATTTATAAAGGTAAGTTGAAGGAGAGACGCGTTTAGTGTGATGAAGGGTTCTCACCTTCTGTAGAGGAAAGCTGAAATGACTTGGAGCGAACAAGCGGGGAGGTCACCCTCCGTCTTAGGCTCATGTCGTCATAGGAGGAGAAACATCTGATGAGGGAAAATATGTGTGACATTTATATAAGGATTATTAACCTTGTCGTCAAGCTCACTTCAGTTGGTGGCACAACAGGACTGATGGCATTTAACAAAGCCTAAGTATGAAAGAAGTCCAACATGTTCCAAGAATCACATAAAGATGTACTTGTTTCATAACTACAAATCTGGGAAGAGTTGAGTAATTCTAGGAGCTTCAAATGGGACACTTGCAGAAACAAAGCTTTACATTCACACTGGAAAGGAGTCAGACAAGGAGGGCGAGGCAAACCTCTTGGGGCTGGGGTAGTGGTTGCTTTTGGGAAGGGGAGTGAAGTTGGTTTTAGGGTTGGGAGACGAGCCACGGCAGCACTGCAGACAGAGCAGGACCCCCAGCAACAGGCACAGAACCAGAGAGAGCACCAGGTAGCTCTGACGGTCAGATACCTGTAGAGGAAATGTTCAGTCAAATGTTTGTACAAGAAAAAATAAAGAAGTTGCTAAATAAAAACTATCAAAACGTTTCAAACACACAAAGAATTATACATTTTTGTGGCAGGGACTGCACAAACATCTACTTTAGGCAACATGGGGCCTTTTCTGGGTGGGGTGTACACATTTATTAGAAATTCCTTTCTGGGAGATACCAGCTGGCTGACAATTAGCTCTTCTCAATTCATTTCTCATGCAAGCATTTTTCATAAACGTCTATTTGATCAACATCGGCACTTTGTAAAGCCAAAAAACTTAATATCAAGTAAAAATCTGGAAACTCAGACCACAAATATTTAGTATGAACACAGTCTATTGGCCCTAGGAGCAAATATTCATTACTATCATGTTGTACTTCATAGCTCATTGGCTTACATAACAGGCAAACAAATAATTATCATTAAGCAGTTTGTCTAACTACTGTAGTGATATTTAGTCCCCCTTGTATGAGATACATTCATACGAGTTCCCTATGCATGCAATCTTATCTTGCTCTGAAGCACAATGTTAAAGTTGAACAGCATTACATATCTTTTTTATAACATCAGAAGTCTATTTTATTAGCCCCATGTTGCTATACAAGTTCAGTTTAATATCTAATGTTTGTCATTTTTAACAATTATTGTGTTGATATTGTTTTAGTTATATGCTAGATTATTTTACGATAGAGCTAACAAGGGAAAACTACCTTGCTAGCTAACTTGGGTGTATTCACATTCAACTTGTTTATTCATGTATACTGTAACCTTGATCATTTTAAATGGTTAAAACAATGAGAAAATTATACAGAGATCAACTTTTTCCTCATACTTTAATTAAAAACTGCTTTTTTGTTAGCCATTTGTGCCTTGTTCTTTAAAATTTGAAAAATGTTCTGTGTAGTCTGAAGCATGCCACCAAGTTATACTACATAGGTTTGAGTCTTACTCTACAGTCGAATGTAAACGGCAGTAAACAATTTTATAGCTTTCAAACGTCTTAAGCAGGAAAAACTTTACAGATGGTCTTTATCTGTCAAAAAGCTCCACTAATCCCTTTGAGGCCACAACAAAAAGAAGTTAAAGGTCTCATTCACTGAGAAATCGTTTAAAAACCCGCCCTTTCTAAAATACGATCTTTCACTGAGTAGGACATGTATGCTGAACGTCATACTGTTGTCCCACCCCATTGCCTGCTACGGCCCCAAAAAGAAATCTGAACTGAAAACGAGCGAGTCAGAGAAAGCCGCGTTA
The DNA here is from genome assembly GCA_963556495.2 of Valencia hispanica. Classification (NCBI taxonomy): domain Eukaryota; kingdom Metazoa; phylum Chordata; class Actinopteri; order Cyprinodontiformes; family Valenciidae; genus Valencia; species Valencia hispanica. The sequence goes on from OY747705.1 coordinate 16,872,295, forward strand.
TCTTTGTAGAAAACCATATTTTACCACGCCCACCTTGGCTTGCGGCAAGGTGGGGGCCAGAAAGCAGAGCGTATCTCGGCTGGTGGAAGCTAGCCGTTAGCAACTCCACAACATGGCAGGGTCGGGCTTGTGTTATTTTTGGACATACCACATTAGCGTTACATTGTTTTTTTTTTACTTAAGAGGAGCTGCGGAAGAAAATGTTGGAATATGTCTTGGAACACCGCCTGCGAAGTAAGTTAAGTTAATTACTTGATCGAAGGCAGCATAAGAGAAGAGACGTTTGCATGTTGTGAATAATGAGTTAAGACTCGTGATCCAGATGTTTCACCCCACCCACCCCTTTGACAAACTGCAACCTTCTGAAACAGGAGCGAGGCAGAATTTATTTATTTTTTCACATAAAACGGCTCACAAGGCATATAATTGGGCTAGAGACCACAGGAAATTCATTGAAAAAATGAATAAATCAGAAATTTAATGCTGGATCTAGGAGAAAAGTGTCAGAAACCACAGCGCATCTTAGTTTATTGCATATGGGTCTGCAAAGCCACAGAGCAGTCGGGGTACACATGCTGGCTCTAGTAGCAGGACAGCTTTCTGCTACAAAGCTAAAATGGCACAGCCACAAGTTTGAGGGGGTGACTTGGTTTTCAATTTTCCAGATCTCGGTGCGATCTGACTGACAAATAAATAGGCATACATGGAAGCCCCACCTGACAACTTTTAGGACTTAAAGAATCTGCTGCTAATATCTTGGTACCAGACACCACAGTATACCTTTGGAAGTAAAGTACATGGCTCCAGGCTTGTTTAGGTTGCAAAAAGCAGCACTAGCACACTATTAGATGATCATAACCTTATTCCTTATATGTATATTTCTCAAGATTACATTGGGTGTGCAATGTTTCTTTATTAAGCTTCCTCCTCAGGGTGAAGACCAGAATATTACCGTAATTTTCCGATTATAAGCCGCTACTTTTTTCACACCCTTTTTGCAAAGGTGAAACTTTTAATTTGCCTATCTCTTATATTCAGTAAGTGTTTTGAACGCATGTAAAAAGATTTGCAACTAACAGTGGGTTTGTTACCTCTAGTTGCAGCTGGCTCACTGTAGCTGTAAGATTGAGCATCAGTTTGGTAACATCCTCCAGCTGGCTCTGCAGAAGATGGATGGAATCAGTCTGCTTCTGATCCTGCATTCATTTAGAGAAGAAGAAAAAAAAGTGTGGTTCAGTTGTAAGGTAACCTAGCTGATGGGGTCAGCTTGTTTCAGTGTTTGGGTTGAACTTGACCTGTTCCTGAGCAATGCGGGAGGTATTCTGCAGCTTTATGATGGTCTTATTAAAGGCTTTCTGCATCTCTTCCATCTGTTTACGGTACCTGGAGAGGATACGTGCAAAAAGGACAAGGTCTCATACAGTTCCCAAAACGTAAACTAATACAGCAGGATTATAATTGTGATGTGTTAAATTTAGGATTCTTGAAGGTCTTGCCTCTGACTCAGCTCCTCCAAGTATCTGCTGGACAGACTCATGTTCATCTCCAGAGCTTTGATTCGGTTGTTCAGCCTCATGAAGACGCTCTCCTTCTGACTGGACCCATGGACGGCGCCTCCGTTCAGTAACACGCCGTTGCCGTTCAGTGTTCCCCCGGCATAATCTCCTCCGTTCTGCAGCTCTGCGTAGAAATCTGTTGCTGTCCGCTGAACGCTAGCGTTCAACAGTTCCTCCTCCACAGAGTCTTCAGTCCGATGGGGCTCTCCCGTCTGGGAGAGATTGCTTCCCTGCTCTCCCTGGATTTGAGGAGCATCAGTGTTCAGTTTTTGTTTGCTCCCACCAGCATCTGTAGCCGACCTAACGGGGTCTGTGTGGCTGTCAGCGGGTGGGACGGTGGTTGGCAGCTCAGTGGGAGGGGCTAAAAGGTTTTCGGGCTTTGATGCAGTGGGAAGGGAAAGTACCGGTTGCTCTTTGACGGCGGTCACTGAGAAAACGGAAGAGGCCGTCTCAGGGGCCGGGGCCGGTGGGGGAGGACTGACGGAAAGAGTCAATGTGACACCTCTGGCCTGCTGCGTCTCAGAGATAGAGGTGGCTTGGAGGGGAGGAGTGGGGACAGGGTCCAGGGCTTCATCCTTTACAGGAGGTAACAGCTTCTCCTCGTGTGTGGGCGTGGGCCACACAAGGTTGCTGGGAGGCTCTGATGAACTGTGGGGAGGAATCGTGGCGGTCCTACTTGGCTCTAGTTGGATGTTAAGCTCTAGAGTGTATACATCAGCTGGTTGAGTGTTCACTAGTAAATCAGTTTGTACCTCAACAGAGGGCTTCCCCTCATTATTGACTTTACCCAACACCTCAGGTTCTGGAGCCGTTTCTGTCAAAGGGAGGACTTCTTGAGGAGGTGTTGGGACAAGGACAAGTGGAGCTGTGTGTGTTGGGACAAGGGTACTCTCATCAGTCTGTGTCTGAGTGTTAAGCTGCCTCCTCCTGAGGCTGCGCAATCGCTCCTTTGCCAGTCTGGCGGAGCACCAGCGATGAAGGAGCTCAGGCAGCGTGGCCATGCAAGACAGAGATAGTGAGGACAAGGAGGAGAAATGACAGTATGCTTGACTCTCCCACTGGTTCCTATCAGCATCCCTCCTTGCTTTCTCCTCACGCTTCTCCTCCTCTTCTTCTTCCTCTACCTCCTCTTCCAACAGTGTCACAGTCGACTGTTTTGGCTCTTCATCTTCATCCTCCTCCACAAGTGTGACAATCTGTCTGTCCTCACTGGATTCAGATAATGAGGAGGAAGAACTAGAGTCACTAGAGGCATTAGAAACCTCCTCCGTTGCAGGTTGTTCAGGCTTTGCAGAGTCCAGACTGAGAAAAAACAATAACAAAACAGGCCTTTAGGGTCTTTAACTGGCTTACACAGAGCCTTGCTAAAGTATCCGTGCTCTAAACTTTAGATTTCCTCAGGTACTTCAGGGTATTTCATTAATTCATTCTGAGGCCAACAGGGTCAGTATAAATAGAAGCAGAAGACCGTCCAAGGCTTTCAAAAAAGTTTCACAAATAAAAAATCTGAAGCTTGGCAACCATTTGTACTCAGTCCATCACCTTTAGCAAGACTTAAAGCTGCAGTATTTACAGTCGACTAGGGCAGGTCTCTTTCAGTTTTACACATCTAGAGAGTTAAATCTTTCCAAAATAGCTCCATTTAATCACAATGGATAAAGAAGCTCTGTGATCCTAAATTACTTTAAGGTGTAGACTTTGACTAGACAATTTAAAAACACACATAACGGAATCTAAACCATTCCATTGCAGCTCTGACTTAACCTCTTGAGTCTTTGTCCTGCTGGAAGTTTGAACCTTTGCCACTTTTTTAGCCTCTCGGGTTTTCAAGCCTTTTAGCTCCATCAATCTTCCTTTTAAGTCTAACCAGCTTCTCTTTTCTCTTTGAAGAAAATCATCCTCATACATAATGCTGCCACCACCAATACCTTCAAAAAGTTGAATTCTGGTTGCATCTGACCAGAGCACCTTTTTTTCTACATGGTTTGGTGGAAACTAGTGGCTTTCTTTCTTAAACTTTCTCCCAGACCAGTCTGTTGTGTTCCTTGGTCTTCATGATGCTGCTTGTTTACTAATGTTCTCCAACAAACCTCTGAGGCCTTCACATAACATATTTGAATACAAGTGCGCACAACTCTTACATTTATGTGTTGTAAAAAAAATAAAATGCCATCTTCTACTCACAAACAATCAATAAATGTCCAAGAGATATGGATACTTTTGAAAGGTACTGTTTTTCTATCATACTTGCATGAACTCATGAGGTTTTATTGTGGATTTATCTTACCCTGCAGAGTCAGAAGAGGCTTCAGGTGAGTCAACTTTCCCATCTGTGCTCTCCTTCTTTTCACTCCCCTCCTCTGTTGCATTAACTGGAATTTTCACAAGAAGACAGCAATAAACAAACTAACAACTAGACATACACATCAGGACAATCAGGGAGTGAAAAAAAATAACTCAGCAGTTGTGTAAATGCCTTCCCTCGACAGTTAGGATGCAGGCATATTGTACATTATGTCAACAGCCCCTGTTCCTTGTAAAAGGAAACCAGTTTAGGCCAGTTTGAACTGAGTTCTGCTGCAGTTTGCCTCCAACATTGTGGGTATAAATTGGAATGAGGTTTTTAGCTGTAAGGAGCTTGGAGTAACAGAAGCTCTTCTTCAGGAAAAGCAAAGAGAAATCTGGTCAATTTCTGTTGCTTTTACAAACTTTTTCTTAATCTATTTTCATATCAAATGAAAATATGTTACCGCCTCCCCCACCGAACATGATCACAGTGGAAAAAAAGCTGAGTCATTTTCAGAAAGCTCTCCGTGTGGTAAACAGAACTACTCGAGGGTTTGGCGTCAGCCCCTCTGCTGTTCCAGCATAGCTGAGCTTTCTGCCAAGAAGGTGAAAACAGGCAGCCAAAGTCCTGCTGAAATGCTGCTGAAGACCTCCAGTCAGAAGCAGAGTAAACATCTGGTTCCTTTAGCACACACTATGACTACACATACGCTCACACTGGGTGGAAATAAAGTGACCCAGTTTTAAAAGGAGGTAATATAAACAATATGTGGAAAGACAGACCAAGTAGTGGTTACAAAAAGAGAAGAAATGGCAGGAAATGGCACAAACCAACACGGTTCCTCTTTTGTTCAATCTGCTTGTCTTGTTTTTTTGTGTCTGAAAGCTGAAGAATCTTTGAGGTTCAGTTTTTTTTTTTTACCACAAAAATATTAGCACTATTAAATGTTGGTGGTTGTTTTCTACGTCCTCCACTTGTAGGCTGTTGCCAAGCTGCGCCAACTTTCTGAAGGTTTCGGACCACTTCTTTTATCTCACCATGGTGTTCACTCTCTCTTTAACAGTCAAGAGCCACAAACGAAGTGTTTGAGCTTTAAACATGAGGCTTAAATCATGTACATTTGATGTGATTTAGCAGTTTGTAATTTTAGGTGTTTTAGGTGGCAATAAATGTGGAGTTGTTTTATTTATTGACTAGAAATAGTCTTTACATTTTACAGAAAATTTTAGAATGTCGTTATTAAATATCCATATGTTTGAAGCTTTAAAAAATCCCCCCCCCCTCCAAAAAAATAAAAAATACACGTGTCCTATTTTCCCCCTGCATTAATGCATCTCCTCTACTGCTTGGAAACAACATAAAAAAGTACAACTACACCCCATACATTTACATAATATTAATCAACCAGTCATTTCAGTCACTTTCAGTTTCATCTGCTATTAAAGTACTTTCTTCCAAAGAATGATTAAGGTTTCAACATGACACAAGCCTCCAACCAACGATGCAATCTGTCTAAGTTAATCACTCAAATTGTTTCCCAGTTTTCTACTGCAGTAGCATGCATGGACAGGATGTAACAGAATAACTGCAGCTCTAAATACGTCATGACAGTTAAAGCTCAACTAATGACTCTTGCTAAACAATTAAGTAGGATCTTTTTTTGAAAGTGACTAACCCAAAAAGATCTGACTAGTTTATATGGATAAACCTGTTCTACTTCATACTGACTACAGTGAAGGAGTGGCTGCTCAACAAAAGGATCAATTTCAGAGGCCCAGTTTTCAAAAAGACAAGAGGCTGACTTAAAACAGGTGACAGCTTCAACTAAAAGTAAAACCTTTTATTGTATAACAAACTGAATGGAGGTGTTTGAAGCACCTTAAAATATTTCAAGAATAATACTTCATTTATATAAAGGTATTTAAAAGTATGAGCAGAGATTACTGGCAGAAATGCCTTCCCAGTTCTTCATTTTGAATCTTTTTGTAGAAAGATTATGACACATACTAACCCATTTATGTAAATAAAAGCAAAAATTAAATTAAATTAAACAGAAAAATAAGGAGTTGCATGATTATTCAGAGTGATGCATAGAGACATATTTACTTAAATGTTCTGATTCTTACCACTCACAACACAGTAGAACATGTTTTTTGAGGATATACTTACTGAAAATACATAAATTTAACAATGCAAACAGATATCCACAGAAAAGACTACCCGTAGATGTGTCAATAAATTCAAAGTTCAATATGGTTTTAATTCAATGGTTCCCAGAATTAGGGGCAAGACTCTGTTGTGGCTTGTGAAGCATAATCCCCAACATCATCTTTATGCAGGAAATCAAGAGCAAAAATCAATACTGAAAGCAGTAAAAAAAGGGTTAAAAATGATACAAGTAGTTATGTGAATAAAAGTACCATTAAGCTTGCTAAAATTTGTATTTTTGTTATAGCTTAATAAGTTTAGTTTATAAGTCAAGACTTATATTTAAAAAAAAATTACAATTGTCCAACTATATAAGCTTGGTTGCACCAATGAAACAGCTTTTTTTTTAAGGGGTTCAATCTGATTGGACTAAAGTTAAATTTATCAGAAAAACGCAGCAGCCTTGGGTGCAGTAAGAGGCAAAATGGCTGTCAGAATAGATAGATTAGGGTGAGCCTACTGTTGAGGACTTTAAGGTATACAATGAGAAGAAATCCTAAGGACAGGAACATTTCAAAGAGTGAACATTAAGTACCTCCTATTTCTGCTCCACCCTCCATTTCCGGCTTGCCACCAAGCACATTAGCAGCAATGTTGTTCACCATGTTTAGGATCGCATCTGAAAAAAAAACACACAAAAAACAAACACACTTCACTTCATCTGTTAACATGTGACTCATGGCATGCAGCAGCCTCAAGTCAAACATCAAAGACATCATGGCATCGCCAACAGTTTTTCCCCACACAATCCAATATGATGCTTAAACCGTTTCATGCTTATTTCTGTTTTCCCCTTCACTGTAGCTTTGATTTTTTCCCCTCTCATCTTTTCAAATGTATTCAATTCTCTTCGAAATGTTGAAATACAGAAACATGAACACAAAGTGCCCCGCCAATGTTTTTATTGGTTTTATGGTCACAGAGTGTTTGGGAGGGACAATTCCAGTCCCAGATTTGCTAATTAAGGATGGAGAAAAACAAAAGTGTATTATTAGAGCGGTGTGCTGTTTAAAAATGCAAGGAGACAAAAAGCATACAGCAAAGTTTTATGCCGGCCAAAAACCCCAGCATATAGATATATCCGGTAGCAAGTTGGTAAAAAATAATAATAATACAATTCAACTCTGTTACTATAAGAATAAAATTATACCTGACGGAGCTGAAAGTTAAGGCTGTTTGCCCACTTTATGGACCCACAATTCCTCGTAAACATTTGAGCTTTTCATTTAGAGACAATAAAAACAGCAGCAAAAATAAAGATTTATACAAAACAAACAGCAATAATACATTTTATGCTGCAGCAAAAAGTTAACACCTCTGGAGTTTAAAGTCTTTATAGTGTGTAAACCAGTTATGGACTGCTAAATTTAAGATCTACCCACATAAAAAAAAAAAAAAAAAAAAAAAAAGGGAAAATGCACCCATTTTTAAGTATCAGGAATTTGACATACTTGTACAAATCAGGGGTTTGGGATGTACTTAGTTCTTACAAACTTTAATTTTGGCATCGCTTTTGTTTGTTATTTTAAATAACCATTTCAAATCTATAATAGGCATGTTTTACATCTGAGGTCAGATTTAGATACAAAACAATTTAGATATTAAAACCTTTGGGATTTAAAAAAAATGACCTTCGATGACTTTAGCCTTGCTTCTGTCGGCGTGCTCCAGGACAGCTGTGGCTACAATGCAGCTCACCACCACCAGTGTGGGATTGTGTGTGTGAATGGGTGAATAACTGAATGTAGTGTAAAGTGGTTTGTGGTCCTCTGGCTGAAAAAGCGCGATACAAATGCAGGCCATTTACCATGTTGTAAAAATACCATCTCAAAATATTGTGCAACTGATTCTCCACTATGCTCATAGTATTGTTGGGACGAATCTGTAGATATTTGGTCTCTATACAGTAAAGCGACTGCATACGCCTGTATGAGCATGAGGGTTTGTATGTGTGTGTGTGTGTGTGTGTGTATACATACTGGTTGCTGAACCAAGCAGGTTTTTCGAGGCCTTTTCCTCTGACGGTTGGTAACCAGGAGGATAGTCTGTAGACAAAGACAAAAAAAGTTGGCAAAAAAACATCCAACATCAAGGCTGAATTACATTTATTGAAAATGAATGGGAAAAACAGACGGAGAGAACATGCCCTTCAAATGTGACATGATTTCATAAACAACCAAATTACACTGGGTGGCCAAAAGACAAAGTAGTCACCAAAAAAAAAGGTCACACTAATATTTGGTTGCACAGCCTTTATCTTTGATCACGGCACGCAGTCTCTGTGTCATTGTTTTGATAAGCCTCTGCAAGGTCCCAAGATCTATTTCTATCCAGTGTTGCATTAATGTTTCACCAAGATCTTGCATTGATGATGGTAGAGTCTGACCGCTGCTCAAACCCTTCTCCAGCACATCCCAAAGATTCTCAATGGGGTTAAGGTCTGGGCTCTGTGGTGGCCAATCCATGTGTGAAAATGATGTCTTATGCTCCCAGAACCACTTTTTCACAATTTGAGCCCGATGAATCCTGGAATTGTCATCTTAGAATATGCACGTGCCATCAGGGAAGAAAAAATGCATTGATGGAATAACCAGGTCATTCAGTATATTCAGGTAGTCAGCTGACCTCATTCTTGGAGCACATACTGTTGCTGAACCTAGACCTGACCAACTGCAGCAACCCCAGATCATGGTACTGCCCCTGCAGGCTTGTACAGTAGGCACTAGGCATGATGGGTGCATCACTTCATCTGCATCTCTTCTTACTCTGATGCGCCCATCACTCTAGAAGAGGGTAAATCTGGACTCATCAGACCACATGACCTTCTTCCATTGCTCCAAAGTCCAATCTTTATGCTCACTAGCAAATTGAGGCCTTTTCTTCCAGTTTGTCTCACTGGTTAGTGGTTTTCTTACGGCCACACAGCTGTTCAGTCCCAAACCCTTAAGTTCCCTTCACATTGTGAGTGTGGAAATGCTCTTACTTTCACTATTAAACATAGCCCCTAAGTTCTGCTGTCGTTTTTCACCGATCACCATCATTGAGGATTTGTTTTTCAGCCACATTTCTTTCTCGAAGACGATGGGTCCCCAATATTCTTCCACTTTGTATTAATGCGTTGGACAGTTCTTAACCCAATTTTAGTAGTTTCTGCAATCTCTTTAGAGGTTTTTTCTGCTTGTATGCATGTCAATGATTAGACCCTTCTCAAACACACCAACATCTTTTCCACGACCACGAGATGCGTCTTTCGACATGGTTGTTTATGAAATAAGAAGCAACTCATTGCACCAGTTGGGGTTAAATCACTTGTTGCTGGCTGAAAGATAATCGCCTATGCAGTAATTATCCAATAGGAGGCTGGTACCTATTTGCTTAGTTAAATCCGGGTGACGACTTTCTTTTTGGCCAGGCAGTGTGAATAGTGAATTAATTTGGACTCCTTCCTTGTTCCTTGTTTACCTGAACTATTTAAAGCATGCGAGCAATAAAGATAGGTAATAGTACTTGTATTGGCTGAGTAGATTTCTCTTTGCTGCCCTTCAGCATCTTACCGTAGTCTTCATCCAAATACTCCAGCCTCTCTGAGGGATACTGTGAATCCGCTATCTCCTCGTACTCCTCCACCATGCTGGTACCGAACACCCTACACAACAAGAATGTGTTACAGAAACAACCAAACACCTACATTCCTCGCAAACATATTAATCCCAGTTTACCTCATACATCTTTATTCTGTACAACAATTTACTGTATTTTATGTATATTTTAGGTGAAAGACCATTAGAAATTTCTTCATAATTGTGAAGTAGAAGGATTCCAGTTTTCAAAGTCAGCAGTTGGATAAATACATCTACCCACTCTTGATGACTGGAGCCCCAGATTATTGCCTAGTTTCCTTTGTTAAACAGCTCAAGCTCAGTCATATCAGATGCAAAGTGTCTGAATAGTTTACGTCTTGGATTTAGTGTTGTCCCTGCTGGAAGGTAAACCGCGGCCCCAGTCTCAAGTCTTTTTTAGCCTTCAACAGGTTTTCCTCCAGTACTGCCCTGTATTTGGCTCTTTCCATCTTCCCATCAACCCCACATCATGATGCTGCCACCACCATGCTTCTAGGTGAGGATGGCGTGTTCTGGATGATGTGCAGTGTTAGTTGTAGAGGGCCATCCACCTCTCCGTGTCTGTACGTACGTGACTTGCTCTCTCCAGAATGCCATTGTAATTTTTGTGTCTATGTTTTTCCTGAGAGATAAATTGCTCATACAAGAAAAACAGTAGATGTCTCCAAACCATATCTTGAAGAAAAAAAAAAAAAGTTGATGTTTTAATTCTTCTATTCATGGTTTGACCAGTCAATGTTATTTTATTTATTATCTGCATTGTGTTTGGGGAAAGCCCCTGACAAAGTGTTATTCTTCCCAGCTGCATTCGACATTTCGGGTCAAAATCATGACTTAAAGGTCCTATATCATGCAAATGTATTTTTTGGAGCTTTTAACCATGTTGTAATGCAATTTTCTTATAAAAAACCCACCAGAGTGGTTTTTGGCTTAATTCACGCATTTCTCAGAAATTCTTCTAAATCCTGCACTCTGAGCAGCTGCACCGCCCTCTCCTGAAAAACGACTGACTCATGACATAGTGACGTGCTTTACGTAACTGTGTCAAACCAGGAAGTGTCTGTTGTGTCCGTGCCGCCCCTGCAGATTAAACACACACGCCGCCTTTTTCACAGATGCGAGCTGCGAGAGTCTGAAGAAAGACACTAAGCGCCAAATTTTTTATAGTATTGTACTTTCTAAAATGGCTTTGCGAAACTGCGCATTTGGCTGCAAGAATTACAGGACTTTATTTAACATTCCAAAATTACAGCCCAATCGCCAGGAATAGCTGGAATTTCTCTCTGGAATCCCGCATCTAACCAGCTAGAACATGTTGGTATGTGACTGTCGTGCACTTCAACTTCACTGTTGGACTCCGGGTCGAGATGGTAAGGCTCCACACTACGCTCCCCCATCATTGTTTACAAAGTTTAGGGGGCGTGCCTGTTGCACATGCTGCTTCACTGCAGTCAGGTCGGGGCTCAAGGCTACGTCATGAAATGGGCGGAACTCACAGGGGGGGAAGGTGGGATTTTAGTGAGACCGAGCGGGTTACTTCCGGGTTGAAGAATACCTCCAGCATATAAATTATATTTCAGGAAAAATTAATACTATATAATGCCAACGGTAACATTTTATTATATATATATGCCCATCCCAGACGGTGAAAGCTGTAAAAAAGCATGATATAGGACCTTTAAGCCAAGTCTTTGTAAGGTTGCAAGTGTGCCATACTCTTCCTGTTTTAGACAGTGCTTTTTGAAATGTCCGTAAGCATAGAACATTATTTTACAAGCTGCATCTAACTTCTCCACAACTTCATCTCTGACCTGTCTCTTGTATTCCTTAGTCTTCTTGATGCCGTTTGTTCACTAATGTTCTCTCCCAAACCTCTGAGGCCTTCACAGAACAAATGGATTCATACGGAGATTGAACTCCACACAGTTGAACTCTGTTTACTGCTTATGTGAACAACTGAAAGTATTGGTGCCACTGTTTTATTTAGGGTTATCAGAGTAAAAAGAGCTGAATAAAAATGCATGGCAAACCTTCCAGATTTATATTAAAAAACAATAAAGTTCACAGTTGTTTTCTGACAGGTGTGTACTTTGTGCAAGGCACTGTACAGAAAAGGTTAATCGTCCAGTTCATTTTGGAAGGTTACAGCAATTGCAGAGACTCACTTTTGAGATCATGATTGAACAAAATGCCCAAAAAATTAGCTTTCCTTACTAGATGCTGTATGTTTCCGTGTGTAAATGCTGCAGGTTTCATGGCCATTTTAATATTTAATGTGTGAAACGTCCCCGATAACCTCACAGGCACTAACATGTGTTTCTGATAGACTAGAGCCATTACTCTGGACATAAAAAGACAGCATAACTTCACTGTGTCACAGAAACAAAGGAAGTGAATTTCACTAGAAGGCTACGGGTTTGTATAGGTTTGGATTATTGTACAAGAGAAGGATTTAAAAAGAAAACCTCTTAAAACTACAATGAGACAGTATGAAGGATATGATTTTTCCAAGACAGATTTAGGTCGTTAAACTGGTTCCTAAACATCTTCCCCACCCATGTATTACAGGATGCCTTTTTTTTCCTATTTGGCAAATATTGTTCATTTTAAAAGCTTGGGTTTGAAGTCTGAAGTATGACAGCCTGGGGGATAAATACGGCAATAAACTTAAAATGTTTCACATTAAACTGCTGTAAGCTGTAAATCCCTATCTTAAACATACACATTTAGAAAAACACAAAAGTCAAAATAATGTTGACTGTTCAACCAGAGAAAGGTAAATCCTTGTTTGAATATGATTCAAGCATAAAAAAAATTTATGTTTTGAACTATTTAAGAATTTAAGATTCGGCATTTTAAGATCCTACCTGATGAGACTGAGGGGACAAAAGTGTTCGGCTCCAAAGTGAGAGAGGAGCTCAACCTGCACGGAAAAGGAGCAAATAGTTAAACTATAAACACATTTTAGTGAAAATAAAACCTTTATATGCCCACTCTATACACCAATAGCCACGAAATGAGAAGTACAGGGTATTGATAATACAAAGCTGTGTGTATGTTTTAACCCATTAATATATATTCCACATGCAAAAAGAGAGAAAGTCTAGTTAAAGGCCATCCATTAAAGTAAATCCCCCTTTGAGGGAGAAAGTTTTTAGCACATCTGAGGCTCTGACAGCAGGAGAAGAGTTCTAACCTTTATGTATTTGATGAACATCTGATGTGAGCGGAAGAGCAGGAGAGGGACAGAGTAAGAGAAATAAAACAAGAAAAAAAGCTATCAGTAAAGAACGAAACAAGCTACAAGCAAGTCAAGAATCTGCAAACATTTCAGCTTTCTGATAAAAACAAACATACGGCGGATATGTACAGTTACAACAATTCACAGGCAAGGCACCGCAGAGATACGTCAGGAGAAGTCAGAAGCGGTGCACAAATGATGGAAAAGATGCACAGACAAACTCCAAATAAACAAGTATCTGTTTATGTAATAAAAACAACTATGAAGCTGAACAGAAAGTGCATAATTTTATTATATATATATATATATATATATATTCTTTGTGTGCGCACACACACACAAATAAATATAAAAATATGAAAAACACACAGAAAATATCTATTAATCATAAAAAAAACTACCACTGAAAAGGTTTAAAAATTTAACATGGTAGAGTACTGAGCTGAGAGCAGTGAGATGTGAGAGAAGCACATTAATTACATCCACACACATTCAGATGAACACAAATGTTGGCATTTCAACACAAAAAAAATTGTTATAGAGTCAAGCAACAAACAATACATATCTTAAACTAAAGTATTGACAACACAATCTTAAGAAACAACTATTTGTTATAACTTTGCTATTAGTATCACCATGTGATTATTCTCAAAATAAAAAAAATAAAAAAGGTAGTACATACATGTGGTGAGTAATGACTACTTGAATCTTAATGTTACTTGAAAGGACCTTAGCTGTTTTTAAAGTGCTTTATAGATAGATAAACTTTGATTTGACTAAACTGAAGACCAGAAAAAAGGTTTCCATAAGCAAAATGCCTTATGACTGAGTGTAGTTCATAACATTTAACTGAGGATAAATAAATTCAGTGTTCATACCACACTCCCAAGTGTTTTACTACAGCAAGAAAAACAAACTACACCTTCACAGGAGCAGTACCTTCACATATTTAGCATAAAGCTGTTCATCCAGTGGAAAACTCTGGACTATCCGCTCGTCACGTGCGTGGAAAGTACCCAGCTTCACCCACTTGTTGGTGGGATATCTGCAAGAAGAGGAAAAACGTAAGAGGAGTATGTGAGGTCTGTGGCTGACTTCAAGCATCCAGCATGTTCTCACAGGGTCGATGTGAATGACATTGCATTTATTATGTCTGAAGGTCTGCTGTTCCACGGCAAAGGGCAGAATTTATTTACGGTTGGTGGAGACTGATTAAACTAGATAAAAATCCTGAGAGATAAGAATACAGAAGACAGAGGATAGGTGTTTTATGGACTTAATTTTAAATGCCCATACCAGTCTCAGTAATGAGATTAAGTGACCTTCATGGTATTTATAGCTGCACAACAGTTTAATAGTAAATTACATTTTAAACTATTTGGCATCAAAGTGTACATACCATTGCCTTGCAAAACTAACCATACCTCACTAAACTTTTCCTAACTTACTGAACTTTGTCATGTTGCAAACTGATATGATTCATTGTTTAAACATTTTTACAAATAAATATCTGATAAGTGTGCCCCCCCAGCCTCCTTTACTCCCAAAGTCCTAAATCTGATCCATTGCCAACCGCTGCCTTTAGAATCCACACAATTACCAAACAGAGAACCTGATAATAATTTAGTCCCAGGACAAATGAAGCTGCTCTTTGAAGAATGGCAAGAAGGAACTGTTTGTTGAAAGAAAGACACATGAAGTCTCATCAACAGTTTGTCAAAAGCCACATAGGGGTCAAAGAGAACCTGTGGAAAAGGGTGCTGTTGTCAGAGGAGACCAAAGTTGAACGTCCTGGCCGACATGCAAAATCCATCAATTGGCAGAAAGCAAACATTACACATCGCCCCGAGCACACCATCTCCACATGGAAACATGGTGATGGCAGCATTGTGCTGTGGGCAAGTTTTTCGTCAGCAGGACCTGGGGAAGCTGCTTAGAGTTGATAGTGAGCTGGTTGGAGCGAAATACAGTGTAACCCTGGGGGAAAAAAAACTTGCTAGATGCGTCAAAAGAGTTTAAGTCTAGATCCTTCTTGTAAAGTGCCTTGAGAGGACATCTGTTGTGAATCTGTACTATATAAATAAACTGAATTGAGTCCAAATCCTTTTGAAAACATGTGGCACGACTTAAAAACTGATGTTAATGATGTTCTCGGATCATTCTTCCCACCTGGAGTTATTTTGCAAATAGGAATGGGCAAAAACGTTCGTCTCTAGCTTTGCAAAGCCAGTAGTGACACAACCCGAAAGAGTTGCAGCTGTATTCAGAGCAAAAACCATTAAATCAGCCTGTAAAATACAAATACATTTCACACTTTTCAATGATTTGAAAAAAAAAATTGTCAAAACCTTTTGTCACTTGCCTCTTACTTTTTGTTTGACTTGCTTTGTCTTGGTTTATCACATAAAATCCCAATAAATTTGAGGGGTATGAATATTTTTGCTGTTTGAGCTATGGTTTAGGTGTGCACACGAAATGGCAGCGTTCCAGCTATAAGTCACACTCAGAAACGTATGAATTGATGGCTGCCTAGCATTAAATAACTAGGTGTGCTCAAACACTTGATTTATGAGCTTATATGACACTGTGCTGACATGCAGGAAACACTGAACGTACCGGTCACTGATGGAAACCAAGAAGTCTCTAGGTGTTGAAGAGAAAAGCTCAAAGTTGGCTATATCCAGCTGTTTGACTTGTATCGGCTCACAGAGCTCTATTACAAACCTGAGGAGAAGGAAATGCTTGTAAAAAGAAAGTCTTGTGTGAAAGCTCCACATTAACGGCAAAGCTCAGGTAACGCCGAGTACCAAGTCCCTACCAGATTTTAGTGCTGCACGGATTTAGCATATAAAGGTCCATATTTTCCATAAGAATAGCTGACGTACTCTAAAAAGAAATACAAATGAAATAATTAACCATTCGCTGCCATTACGAGCATTATATTCATACAACAAATGGGCAAACAATACTGGAAACAGTTTTAAAGCATGTTTATTTCTCTTATAGTGTGGCAGCATGACATTTGAATCCATGCGAGAGCATGTGTGTTTCACCTTGGCCTCATTGTTGGCAGAGAGGATCTTGGCACCACACTCCACAGAGGCGTAGTTATTCTTAAAGTTTTTCTGGACCTTCTTTGCCGAGTGCGAGCTGCTGCTTGTTGAGGTATGGAGAGTCTGACCTGGAAAGGAGAAGCATCAGCATTAAGCACATTACAGAACAGGGAGAAATAAATTCTACAAAACAGTAGAAAAGTTAGGAAATACTCAAAAGCGAGCTACACTGACACTATGGTGATAGAAACAAGAGAGCTAAAATGAATAAAAATGCAAAAACAAAGTGTGTGCTGGTGCACCAAAAAGTAATTGGGGTAAAGGCTTATGTGGACCGTTGTTTAATAATGATCGTTAATACACTTCTGTCAATTTGGTCCTCGTGCTAGAAAAAAACGGTTTCTACAAACGTACTCTGAACTCAAATGTAACACAATACTCCTGGAGTTTAATAATCTATATCTCGAATCCAAAAAAGTTGAGCTGTTTAAAATGTAAATCATGTAATCGTAGATACAAAAAGAAATTCTCAAAGAACCTGAATGTCTCAGAAGTACAGATGGGAAGATGTTCAGTCAGGAAAAAAAATGCCTAAAAATAGTCAAACATTATCCTAACAATGTTCCTCAACAGCAACACTGAAAGAAAAACAATTGTGCAACTAGAAGTGGTGCTGGAATAGACTGCCTGCAGATGAAACCTCTCACCAGAGACTCGATGGAATCTGCTGGGGTTCCTTAGACACATTTTTAACCAATTTGAATAATAAACGGAACTTGGTTGCATTTCTCATAACTAGGAATGCATGTACTTGACTTGGAATCTGTTTGATTGGATTTATTGACTTTTTTATTGTAAGGTGTCTTGAGGAAACCTGCTACGAAAATTGGCACATTATAAATAAACTGAACAAATTGGAAACATTTGGCACATCAGGAAACAAAACTCCGGCAGAGAAGACCCAGAGCTGTAGAACAGCTAGAATCCCACATCCTACAAAAATGGGTAATTACCCTCCAAAGCCTTCCTCTACTCGTCTCCTCAGTTCCAACTTTTTCTTCTTCTTTTTTTTTTACAGACTATTGACGACTCATAATCATGACCCTGTCCCAACATTTTTATTGATTTGTGCTCCTGCCAGCAAATTTAAAATTCTTCTTTCTTCTTAATTTACACATTTGATGTGATTATTAGGCTTCATTGTGAATAAACTTGAGTCTATGAGATCATTTTAATTTACATTTCACAGTACCTCCAAACGTTTTTGGCATCTGGGTTGTATGTACTTACTTTTTTCCTTTTCCACCTCCATAACTTGTTTCTTCCACTCATCAAAGGTGGGGATATCATCTTTACTCGGTACAGAGGGATCAGCTTCTCTGGCAACATTAGCATCTCCCATCTGAAACAGAAACATACCAACCATGCAGAGATGCATTAAGTGTAGCGCAGTGAATATGAATAATACAATTTCTTAGGAGCAGTTAAAGACTATAAGAATTATAAGTCATCTCTGGTAGCATTCAAGCTCAGCTTCAATGTTTAGCTCATTGTAGTCAGCGAGCCCCAGCCTACTGAAGCAAAGAGATTCACTGGGGTGGGAATAATATTGTAGACCTATTATGTAAGTGACCTTCTAGATCTCACAAGAGTGTCTGATGGTAGAAATCCACTGGTTAAGACAATCTCTTATGTAATCACCCAGACTAGAATCCTTGCCAGCAACAGTCAGATTAGCCATTAAATCTTTGCTCCAAATCAGCGAAACAATGTTGACATAGTCGATTAGCTGAAACACAATGAATCCAAGTCATTTGTCTGAAATAAACATGTCCTAGTTTCCCCCCACCCAATCTGCAAAAAAACAACTGAAAAACAGGCTATACCACAAAGAAAGATCTAAAACACATTGCTGTTTGTAGGAACAAATTCGCTTGATAAATATTCAAAACATTTATTCAAATCCAGCCGGCAGTTTTGAGCTGTCCCACAGACACCTCTGAGCCACTGATCATATGGTTAAGATAATGCCGTTTTTTAGCAACAATCTGAAAGGGGTCATCGGGATCTTTCAGTTTGCTTGTTCTCATATTGATTCATGAGTGGATTTTTTTTCCTGTTAGTTGGAGGGTCACATTTTCTCCTAAGATTTAGCAAAGAGGTGGTTCCAAATTAGTCATAGGTGAGTATAAGTCTGAATGGTCTGTTGCTCCTTATGTTTTGCCTCTAGCTTGTAAACAGCTGGGATTAGGCCCTGTAGCTCTATAGAGGAAAACATTAATGGACAGATAGTGCACATGAACAGTCTCGACTACCATCCTGTCCAAACAGATGATATCTGGTGACTTGTAATATCTTCCAAATATGACTTTCTATCTTGTGTTTACTTTGAATTGCTTGTAAGTTCAAACAATAAAAGTCTAGCGATACCGATTAGTTATATTTGGAGCAGAGGTAATGTCACATGGTGCAAGAGAGAGTCCCTGTTGTAAAATTACTTATTACTATTAAAAAACAGACAAAATGATGGAGTTAGCATTTTAGACAGTTTTTATCAATTTAAATTAGCAGTAAGCACTACAAGGGTTACCTAAACAGACATCCCTGTGTGTAGACCTTAATGTTGTTACCTTAATTCTTAGGTTTCCAAAACTTTGCCAACATTACCAAATTGAGTATGTCCAAAAACAGTCAGAGATTGAATACCAAAATAAGATCCCAACTTTGCTGTACTCTGTTCAAGCTTCCTGTTATCTGCTGAAACGGTCACTTTCATCCCCATGCCAATTTCATTTTTAAACATTTCAGTGATAATAAAAATAGCCATCTTAGAGTCTTCTTTTCTCAGAAACAACTTAAACAACATAACCATTTCTTCCAGGACCTAGTCATGCCATGGTTCCAGTCAAGTTGAGCTGCATTTTAAAACTGCTTCTGATGATTAAGATTTGCGACTGGAAACGGTTAAGCTGCTGACCTGGTGCTTATGGGGGAGGTGGGAAGTATTGCCCTCCTGCTCCAAACTGGACAGCACATCTTCCAGCTGCTCCTGCTCTCCCCGGCTTCCTGGTTCTGCTGCTGGACTGTGCTCTGCTTCGAGATTGGAGCTCTGGCTCTGGCTTGACAGCTGGTCATCTGTGCCAGCCTCTTCCACACTGCATCAAAGATATGGGTCCAATGGAGGAGGAAAAAAAATGGATAGGGGAGGAATATAGATAAACAAATTAGTCCTCAGAATTGTTGGAAATATTGAGTCAAATGTGACCAATAATTGCTTTATTAAACAGTCCTGGGTTGGAGCAAAACGATAAAGAGAAAATTAAACATAAAAAAAAAGCATAAATGAAGTATAAGCCCAGCGATTGATGGTTACGCACAGCAGAGAGGCGCAGCTTCTACCTTTATTACCTGTCTCTTTGCTTTGATTGGCTTCCGGTGGATAGAAACTCACCTGAGGAGAGGGCGGCCAAAAGGGGAGTTTTCACAGGTTGCCAGTTCGGGGGGAATGACCCTGCACTGTGAATCAGAGTGCTCAGCAAAGACAAAGCTGTCTACTGGGAGTTCATCGCCTGCACTGGCAACCCACACTGCACTGAGGGAAAGAAAGGACATGGCGTTTACCACACCTCCTAACACTGGGAAGGGCAGAGAGCAGAGACAGAGGGATAGGGTCTGGAGGAGGAAATGGGGGTAGGAAGCAAGAAAGAGAAAGCAGATGGACTGACAGCGGGGATAGGGGTTGGTTTCTGGTAGGGCTCGTTGTAAAGGCCTAAAATGTCCCGACACAGAAACATCGCTACAGAAGTAGCAGGCACTTGTTTTCAGTTCAGCTTTCATGTCCACAGTGTTGATTCTCCAAAATGCTTACGAATTTCCACGAAAAAGTCCATTCAGCATTTAAAAAAAAAAAAAAAAAGCCCAACAGTCTCATGTAGCTTCTGGTCACCGGTTTCTTGAAAGGTTTTGTCCAAGATGCAAACACCTCTTTTTATCATCAGCTTTTTCAGGTTAAAATAAAAAAAGTAATTAAAAACAAAAAAACTTAATAGAAACAAAGGTTAACCAACAAAAAAATGTTAATAAAATCTATATTATCTGATGAGATATCTGCAGCAGAGAAAGAGTTCACTGATAAAGGGGATCTGAACTTACCGTGTGTCGGTGGGGCCAGAACTCTCTGAGGTAGGTACGTTTTCAGCTTCATCTAGAGGTGTCGATAGGTCTGAGTCCAGGTGTGGCTGTGCAGTGGGATCATCACTAGAGGACTCAACTTGGACTACAGCATCTGCTGACACATGGACCAGTTCTGGCAATGGTTCTGGAGTGGGGAGCTCTGGGCCTTCTTTTTCACGGTCATGGTCCTGTGTGTCAGTCTGCGAGTCAAAGTGAACCATGGGCTCTGTGGGAAGTTCTGGCTCATCAAGAACGGGTATAGTCTCGAACTCTTGGCTTTGCTTCGTCTCCTCAGCCTCAGCTTCTAAATGATTCACAGTCTGCAAAGAGAAATATTCGGATGTAGGTGAAACCATCATCTGAGACTTTTTAGCAGAGAAAAGGACTCCAGTCAAGTCATCATTGTATTGCGTTTCCTTCTTCAAGCTCTGTGCATTGTCCTGTTTGAAGGCTGAGGTCAAGACAATGTTAAATTATTTCTTTCAACCAAAAAGGTTGTTTCTGAAAAAAATTATAAGATCACTTAATATCTAAATCAGCCAAAGGGATTAATAATTTTGTGCTCAACTCTGTGATGCAGAAAACTTTTACTAGGAGCCATGTTTCTTCTTACCTGTTCATGTTGCACGCTTGCAAGCTTCTCTAGTGCTGCCCTCTCTGTCTCTAATCCTATTTCGTACGAGGTGTGTGTCGACCGTTCTTCCACCACCTACAGCAAAACGACAAATTTCTTAACAGAAATCAAACCATGAGATTTGAGGTACGATGTGCACGAAGTAAGAATATGATAATTTTGCAAGGAAATATCAATTTCAAGTGCATGTTTAAAGACAAAGTAAGGAAGGTATTTGCATTTCCGGATGTCAAAGGGGCTTTTGTTGATGGGCAATGCCCATGTTCTGGGGCTGATGACAGACTGACAGGCCTGCTGAACTGCCCCAGCAAGCCTGTTTGTGCCTGGATCTCATAATGACTCCCCTTCTTCAGCCCTCGCACCAAACACTCACTTCCACAAATTTTCCTTTTTTCTTTTTTCACGTGGCTGCTAATAAACACAGAGCTGCACTGTTAAAGACCAGAGTAATAAGAACTAACAAGTTTGAACATTTTTGATCTAGGTCAAGCTTTGAGCCAATTCAATCCATTACTGCAAAGAGAAAGAAATGTGTTTTGACAGTAATGAACTAATAATGCTAAAACAACTACTGATTGCTTTGCAGACCCTGAACTCTTCACACTAAAAATAAGGTCTTAACACACATCACAGTGACCTTTGTGATGCATTTGAAGGTGGTGTTCAAGATAATGCTGCAACATGAAATGGAGCTCTTTTCTGGGTAAGCGTTTAATCAATAAAACAAGCAGCCTCATCACTCTTGTAGGAGCACTAACAAGTAAACAAAAGGTTACAAGTTGATAAAAGAAATAAGCTTAAAAAAAGTGATAAATGCTATAATAAATATGTAGTCTAGAAATCTAGACAAACTGTAGCAGAAGCAAACATTTTGCATTGCAGGTTTTCAGAGAGAAGCTCCTTTGTAGCCTCAGCAGGTCTACCACTGTAGAGTAGTGAAGCCAGGCCAACCACAGCGATCTGTGTTTGTAGAGAGATGTTAGGTGGGTTTAGCACCATTATGGCAGAGATGCGACGGAGCAAAACAAAGAAGACGGCGACTGAGGAAGGGTATGTTGTCAGTACACCAGATATTCTCCCGTTTTCGTTCAAAACCACAGAAGTCGATGTTGTTGGACGCCATGACTCCCCCGTTCTTCTTCGACTGTGTATGGCGAACCTCCATGTTGACTGATTTCCATCGCTATGAGTACGTCACATTGTTTGTTGCTCTGATCGGTCCTAGTGCTGTCCAATTGCGTGCAGAAACAGTTTAAAAGACAACCGTAGATTTCGTTCCCTAGGACTGAGTTTGTCTATGGGTCGTAGCCAGACTATATATTTGTATATAGGATGGCTTGCCAGTCTGATATGTTCAAAAGAAATTATTTTATAAGTGACCAGCTCTGTTCTTGGACATCTTCTCGATCCTGTGCAGATGGTGGGAGACAGAAGGACTCTGGCCAAAATAAAATCACCAATGGACAATGTCTCCAACCCCATGCTTGAAGATGTTGCTGAGCTGCAGAGCTCCTTCAGTTTGTTGCATCCTAGGTGCATGAAGGAGCGTTATCACAGGTTCTTCCTTCCAGCAGCTGTTAGACTCTACAACCGTCACTCCTCCCAACAAACTCCGTAAATGTTGACATCTCTGTTGTAATTTGCACCGTTATTCTCAGTTCAAATAACATTTCTGCTGCTGTTATTTGAACAGTTTCTATTTGTTTTACTTCTTGTAAATAATATGATGTGCATTAATGCACAAATACACATGTAGAATCTGTAAATATTCTCAAATTATCCTGCTCAGCTGCACATTCCTCAAATTCGAATAATGCCATTTTGTTTGTTATTTTCCAATAACTGCACAGTGCTTTAGTTTTGTAATTTTGTCCCAAATGAACAAATAATTCTTAATTATTTTTTTTATATGTATTTTTCTCATGTGAATCTATTGCTTCTATTACCGGTCACCTTGCTGCTGTTACAGCTGAATTTCTCTTCTGTGGGACAATAAAGGATTATTCGATTCCATTCTAAGTTTGAACACTTGATAATCTTTAAAATGATGTCTAGTATCAAACAAAAACCTAAAGAAAAAATTGATTTCAAACAAACTTGACTTGCTGTATACACACCATTATATCTTTGATACATTTATTCTGCATAAAGGTTCAAATGAAGATCTGAAATGCTACACTGGCTCCAAATCAGATAAACACAAGTGCAAATATTCTGAATATATGGAAATATGGATATTTAATATTAAATTAAACACTGAGAAATTCTAATAACTTTACCAGATCGATTAAACTGCAATAAATTAAATTAACCTTTTTTGTCAAATGTAGTTGAATTATCCTGGTGAGCAATAAAATAAGACTCTTAGACATTTAGCATTATTAAACTAAGCTAAAATAATTAACATGGTGAGAAAATCATTTCTCAGCATTTTGAAGGAGGTTTGCCATGTGTAAACCTCAGATGTTTAGTTTGGTGCTCCTGACTGTTGAAGTGAAAGTGAACCCAATAGGGAGATCTAAGAAGCCGTCTGAGGCCTTCAGAAACAAGACTGTAGCAGTTCAAGAGTCTGGTGAGGGATTTTAAAAAGGTCACAAAATCATTTAAAATCAGCCAGTCCACTGAGTAGGAAACAGTCTACAGGTGGAGGACATTCAAAAGAACTGCCTAGATCCCCAGGTCTGGCTGTCCAAACAAGTTCACCCTGAAAGCAAACCGCAAGATGCTAACAGTAGTCTCCAGCAACTCTACATCGTGTTACAGGATCAGCAGTGGGCTCTTGATGAAAAATACACGCCTCCACATTTAGAAGACGATTGCGGCATATTTGGTCACCATACTAGGGGGACATTTTTGGCATAAACCAAATATTGCATTCCAGGAAAAGGACCTCAGACTCAGACTAACTGAAGGATGAAAGATTGAGATGGGATTGAAGCAAATCTGGACCCTGCAACATAATGACCCAAAACATACCAGTAAATCCACTGGCTGAGATTTAAGAAAGAAAAAGTCCTAAGCCGAGTTAAAGTCCAGATCCGGATCTGATTGAGATGCTGCTGGGTAAATGCCAGGGCCTCCGCAAACATGTCACAGCTGAAAGTAAGGAGCAGGGTAAACCTTACTCAGACTGATGTGAGATACTGGTAGATTGTTACAAGAAACTTCTCACGGAAGTTACTACAATCAAAGAGGGCTTTTACTAGAGGATATGGTGTTCTTATTTGTTCCTCAAGTGGAAAACCCACTTTTGTTTATATCTAAAGTTATATAGTAAAGTTGATTTTTTTTTTTTGTTTACGTGCAACAAAATCTAATTCTTGATAAGATTTGAACAACAATATTGGAAATATTTTTTTTTTACTGAAAACTAAAAAGAGATATCAAAACTTTTACACATTCATTCAATTAAAGGTTAACCATCATCAAATCCTGAAGCCATTTGTTTGAAAGTTTTCATTCATAACACAGCTGACCTTTGGTAGGGGTAATATTAACAACCTGGAAAATCCCCCAAGGAGAGGCTTAGAAAGGGAATAAAATGGAGGATTACTGAACAGACCTGATTTAAATTCCTCTGAAACGTTGTAGAAAAAACGCAGCACAGGTAGCATAAACCTGAGAACCTGTCAGGCTTTAAGAGTTTAAGCAATTTTGCACTGGCAAAAATCTTTAGAAAGCTCATTTTAGAAGCTGATAAGGAGCAGAAAACACAAATGAAGTTATTTTTTCTTAACAAAGACAAACGGCAGATCCAGTTACTGCATTAATTACCATTTGGTTGCTGTTGTTTTACCTTATTTAATAATACCGTTATCTTATCGTAGTCAGTAGCATCTACCATAGCTGGAGCTAAAACACTGATCCTCAACCTTCCCTTCACCCCCACAGTTTGATCACCATGATTAATAAACGGTAAGGGGGAGACCAAACACCAGCCACCACTAGCCTCTTGAATTTCAGGAAACTCATTCACTTCAGCACATGCACCGAGACTATTAATACTGCTCACAGTCTAAAAGCTGAACTAGCAGAGGTAACTCCTCTGAAATACCTCATCGATTTTCGTTGCCACTGAGAGAAACTCTTATGGTTGGAAGTTGAGGTTTTCCTGAAATATGCAACTCGTTAAACAAGAGCGAACATCACACGTTGAACGAACAAAGTTTGATGTCGGCGAGCTTGAGCGAAGGTTTTACCTCGTTTTGTGCGGGGCCCTGCTCCGCCTCGTGGTCGTCAGGGTCTCTGTCCTGGGCAGAGTGACCGGAGCCAGACGAGCTCTGCTCTGAACAATACACATCTTGACTGGGGTACCTACGACAGAGAGAGTGACACTGATCAGCTATGCAAGAATTAACATCGGGGGGGGGAAGCAAATGCATTAATAAAAACAACAAGACTAAATCTGCTAGGCAATAAAGCAGATTGGCACAAGGTTGAAATCTTCATTTATGTTCTTGAAAGTTACTAAGAACTGCTTTCTGTAATTTAATCATCTCCAACTTCACATCCGTTGGTTCTCTTCCTGGTTACACGTTTCTCGTAAAAAGGGCTGCCAAAGCGAGGATCCGTATTAATCCTCCCAGCTTCCTTGAAGTTAGAAAGCCTGATGCCAACAAGGCCTAAAGCACCTGGAACCTGTTTACATGAACCAGTGTGATAAAAGAGAGCTGAAGCTGTTGGGTTAGTGTTGGAAGTAGAGTGCGCTGCATTTAAGAGTTTAAAAATAAAGCCCTGGACAAAAGAGAACTTATAGGGCTGGAAAGGTCAAGAAGTTAGGAAAAGGGAGAACTGACAAAGTGACGGGAAACTGATAAAAAAACAAATGGGTGATCTCATTTTATTGATGAGCAGCTCAGAGGCTGAGGTAAAAATACAACAAAAACTAAGCTAGAGTTCATCCTGTAAACGGTGACACTATGTGTGAGAGGTAAGCAGCTATATCTACAAACGTGGTCAAAAGAAAGCGTCAGTAGTCAAATAGAATTGCGTCACGGGAGACCAGCTCACATGGACGCTTTTGTTAGCACCTTGTTATGGGATCAGAACAGTATCACCTTGAAATGAAACTGAAAATAAATCATAGCATTGAAAAATATTATTGTAACTGAAAATATAAATTTTTAATCTGAAATAAATCTAGTGAAAATTTTTGTATTGAAAGTGATTTTTTTTTCTATGAAACTCATGTATATGCATTGAAAGAAATAACTTTTTTTTACAATGCTAATCTTTTTTTACAATGCTAATCTTTCTTTACAATGCTAATCTTTCTTTACAATATAAATCTTTTTTTCAATGCCATCATTTTTTTCAGCTTCATTCAGGTGATACTGTTTTGACACTTGTGTGTGCACGCGCATTAGGGGCGGGGCTTCAGCACCCCATATGTTTGCATGAACGAGGCAGGAGGGAAACTCCGACTGTCCAAGGCGAGATGCGAGAAACAACAGGACATTTACATTGCTAATAATGTGGTTTGTGGAAGAAAAAAAGACAAACGGTTTCTTCTCAGTTTCTTCTACTGACCAGTAGACTAGGAGTCTTTGTGATAAAGGTTTATGCTTGTGTAGCCTGTCTTTGTTGGAGGCCCTCCTCATTACAGACAGTGTGGTATGAAGGGATGTAAATACACACCATATAGACTATACCATATTAAATAACTGTATTTATTTCAGATCCACAATACATATTTACAATACATGTCAATAACGTTAACAAATCAATTAAGACTGGTGTAAGCAAAGCTAACAACACTGACAACTTGTTTTTATTAGATTGCAAAACGTAATTGTGACACACACTCTAAACCAGAAGGTGGCGGTAATGCGCGCCAACTGCCATGGCAAACTGAGAACAAACCGTTTATATCTTATTTTTTTATTATTATTATTCCACAAACCACATTATGCTTTCTGTACGCCTAGAGACTTTGAAACTTTTTAGAAAAGACTCTTAAAGATTATCAGCTCACATCTAAAGACTTGGGTTAACAGTTTTTTAGTCTCAGACTAAAGATTTTATAAACACTGAATCTGGTTGGGACACTATTTAAAAGACTACACCGAGGCTATTTTAGCTTCCCACAAAATTCCTCCCATTATGCTCAGCATTATACAGTTTCTTTATGTGCGAATGTTGTAGCATTCTTTGCCAAGATTAATGTTATGTCAAATAAAGACTTGCATTCAAAGTGGGTACTGTATCATCAAGTAACTGGTTAACTCATATCTTTTAATGCAAGGTGTTTATGCTGTACCACTTGTTCCATGCAAATGCACAGATAGCGCTGGTTTGTGCCTGTATTCCAGGGGGCAAGGTCGGCATACACTTTGTAATTTATGGCCCATTACTCAGCCATGGAACACAAATATTGTATTTGTTGTGTATAGACCCTGCAGGCTCCATAGGTGGCTACAAAACTGTTATTTATAAATATGACACCTAAGTTTATAGCCTACTTTCCCACAGGAACAAAAAAAAGTTTGATATGTGGCAAGGTGCAAGACAATATCATAAACGGGACTCGAACCCACCATCACCGGCGACATAACCCTGCATATTAACCATTGTGCCATAGCAGTAAAGTACAACTCCAAACAGCTAAGGTACACTGTAAGTGGACAGGACCCCCACAAGGTCACATAGTTGAATGAACGAAAGGAACAGATTATGACTCCATGCGCATTGTTTAATAAACCGAGGGTACAGATTCTTACCCCTCAAAAATTATTTCTGCACCTGACCCTGCCGGGATCTGTAGCTTTGTGCTTCCGCTTGAGTGAGAACAGCTTTATTGGTTGTTGATTGATTTACGTCACAACGACTACACTAGGACTTGCGATAACATCAAACATGTTTGATTCAAAAGACTACAGAAGGACTGTCATAAATCGGGTCCCCAACTGCAGATTATCACCTTCCACAAACCACATTAGCAGCAAAGAAAATGCTGATCCCACTCGGAGCTTCCCTCCTGCCTCGTTCATGCAAACATATGGGGGGCTGAAGCCCCGCCCCTCATGCGCGTGCACACACAAGCGTCAAAACAGTATCACCTGAATGAAGCTGAAAAAAATGATGGCATTGTAAAAAAAGATTGGCACTGTAAAAAAAAATTCCCTTTCAATACAAAAATTTTCACTAGATTTATTTCCGATTCAAAATTTATATTTTCAGTTACAATAATATTTTTCAATGCCAATTTTTATTTTCAATGCCAATATTTATTTTCAGTTTAATTTCAAGGTGATACTGTTCTGATCCCATACTTGTCACCCTAGTTGTCGAGAGGGAGAGAAGTCCTAAACATGCATACCCACAAGCAATAAGATACGACCATCTGCGCAAACCTGTTTCCCCGTCATCAAGAGAGCCTTTGCCATCTGTTTTTTTTTTTTTTTATATTCATTAACATCAAAGCGTAATAGAGTGCTGACAGATCAGAAGAAGTGGCTACACGAGGAGTTTTTAAAAGGCTATTTTGCTTTTAAGGTCTTTCAGATTCACAAATGAGTAAAAGGTTTGGTTGATAAAGATTTATTTAAATAAGAAACTATTTATGCTTCATTTGTATGGTGATTTACCAAGACTTTTTAGCTTTTTCCTCAAAGTTCGAGCAAAGCTGTTGTTAGCGTTACCTGAAGTCAAATGAATGTCTCATCGCCAGGCCACGAGAGAACTTGATATGTTGAGAAAGTGAAAGAGTCACTTGATTCAGCTGTTTTGGAGCAGGAATGCATCTAAAATTTGCAGGACACCGTCTCTTGAGGGCTGAGGTTTGAGACCCCTGCCCGTTGGGGGTTAGTTCAGGCCGATTTACTGATCAAGCAAGCACAGTGGTCAAAGAACCAGCTACAGGTGCCTTTGGCAGTGTGGGGAGCTGCAAAGTCCTGCTGAAAAATAGCATCAGCCTCTCCATAAAGCTTCTTTGCAAGAAGAAGTCCTGTAAAACTTCCTGGTTGAGGGCTGCACTGACTTTGCACTTTAATAAAATGCAGCAGACCAACGCAAGCGGTGACAGGACTCCCCAAATCACCACCGACTGTGGAAAAATCACACTGAACATAAAGCAACTTTGATTCTGTGTCTCTTCATTCTTCCTCCAGATTGAAGTACCCCTTACAAACCCCACTCTTCAATATTAGGGGTGAACCAAGATCTCACGGTATTAAAACATCACAATATTTCTTGTTGAGGCAACTGCTATCTCTTGCGGTCATCATGGCTTTTCCTGATGAAGCTGTAATAGAAGATGCCCCAGCCACTCTTAAATCATTTGTTTTTGGTTTCCAGTAGCAACAATAAACGGAGACAGCGTGACAGACGAGACAAAAACAAT
This sequence comes from Valencia hispanica, assembly GCA_963556495.2. Lineage (NCBI taxonomy): Eukaryota > Metazoa > Chordata > Actinopteri > Cyprinodontiformes > Valenciidae > Valencia > Valencia hispanica. The sequence goes on from OY747705.1 coordinate 16,901,408, forward strand.
ATGTAAGCACTGCAAGTTGTTCATATGCTGAAGCAGGCACCATCTGATGGGCTGGTCGACTAGGGGAACGTTGAGCTACATCACAATCACCCTGTCAATAGCTATGGCAAACGTTGTACTACATACCATGCATGGTTGAAGCCCTGTTCTAAAGTCTGAAAAGATCAAAAGAAATCAGAAAAAGACAGACCTTTTCAAGTGTAAATTTGATCTTTCAGGTTTTCTTGAAAATAAAATCTCGTCCAGTCTCGTTACCTCAGTATCGAAATCGCAAAGTAGACATTACACAAGCAAGATTATGAAATCCCACAGATTTTATCAAAAGAAACCAGAGATTACACTTAACTACAGAGGGTAATTATAGGCACGACAACGAAAGCTGCACTATTTCAATTACATATTCAGCATAAACACTTGAGTGATTTCAGAATTCTGGTCACATTCTTGCCGTCTTTATAGTTTTTAGCTCAAACAGACTGACATTAGCGTCGACCCAAGTGTTGGGAGGGCTTTAAAACTGAGTCTACAATGGATCTCCAAATGTTAGGAAATATCCATTATTACTCAGATATACACAAATATCTATTATGTCTATGTTAAATTATCAAATAATGACAGTTTAAGATTGCTAGCAAATGACAAAGACAATACGCAAAACACTATCAGGAACACTAAATAATACTTTCCCTTTCAAAGAATGATTACAAACAGGACAAAGATCAACATCAAATGATAAAATTAAATATTCATAAAGAGGTTAAGTACTGATGGTTGACAGCAACATGTCTGGCAACAGTTAAAGTTAGAAATACAAAACCTGCATGTCCTCTTTAGCCCTTCCCCACTACAGGAACGTATACATGACAAACAATCTAGGACCGAGCAGATCCTCCCTGCAACATTACCAACACATGCAGAGAAAATGAAAATGAGCAAATGACTAAATATGAATGTTGGAAAGAGACTGGATAGGGATGTTTGTGGGTTTTTTTAACAAACAGAAGATACTAGATCCTGCACGCGCCAACTCCTGTGAGGATTTGCTGCCTTCGTAGTTATCATTCAACCACTCAAGTGCCTTTTTACCACACTATCAGTTTCCGAGAAGCCTTTAAGTGGCAGAGTGACATAAGAGATTAATAATCTTTCAGAAGAACTTAAGCTGTGTTCACACTTGAACAGATGCCGATATCCTTATTTCACACTGAAGTTTATCATCTCACTTCCTGAGAAAAAGCTTGTTTTAGATATAAATGCAAAAATCTTTAACGCTCTTTTGAATATGGAGAAGCTAAATATGGTCAAACTTATCTTTTGTAAAGGAAATTATCCAAAACTGCACAGAAATATTTTCTTAATAAATATTGTAGCTCAGAGTAGCTTAAAAATAAAAATCATAACAAATAAAAATAAAAACATTCAAACAGGATTATTACCGACCTTATTCCTGAATTTCCCCTCTGGGATTAATAAAGTATTTCTGAATGTATGTCAAAGGTCATATCCCAACTTTGCATGTTTATATTCTTTGGCTTTTAATCAATCAGATAAGCTACAAGTGAAGGCAACTAATCAATTGTGGACACGTCGTAAAGTACAGCATCCTGATGGACCTCAGTGATGACAAATGCGAATGTGATGGAGTCATTGCACCGATGTTTAACTGGTCTTCTTCAGTCACAAAGTCTCATATTGAAATTATACACATGCAAAAACAGAGATTAAAAGAAAACAATTTATGTTTTCCACTCAAGAACCTAAAATGATTCCACAAATACACGCAAACCCAAACTAAACATGTGGGATGCTCTTTTGGGCTCCCTCAACGTTATAGTCCTGAATGAACTGAGAGTTCTCAGAGTTAACATTCCTACAAAGGTTAAAAAAAGGAAAGTCAGTGAAGGGGGAAGGAAAACAAATAAAAACAGAAGCCAATCTGAGAGCATCTACTATGGAAAATAGTATGGGGGGGGGGGGGGGGGGGGGGGGTGGGTCTGCTGGCCTACTTTTAACCGAAACACAGATGTTTACACAGATATTTAGAAATGTACGCATTACTAAGAGATTTCTGCTTGTATCCGTGTTTCATTCAAGCAGCGGGTCAAGCTATGAATCATCAGCTCGAGGGATGACAATGACTCAGCAGTCTGCAAACGCCATCTTCCTCACTCGGCCTCTATCCCCCACTTCCTGTCCTGCTTGAGAAGCACCTCAGGATTTTAATAGGCCTCCCTCAGCTTTTAAGCTGCGTTCTAAAGGCCACAAAAGGCTGACTGGCTGCAGTGTTCTTGATACGCTGGCTGAACTGGCTCCGACTTGCCAAAGCCCCTGATATTTCCCGCTGGCTTTGAGGCGCCTACGAATCAGCCAGCACTGTAAAAACCGTCCAAGTGCGCTGTAGTGGCTCAGTGGGCCGATGCAGAGAAGAGGCTGTGACACAGCAAGTCGCTATCATCGCCAGCTGTACGGTATGCAAAGTGTGCTTTCATACCCTCGCAAGGAAGGATGTTTTCCTGGTGAATACAAGTTTTCTCAGGTAGTGAGCAAGTAAAACACGTAACCGGCTGCAGTTGCATGTCCTGCTCTTCCTCACGTTTATTTTTAACCAGTGTGACACTTTTAAGATGACCTTGTAATTCTGCCCACTCTTTACAAGCCCATTTGTCAAAGCGTTACGCTGCAACTCTCACTGTGGGTAACCGGAGCAGATGAGCTGTTCTCTTTACCTCTACTGACCTGAACCTGATGTCAGCTTGTTGCTCTTTGCAAAAAAAAAAAAAAAAAACAGTTCATTTAATCTAATCTAGCACCTAAATTATAAGGACTGCTTCAAAAAGCTGAGAGATTAAGTAACAAACTCTAAACTAATTTACTACCGTCTGCTGTCCTGACAGAGAGGAGAGTCTTGTGATGTTTTTCTCTGAACTTTAGCATATTTTCTGATCATTTATGTGAAGCTAGGTGCTCGAGAGTGAAGTTAACTCTGCAAGAAAGTAAAAGGCTTAACTTGCCTAATATGTTTTTGAGGGCCAACAGAATCGAGCTCTTTTTACCCAGATAGATTTGTTTTCCTCTGATAGTAAGGACAAATTTTACTTTCTTACAAGCTACAGTAAAGATAATAAAAACAGAGCTAAGGAGACAATCTAGGAACCCCGCGGGCAGACAAGGATTGTGGAGCAGTGAGATGTGCCAGGCCTCCCAAGAAAAAGTAGGCCATCGCATCTGCCCAGCAGACAAAAACATGCCATCGCTACTTGAAAATGGAGGGGGAGGAGGAGGAAAGGGAGGGAGAGCCTAAAAAGCCCTGCTCCGGGTCGACTGGCTGTATGCGTGTGCAAGTTCCGACTCCTCTTCCTCCACATCCAAGGAAGAAACAGTGTAGAGCAGCAGTTTGTTGTAAAGCCTGCTGATCCTCCCTAATCCTCCCCACTTGTGTGTCGTCATAGCAGCCAGGAAGCGCTGGCTGAACTGGCAAATAGCTCTGTTGCTGCCCCACATGGCTTCCTGCAGCCACAGATCCGGTAGAGGAGGAGAAACCGTATCTCCTTTATCCCGGCTTCTTTTTTACTGGGTTGAAGTCCTGGAATAATGCAAGACCTCTGAGATATGCTGACAAACAGCTCAAGAAATGTCTGTTAATTGCTACTTAACACATCTGTTGAAAACTTAATATTCTCACTTTAAATTATAGTTGTCATGAGTGCTGTGGAATATTTTTGAACCAATGGCAAAAAACTGCTTCGATACCATTTTGCTTGGCTATTATATTTCAAAGGCTGTTCATAACCTACTGGCTCTCCATTTGTACATTTTATGCATCATTCCTGCAACTGATCCCCATACTTGAGAAATAGTTGAGTGATCAGGATGCTAAAGCTTACAGAGAGGGACGATGGGGAGAAATACATGGAGCTTAATCTCAATAGACACTGTCACTACAATATTTAACAATGGCAACTGAATATTATGTCTAATATCCGATCTTGAGTTGGAGCTTATTTCCATAAGCAGTTCATTGCTTTGTGCTATGCTAAACTGAAGTAATAGAGATGCAACGGTACACTCTAAGAAACAAGACCCACTTCCTGACTCCAAAATAGAAATCTGTACTCAACCTGAACCTAATATTCTTTTTTTGGGGGGATACACACAAAAGGAAACAAGTTGCTGCTTTCCATTTACCGTAAAGCGAGGGAGGAATCGCAACTAAAACCTGGTTCTCCCGACACCAACTTTCAGCACAGATGGACACACACAGCTACCCGTTAATAGATTGTACAAATCATGTTCCGTACTAAAACGCAGGGCTATTTTAGAACAACTTCATTTGTTTAAAGGGGAACAAAAAAAGAACGCCAACACTTTCTAGACAGTTTGCTGTTTTGTATGCCAAATAAAAGTAAATTAGTATTTTTCAAAACAAGACATTTAAAAACTAATGTCATGTCTGCAACCACTGCTTTGTGCTGCAACATCTGTGGCGAGAGCGTCCATTTTTAATTCGCTGGAAGGCTAAAAGACTTGCATCGGCATGAACTTGGTAGATACGGGCTAAATTAAAATCACTTGATTTTAATTGTTATGGCTGTGAGACAAGAATTTAATAAAAGAATACATTTCAATATTAAAAAGGTCACATACCAATGGAATACACATTAGTTTAAGCCATTTGTAAAGCTTGTTTAGCTATCTGGTCTGCAACAATCTTTTCCTCACGACAAAAGAACTGTGACGCACACAAATCCTCCCTAATGCACACAGGAGGCTTATCTTTGGGAGGGCTGAAGAGACACACCCCCCTTTTGGCCGCACTCCTGTAAACGTCAAACAAGTCAAGTCACCAGGTGAAGAAGTCCAGGGCAGTGGATCCTGTTAAGTTAACAAGCCAGAAGTCTCCTGACGAAGAACCTAACAACGCAAACTGAGGACGGAGATTTGCTCGTCAGTAAGGTCAGCTAACAAAGACAGTTGGCCTTATCTACTAAACAATCAGACAAGAGCAAAAAGTCTGCGCACATTCAACATTTTATTCAACTAAAGCACCCAAATAAATCATAAAACCAAAAACAAGAAATCCCAAAATTCTTTCCCCAAATATTATTCATTCCACTTCCACAATGTCCTGCATGTAGTCCCATTACAATGACAAACTTCAATTTATTTAGTGTGATAGACTGACACAAAGTAGTACATCACTGTGAAGTCACAGAAAAAGAAACCATGATTTAGTATCGTTATACAAGAAAAGTGTAGTGTGCCTTTGTCTTCAGAATCTCCTTCCAGCTGTCAGTCTATTGAAGTACGTCTAGCACCGCTGAACATCTACAGACTTTATGTCAACTTTTCATGCAAAGAAGCTCAAGCTGAGTCAAACTGGATGAAAGAAGTCTATAAACACAAGTTTTTAAGTATTACCACAAAATCTCAGTTTGATTTAGTTCTGGACTTTGACTTGGCCATTCTAACAGATAAATATGCTTTGATCTAAACCATTCCACTGCAGTTCTGGCTATATGTTTATTGTTCAGCTAAGCGGTCCAAGTCTCAGGGTTTTTTGTAGCCTTCAACAGGTTTCTTCCAGCATTCTTCTGCAATGGACTCAGCTGTTCTTCCCATGAACTCTGACCCACTTCAGTTCACCTGCTGAAGGACATCTTATGGTTCTCTGGAAGGCCATGTACAGAAAGGCTGCCGGTGGAGCGATGCTCTTTCCATTAATTACACACAGATGGACTATATTACTTGGGAGACTTCTGAACCCAATCGGCTGCACTGGATTTAGGGCATCACATTGAAAGGAGGGGGTAATACAGGGGTATCAAACTCCAGTCCTCGATCGAGCACCAGTGGACTGCAACTTTTTGATAAATCTCAAGTCCAACACAGCTGAACCACAAGGCTTAATTATCATCTCATGCACTCAAGTTCTCCAGAGTCCTGCTAATAACCTAATTGTATGAATCAGGTGTGTTGACATAGAGACGCGTCTAAAAGTTGCAGGACACCAGCCCTCGAGGACGGGTGTTGGACACCTGTGGGCTAATAAAACAAAAAGCACACCACACCCAGGTTGTCATTAGTAAGAAATTATGAAAACCCATTTATGAGTGTGCCTTCTACTTATTTGTAGTATTACATCTCAAAAAATGACAAAATAAATACATAAAAGTTTGTGGGTGAAACTGTTCCCTTTTTTGCAGTGTGCAGCAACGTTAAAAACCCCACGGCAACAGCGTAGTGCCATAGAGCGTCTCACTGGTTCCAGCCATACGGGGATCAAACGGGCCTGGGAATGTGATGAACAATGGGACGGAAGGATTCATTCATGTGATATAATTCAGTTGGAAAGCAGAAGCCACGGTCCTCGTCCGGGTTAGTTTGAGTGAGCGTCAATACCACAATACTGTCGGGACAGGCGGAAAAAAAGACACCCCCCCAGCCCAAACTCAACCTAACACATAGTTTACCAAACTGCTGAGTCGTGGATTCACATCTACACAACAGCAACCAAAATGTCAAGTTGTTTAACATAAAAGACTGAAGGCTGGTGTGACACCACCATACATTCATTCTAATCTCGTAAACCTGAAACAATTAATTTAAGTCCGGTATTGTCACACCATCTACAAAGTGCAGCCAGTGACTTCAGCATCTTGCTCTTTGTAGCCAGCTGATGGTGAATGTTTTATGCAACCAGCTCCAGCTGAACATCGCCTCAGTACACAATGTTCCCTTGTTGTTCCGTGGGTCACCCATTGACGGAGCCTCTTTCCATGAACTGCCCCCATTCGAGACAGTTAATAAAACACAGGTACAAGGACGTCTACAGGAACAAGGAACACAAAAAAATATATACAATTATTCTGACAGCAGGAGCTGCTGGTAGCAACAAACAAACAAAAAAAGACAAGAAAAGAAATTTACGTGGGGGAAAAAATAAATAAATACAGACGATCATTACTGTTGAAGAGCAGGGAAAGTAAACTTCATCCAAATAATGGAAGTTTTTCTGAATCTAGATATTAGAAATATTCTCAAAGAACATGAACATGTACAAAAGAAATGTGCTGAACATGTTAGATCGACAGACATTTAAAATGCTTCTATTACTCTGCTCCCTGTGCTGAGCTGTACCCTGCTCTCAAACAGGCAAACAGAAGCTGGATAATGTCCGTGACGTTTGCTCCTACCTTGAAAAATAAAATTACCATCTCCACCCTCGGAACATGATCATTCATCAGCACGGCAAACACAAGTATTTTCTTTGAAACCACCAACAGAGCCTCAGGCTTCTAGCTTGAACTCAACTCAAAACACGGGACTACCTGAAGAATATCACCTTTCTGCAGGGGAACAGAAACAGAATGGGATTCTGTCTTGTATTTTACCCTGAACAAACAAACAAAAAAAAGCAGCCATTTCATTTCAAAGTGGGGCTATTTAAAATGTACAGTTGCAGATACATCCTAATTAGCAGATCACACCGAGTGAGAAATCGTCCTTCATGCTTTGTATCTACTTTCGGAGATAAACATGTGCCTTTTATTTAGCCACGAGTTATAATTGTAATCTTTAAGGCTCAGAACACTTTGATGTCACATCACAGAAAAAGCCATAAAAAGTGGAGCACAGGAAGACCAGGGAGCAAGAAAGCTCTTTGTGTTCATTAGCCTCCATGGCCAGTGGGCAGGAACAATGCCCCGTGTCAGGCCCGGCTCGGTCTCGTCGCATAAAACTGGACCTGCCTAACCACAGTGTTACATGTAAGGCTGTAACGACGGAGGCTGGACAGTCGCTATGTGGTTCTGTTTGCTGCAGAAGTTGAGAAATATAAAAGGTTTTAAACTGACTTAAACACTGAGCTATCCACTTGCCGGTTTATTTATCACCTAAACATGCAATTCTAGGTAAAACTTTATTCATATAGCACCTTTTATACATTTAAAGAAGTAAAAAACCTCAAAAGTTAACAGTTAGCAATGATTCCCAAAGAAAGTCAGCACAACGCCTGGTCTAGTTTACTGCACAGACAGCTTAGAGAAAGACTCTCTCCTTTATCTAATATCAAAAGTAATATCTTTTAAGTAATCCTTCTGATGCCTTTGTTTTACTTCACCAATCTCTTTACAATTTAATTAGTGCTTGCATTAATTAGATTAGAATAAATACTGAACATAAACAGCATTCAGGATAGTTGCAAAATGTCGCATTAAATCTCTTTCAAGAAAAGAGGAATAAACTAGCAAAACATTATTTCTTTGTAGTTCTTTGTTACTCTGCCATGTTTTGCTTCAGTTTACTTAATATTCTTCCTCCATAAAAGTATCTTATGCATGAATAACAATTGCTTAGCACCTATGTCACATGACGAACAAAGTTGATAGCATTTCCGAATGAGAACTAATGCCTCTACCTCAACTCCCTTGTCCCCTGTTCAAGCTCAGTGTATGTATGCAAATAGTAACGCATAAAGACATATGCTTGAGTGTTAGGTAAAGCAGGCTTAATCCAATTAATCAACATGGACTAATAAATATTAAATCAATGAAAGGTGAATTGGTTTATTACTGACAAACATTTTATTTCAAAATTATGTAAACCGGATTTGAAATGTGGATAAACACAGAGTACAATCTTCACATTCCTGTTAATTTACATAGCAGACAGCAGTCACCTCTGTTGTATAACCTGATGAAATCAATGGGAAATCTAGCTAGCCAATAAAAGAAGGAATCAATTGCCTCCAAAATTCAGCTCTTTTGAAATCCTGCACATGCTCTACCCATGTTTGCTCAACTATCTACAGTCTATGGAACTATAACTCAACTAGTCAACTGGCTGCTGAATTATCTTTCAGTGCTAATCACATTACATAATAATCTTCCAATGACTGTGAATCTAATAAGCTTATGGAACATTTATAAATGAGCTAATGGAGACCGCCTTTGTTTGAAATGCTCCGCTCCAAATAAATATTAAAAAAAACAGATTCCATTTTTGACTCGGAGGTTGTTTAAAATAATTTATAATCAGCATTCGCAGAACATAAACAGAGTTATAACCTACTATAAAAGTTTGTGCAGTAAAAATAACATTTAATAGGAGAGAAAATAGATAGGTTTGCCACGAAGCTATCATTACTGACTATCTACCTGACTGGAAATGTGCACCTTCGCCAAAATAGGCTCAGAAGACATGCACACAGAGCTTCAACAATGCTGATGTCAACAGCCTGAAATGGTGTGCCGTGAAAGCAGTAAGATCCCTTTTGCTGACAACGTGAGAGTGGAGGGGGAAGCATGACACCCACAGAAAAGAGTCTGCTCTGGAGCTGCGTGCTCCAGCCTATACAAAGGGCAAGAAATCAAGAAAGAAACAAACCACCCAAAATATCAGCATTTGCCCTGGTAGTTTTAAGCAGCGCTCTGTTAGTGCTAACAGGTTGGTCTTGACAAACCTCCAAATAATCCTTCACCATGACCCTTTAAACAAACAGCTCCTTTTCAAACCTAGAAGAAAAAAAACACCGCTTCTTTGGAAACTATTGGGTTTTGATACAAGGACTGCATTCCTTGTTTTTCTCCACTGCTACCGGGAATTTGTGAGAGCTGGCACCAGGGGACGAGAAGCCGACAGCAGCACGCTAAAAGGGTTTGCATTAGTTATGACTGCTGAACATGTCAGAGCGCAGCCATTAGTTGGTTTGCAGGAAAGTCGGAAAAAAAAGGTACCAATGATTTCGACAAGCAAACGCTGCCTTATAAAATAAATTTTACTGATTCTTACACTCCGTTTTCTCTAAATACTTTTTTCATCTGAAAATACAAAATTGGTAAAGATAAAAAAAACACATTTCTAAAAAAGAAAAACACAACAGATTTTATTGGGTGCTCCTGAGCTCAAAAGCTGTAATTAAAGGTCATCTCACTCAACTTATTTAAATCAAATTATTTTCATTGAAAATTATCAAATTAAAAGGACGACTATCTTTCTCAATCTGCATCGCTGACTAATGTTAAAGGCGAAGGAGAACAGTTTGTTGGTCTGCTTCTTGCAGTGATTTTAACCCCCACACCCTTTTTATACCATGAATAACAAGCAGAGTTAAAAAGCATAATCTTTGCAAAACTGTAAATGAAATATTTGTTAAAAAAATAGTTGTGGCTTGTGAATAAGTGGAATACTAAATATATAATATTCAAAGTTTTTCTTCTCCTTTCCAGCAAACACAGAACTAAAACTACATTTTCTTTGCAAGGCATGAAAACTGGTTCTGCACTTTACTGAGCCAGATAAGGTTTTATTTATTAATTATGGCATCACAAAACAGTAATCCCTGGCACAATCAATAAATTATGAAGCCTAAAAGTCTGATTCTAAGGCTATGAGGAATTAAGAAAAACATGTGGTGTGTTTTTGATGTTGTATTATCCAAAGACCTCAGATTTGAGGATGTGAGCCTCATGCCCCGTGCACAAAAGACTTTACCGTACATAGTTCTGAAACAGGACACAAAAGCACCTGGAAATGTTCTTGCAATCCAATTAAAGGGAGCAAAAGATTCAAATAAACTGTTAATTTTTCCAACCGTGCATGAAACAAATCTTTCATATGTTTTAAAGACAAAAACTGTGCGGGGTTAAAACAACAACATCTCCAGGGCAGAGGGAATGGGAAGCACAGTTTGCATGCATCCAGTGGGATAGTTAGCTGGTCCTGAGTAAACAGTCTGGATACAGTTGGCACGTTAGCTGGACTGTTAATCCAATTCTACAAACCCAGCACATTGTTACCGGCTGCGTGCCTCTGAGATTAAGCAAATGCATGAGTTGTTTTGGAGAAAAATGCTTAAACATCTATCATTATTTCAAGAATTCAACTCATTTACACAATACATCCTCTGTTTGCCTTTGTTTTCTATATTTAAATATGCCGATTAATATTTTTAATTTATTAACTGTGCCAAAACAGATAACTTAATTTATTCACAGCTGCAGTTTTAACAATAAATGGCCCAATCAGGCACCAATTTTGCTGATTCCCACGCTCCTTGGGTTCTTTGATAAAGCTGGTATTTTAAATCCAACAGAAAACAAAGAGTACAAAATCATCCCAATTTATGGATGCCTTTGTTGCTGACCTTTATCTGAGTGTTATTAAATTCAAAATGCTGTGTGTCGATGTGTTTATAGAATTAAACAAGGGTGGGACTTAGGTGCTTTTTTATTTATTCCCAGGAAAAACCATAGTATTTATCCTGCCGATCACCAAGCAATGGCAATGAAAAGAAAAACGGCCGATTCTGATCCCAGTCCGAAAGATTGGTGCATATCTAACTAGTTACATTGTTTTAATAAAAACTGTGGATTTATGAACCAGATCATAAGATATCCCCCCAATTTATTCATAGCCATATACTTGTTTTATCAAAGTGTCAAAATATCATTTTGTTTTAGGTTAGTTAGCCAAAATAAACTTAACTTTATTCGTTTGGCTGTCTAAAACTACAGGTTAGAAAAAAATCGAACTATACAATAGAAATCTAATTTCTTTTTTTATTTTCTGACCAACATTAACGTCACATTCCACCAGCTGTGTAATACATGCCAACAATGACCAACTTAGATTTAGCTAGCTGAGCTGCCATCAACAGCTGGCCTCACCACCAACAAAACACACCAATTTAAACAGCAAACGGGGATAGCTATGATGATAAGCAGAAAAAGGCTCAGTTACTTTCTTCAGACTAACAGATATATTGAACACAACACGCTGAAACCAGCAGATACTGTTAGCTAACGTAGCGTGGGGGTGGATTCGTCTCAGTAAACATTTATAGTTGTGGATATTGTGGCGCAAAAAAAAGAAAAACAAAGATGCCGGTGCTACAAATGTAATTTAAACGTGGTCGACCTGCTGTTGAAATGTCTATTAGTGAAACATGTCGTAATACAGTGAGCGAAGACAGGAGACCAAGCTTACCAGCACAGGAGAGCTACAATGAGGCACACCAACAAAACGCGCAGCCTCTTCATTATCTTCCAGCGGGGACCGACATCCTCGCTATTTGGTTTGTTTCTGGTCTGTCGCGACTGGACAAAACACCGAACACTAGCTGTGTGTTAGCCGTGAGTCTGCTTTAATTAGAAAACCAGCAAACCACGGTGCTCTGAAGGTAAAACCCACACTCTAGGGGGAGTATAATTCATTACGCGAACCTTTCGTACGCCTCTTTCTAGGCTTCAACAGTCACTGCTATTAACGAGTTGCTGTGCTTCGTGTGAATAAACTCCTCCAGCGAGGATAACCAATCAAATCATGGAAAGACATTTGTCGACCAATCATAGGAGACTTGGCTGGTTTAACGAATAATACAAAAGCCCCGCCTCCGGTGAAGAGGATGAGCTGGTGGCTGTACGACAGGCCGCGTCACGCTTTTTGATAAGCAAATCAGCAAAGCACACCTTATTTAAAGTTATTGCACAACAATCCCATGATTCAGTGGAAATGCCTTCTTTTAACATGTTATTTATACAGTCTATGGTTTAACACTTGTTATTTTATGTATTCGGGTTCTGTTATAAAAAGCAATCTAAATTAAAGAAGTGCTGTAAACAACTTTTTTCTTTCCTAAACCTCAAATATGTTATTAAATATGTGGTTTGGTTGTGTGTATAAATTAGATTGTAAAAAAATAGTATAAAAAAGATAGTGTTCCACCGCAATATATATATATATATATATATATATATATATATATATATATATATATATATATATATATATATATATATATATATATATTGCGGTTATATATAATAACTTTCATTATGGTTAATCCAACGATACACAAAACATTTGAGAAATTCCATTGTTATAATTAAGCAGTTGGTACCTTATTTTGGCCCCAATGTGACTTAGAAATTTTGCTATAGCGTAATTGTCAAATCCATGTACTTCAAGCATTGCATTTCCGTTTTTTGTGTGGTAAAGTATTGTTCTGAAATATGGCGATAAATAACAAAAAAATTCTGAAATCTCACATGTAATTAAATGCTATATTATTCACTGACTTTTCAAATCTCCAAATTTCCATTGACTGTGGTTCTGATTAGTGTTTGGGGCAGTATATTGGTCTGAAGTGCAACAGATTATGACTAACTCTGAGCAACCTCTTGCTTGTAGATATTACTCTGTTTATTGATTCAGTCATTTGTTGATGTAACCGGATTTCCTTACAATAGATTTGCTGTTCTCAAAGTTGGAGGTGGGACGTTGCTGGAGGTCTCAAATCAACAACTGTGAGGTTTTGAGATGTTTTCCAAAAAATAAAGTATATTTTTGTCAGTAATGTTAGAAGAGATTCAGAAAAAAATCTATATATTGGCTGTGATGCTGTTTGTGTTGTCATAACACCCCTGGGTAAATGATTTATGAGAGTATTCAGCTGTTCTTGAGAGACAAAACAGTTTGTGAACCACTCTAAGAATTAATAATCAGATTATAGGAAATTACTTTAAATGTTCAGATACCAAAGGGATTACAAAAGTTTTCTCTGGTGGGTAAGAAATGGTCAGTATAGCCTATGTATAAAGCGTTTAGTGGCAGATCGATTTCACAACTCAAAAGTTGGATACATATGAAATGATCAAAAGTGCAAAAGTGTGAAATATTTAAAAGGCAAAATGGAGCAGCCTCCTTTAATCATTCGTAGGTAGCTCAATAAAACAAATGATGAATTTCAAAAAATGTCACATTTATAGATTACGATAAATCTTTCCAGAATTTCAGATTGGTTTGTAGGAATAAGATAATTGGTATTTTAACACTGAGATTGACTGTTAAAGTTCTACTTTAACATTCTAATATCACTTTATAGCTAGGACATAATTTCAATTTATTGCTTTGATAATTTTTGCCCACGTCGAATTGTGTCGTCTGTCACGCACATAGACGCACGCGTGGCTCAACAGAACTACATATCCCACATTGCGATTCGAGGTAGGTCCATAAAACCTGCCTGTTAGAATTATTTTCGTTTGTTGGTCAAATAAGTTGATTTTATATTTCGCAAAAACAACAAAGAATATCTGAAACATACTGCAGCCTACCTGGATATCAATTTGAGCAATATTTAATACTTGTTATGAACAGGCGGGGTCCTGATATTTCGGCGGTGTTTGCTGGGCTCAGTTTCACAGAAGTGAACTTTGGGTGAACGTCAAACAAATTTCACCCACTTCATCTCCGTGACGCCGTGGTCTGCTGCTGAGGCGATTATTTTGGCTCTTTAGGACTCTCGGTGTCACAGGTTTCAACATGGAGCCGGCCCGGGTGGTTCTGTGTGCGCTCTCCGTGTTTCTCTGGCTACTCTCGGACAGGTTGCTGGTGTTGGCTTCCTTCTCCCAGGCTACGGACAGCGACTTCACCTTCAGCTTACCTGCCGGACGAAAAGAGTGTTTCTACCAAACCATGAAGAAAGAGGCTTCCCTGGAGATTGAATATCAGGTCATAAACATTTACAAAGATCGGGCAGTCTGTCTGTGACCCACAACAGGGCTTTTTGCTAGTGAAAGTACTAATTCTGGATCAGTAGAACCAGTTGGCTTCATGGCTCACACCTTGATTTTTCATATAGTCAGAAACTAGTTTTGCCTGTCAGTGCACCGATTATTTCCCAAAATGAATCTCTCCCTGTGACCCTGATGTGCAGAGACGTTTAGCAACGCTGTGGCCATGATGGACATTCCTAGCAGTTTCTAAACCTTGTGTCCAGCCTCAAAGATTAACCATGTAGTTTTTTTTGTTGCTTTTACTATAGAACGAGGAAAAACTATAATGTAAAACTATTATATAAGGGATGTTTATCGGCAAGAATCTGGTGATACAATATGTATCACAATACAGGGGGAAGCGATACTATATATTGCGATACTATGAGTACGACTACTTGTTGTCATTTATAAATCTGAATTTAACTGTAGAAAAACTGTCACAGTATTTTAAACACTCCAACCTGTTTCATATTAAACACATCCAGTTTTATTACTAGATCTAGTTGATCCACTGGAACAAAGAAGGTGAAAACAGCCACAAACTAGCGGTCATACTTTTAATTGTACTACAAAAATTTGTCATCTTTAATGGTTCCATTCAAATTCTAAAAAAAACCCCAAAAAACAGATACTTTGCTTTTGAATATCGATACAACAGCGTGAGATAAAATATCGCGATATCGGCGTATCCATATTTCGTTACATCCCTTATATATATATATATATATATATATATATATATATATATATATATATATATATATATATATATATATATATATATATATATATATACTACATGTACAACATGAATATTTAGGGGAACATCTAACTATAGTATGCAATGCCTTGCAAATATCTCTCACTACAACCCAAACTTTAAGGTTTTATTGGAATTCATGTGATAAACCGTCATAAATACTAGAATAAAATGATTTGTTGTTTTCAAAATGTTGCAAATGAAAAAGATATCTATTCAGCTCCCCCTGAATCAATACTTTTCAGAGGCTAAATTTACAGCTTTAAGTTTTTGGGTTACATCCCAAACTGCTTTAAATATCTAGAGACTGAAATCTTAGCACACTCTGCTTTGCGAAATAGCTGAAGCTCGGTCAGATTGGACGAAGAGCGTCTTTGAACGTTCATTTTCAACTAAACTTACCTGTTAACAAGACCGTACTAACCCATTAATATACGTTGATCTATACCAGGGCTCAGCAACTGCAGTCCTCGAGTGGGACTGTTCTGCAACTGCTCCAACAGGATGCGACTTTTGGATGCATCCCTGACTCAGTCGTGTTGGAGCAGTTGCAGGACAGTTGCACTCGAGGACTGGAGTTGCTGAACCCTGATCTAAACCGTTGCTTTGTACCTCTGACTACATGTTTAGGGTTGTTGTCCTGCTGGAAATGAAACTTCTTCCTCTGTCTGGAGGATTTTGTAGCCTCCAACATTTTTTTTTCCCTCCAGGACTGCTCTGTTTTCATCGCTACAGCATGGCGCTGGCACCACCATGTTTCACAGAGGGGAGGGGGGGGTGTTCATGGTTCAAACAGGACTTCTTATGGCTTTCTTCTTGCCATTTCATCATAAAGGTCAAATTTGTGGAGAGCACGGCTAATCGTTGTCCTGTTACCATATTCACATGAAAATATTCAAGAATTAGGTGACTTCTAGAGATGGACTGTAAGAATGGATTTTTTTTAGGGGTAACAGATTAAACGGGACTATGCATGGCACATTTTTTAGATTTGTCTTTGTGAAGCAATGTTTTAAACCATCATTTTCTTTCCACTTTGCAATTTTATAGCGCTGATTTGCGCTGGTCTATCGCATGAAATCCTGATGACTTGCATTAAAGTTTTTGGCTGGAATGTAGCAACATGTGAAAGATTAAAGAGGTGTGAATATGTTTGCAAGGCAAGTTATTAATGTGTAATGGCTATGAAATAAAAGCATGCATACACGTCATAAAATGTTGATGTGCAAATGCACCTTTTGACTTTTTGTTGGGCTGAATTGTTTGGCTTCTGGCAAGATGGGAGTTTGAACCCTGGTGGCATCTAAGCCTCTCTCAATTACCTTCGCCGTCAGCAGGTGTTAGACGGCGCGGGTCTCGACGTAGACTTCTTCATCTCTTCTCCTTCCGGCCAGTTGCTTTTCAGCGATCAGCGCAAGTCAGACGGCGTCCACACGTAAGCGACCTGACAAAACCCCCCAAACATGTCCGTCGATGTATTTTGTGTGTTCGTGGTCTCCTCACAGCTTGTTCTGTCCTTCAGCGTGGAAACTCTGGAGGATGGGGACTACATGTTTTGCTTCGACAACACGTTCAGCTCCATGTCTGAGAAGCTCGTCTTCTTCGAACTCATCCTGGACAACATGGATACGGAAGAAGACCCAGACAACTGGAAGGAGCACGTCATTGGGATAGATACTCTGGACATGAAGCTGGAGGACATTATGGTGAGGCGGGCATTTTCACACAACTTACAGTGAAAAATGTTTCAAAACCGTTCGACTATCTCAATTCCTGCTCCTTAGGGTTTTAGACGTTGTTCCTCTATTGTCTCCAATTGGGAGACTTGTCATTAGTTTCCCCACAAAACAGAATCCTAAGAGATTTGGTGTATGTCACAAGAATAGAGAGCATCATGAACACTCACCTACTGGCTGACTCTGCATGTTGTTTTTAGTTTCGCCACAGTGACTAGCACTGCGCCTTCTCTAGAAACGGCTTCTATTTGTGGCAGAAGTCACAGAGCCATGACGTGGTAAGGAGCAGGAAATGTGTTTTCCAGCTGTAGAAGAGGTTGTTTTCTTAACGAGGAAGGAACACACCTGACTGCACTGTTTGTTCAGGAACATACTCTAGTTTTGCTTTACAGATGTAAAAAAAAAAAAAAAAAAGTCAAGCAGAATTTCCTTATAGATCAAATACGGCGCCTTGAAGTAGACATCCGGTTTGAATGAAGCTCCAATGTATTTTACTGCGATTTTTATATCATGGACCAACACATGGTAGTGCAGTTTTACTGTCTCTGCTGAAGAAAGACATCCCCACAGCATGACGCTACCACCACTATGTTTAACTGTGAAGATTGTGTTTCCAGGGTGAAGTGAAGTGTTTATTTTTGGCCACACTATGTTTTCAGTTTTGGTCTCATCTGACCTTCTGCCACATGTTTGTATCCCCTCTGTGGTTTTTGTAAGCTCAATGCAAACGGGGCTTCTTATGTCTTTCTTCTTGTCACTAGTCCCCCACCTGAGCTGTGGATCTCTACAGCTCTTCTAGAGTTACTATAGCCTCATTACGACTGAGCGGAACGGTTTGGTCCGCTTTTTTGTCTGTTTCCATTGTAAAAGCAGCCAGTACCGGTCAAATTATGCGCACTAGTATGACGGTTTAACCCCGCCCAGTGAGAGTCCAGCTGGCGGTGAAAACCCTCTCCTGAATACGCTGGACCATAAAATAGCGGACCGTACCGGGCCGTACCGCTCCGTGGAAATGAGCCAAATGAGCCTCTTGAAGCTAATGATAAATCGAGCTCTGTGAGATGTTTAAAGCTTGAGATATTGTTTTATAATCTTTCTCCTTCACCTGTCTGCTGAGTTCGTTGGTGTTCATGATGCTGTTTGCTCGTTCAAACTTCTGAATCCTCTGGATTCATACAGCGACTAAAATAGTCACAGATGGAAACTATTTATTAATTAACTGAGTTCTGAAGGCAAGTGGTTGCTTTGGATTGTACTTAGGGGTATCAAAGTAAAGCGGGCTGAACACAAATGTACGTCACATTCTTCAGATATTTATTTGCAAAAAATATTTAAAAATTACAGATCATGTTCCTTCCCCTTCATCAGTACATATCTATGTGTTTTTTATATTGGGTCATCCAGGACACCATCAACAATGTGAAGTCTCGCCTGGGAAAGAGTGTGCAGATCCAGACGCTGCTGCGGGCGTTCGAGGCTCGCGACCGGAACATCCAGGAGAGCAACTTCGACAGGGTGAACTTTTGGTCGGTGTTCAACCTCGTCGTGATGATGGTGGTGTCGGTGGTCCAGGTCTTTTTAGTCCGCTCGTTGTTTGAGGACAAAAGGAAAATTCGCACATAACATCGCCTAAAGTGGACGGACAGAAATCTTTAAACTAGCACACATTAATACGGTTACATTAGGGATGTTTATTGTGTTGTTATGTTTTCCTCAGTACCATGATGTCTCTCAAAGGTTTGCAGAAACCAACAGAGGCGTCCGTTCAGGACAAACTCGCCACCGTTGTCGCTTCGGTTTTCTGTCCACCGGAGTTTGGGAATGAATCACAAGTTTTGACCACCAAGCCCCTCCACTTAACAATCTTTTTCAACAAAAAATGGTCTCTCTTTAAAGCTTTATACTGTTTTAAGGTCCTTCTTAGCTGCTGTGGGGGTTTACAGAACTTGTAATAACAAGTTTACGATATGCAATTATTTTTCGAAGGGCCTAAACGTTACTCGGCCAGTGGCCAACTTGCAAATATTATTGAAAGTAGTAGTAGCTCGTTGTCTGGATAACCTATTTCTGTCAAACAGGACGAGGAGGTGCAACCAGTCGGTTAGGGTGTCTTAACTACTCTAGAATTGTTACTTGTCAGTTTTTAACTTGTCTCTAAAGCCTTTGAAGTTTGCAGCAAGTATGCATGTTGTTGAAATCAGCCATACTTTGTTACCGCACAGCTAATGAACAATCAGATGTGTGGATAGGTTAGGTGGGGCTGTGCTGCTAACCCTAGGGACTGTGAAGTGGAAGGAAACGAATCCACGGCATCCACAGTCCTTCACTGTGAATGTATGTGGCTGCTGGTGGGTGTCTGCTTACGGCCCACCTACTCTGTGAAGATGTCTGGTCCGCTTGTCTCTCTAGTGACAGAAGTGTATTTCTGTCTGATTGACACCTGGAAGGTCACTGCCACAACTGCTCCGTTTAACATGATCCTCACCTACGTCAGCACTCTCCTAGATGCTGACATCTGCGCTGAATCAATACATTATTTTATTTTTTTAACTCATGATTATTGCACTGCCTTTGAAAAACATTTTTAACAAATTAGCTTTGACTTTGGGCGCTGGAACTTTAGAGGTGGGTTAGCGTTAGGTCCCATCAGAACAGAGCTCCGCCTTGGACCGCCTATTGAAGGTTTTCAATCAAATGATTTGCCTTTTCTCTGCTAAAAATATGCTTATGTTGCTTCCCTAGATATTTTCTTTATACTTGACCTCACTGTTAACTGGCCTCAGCTACAAGATTAAAAAGATATTTTAAGATCATGCCTTATGTTTGAAGTGCATAAAGCCAAACATTTGCTATCTGTGTTAATATTATGCAAATGCATCGCATAACTTGTTTCCTTGTTTTGTCTTTATTCTATTTTGCATACATGAAGCCTTCATCTGCTCAACTTTCATCACTGTGTGAGAGTGTATGTTAAGGTTCTCGTATTCTTATAATAGATTTATGAATAATTTTTCTGATCAATTTAAAATGCTTTTGAAATCCTGGTAGATTATAACATTTCTAATAGTTTTTCTGTGTTACTGAGAAGGAATAAACTGCTTCTTTACTCTTATAAAAAATATTTTTTCTACTCTTTTGATGAAGCAGTGGAGGAAGGTCGAGGGAACATGACATTTATTCCACCAGTGTCCTGTACTAGATGTGTATAAATTAAACAAGCCTATGTTTTCTGATCTGTGTCTTTTCCTTATGAGATTTTTATGAGCACCTCAATAAAAATTCTTTTGGAAGAATCACTGTATTTAAACAAATATGTATTGAGTGATCTGACTACTTTTATTTTAACAGAAAAAACAAATTTTAATTACCGCCGTTTAAGAAATGTTAAACCTTTTCTGTTATTTTGTGCAAAAGTCTAACGCAACCACCCACTAAATTTAGTTGTAATTTTCATTTGCTTATGTGTTGTTCTGTTTTTCATACAATTCAATTCAAAATACTTTATGCATCCCAAAGGGAAACTAAATGTCGTAACTCATATCATTCAAGTAGCTTCAAAACGTCGTTGTGGGCAGGAAGGATCTCCAGTAGCAGTCAGTCTTGCAGTGAATCTGAAGAGGCCTCTGAAAGAGTGACTGTATGACATGCTAACAGCTCAATTTCCGGGCAACAGAGACGATATTTCACAATAACATTTCCTGGATGGCACCATCATTTGTTAGCAAGCACTGCTAAGCCACCTTATTTGCTTTTTCTGCTCCTCTTTAGATCTCTGTCCGGCCGTATGGTTAGAAAGCCGGGCAGAGAGCTTTGAACTTCCTCCTTCTCTCTGCTCGTTGCTCCTTCTATGCATCCATGAAGCATCCGTCTCAACTCCTGCGATTTGGGGTCCAAATTCAGATAATATTTGAGCTTTTTAAAATGCCAATCAGCTCCTCCCAGTTGTAAAAACAATACCTTTTTGCTACGATTACATATAACTCTCCGAAAATTAAAAATGTAGAGCAAAAAATTCTTCCAGCTGCAAGACATTCATAACTTGAGGGAAAAATTGCCCAAACATCCAACGCCTCAACCAAAAGAATTATGAACAGTCTACAAAAAGAACAAAAATAATGTAACGGAGCTACTACATCATGCTGCCACCTGCAACTGATAATATTTCCAAACAGTCAGATTTGTCTTGCTTGTAAGCATGGGAATAGTGTCCAAACCTTTTTGCAGCTGTAACAGGAACAAGGCAGCGTTATGCTATGCTTTAGCACTCTCTTTATTGGATATCTGCGGTCGGCTTTGTGCGGGACTGTAAAGATGAGATGATCAGACACGTCCTCAGTCCAAAGGGAGACGGCCGTTCTGGGCAGCGAGTCCTTGGAGAGTTGAAACATGATATTTGGGATTGTTGTCAGATAAGTTTGAAATGTTTTTCATTTTGAACCATGATGCTTAACTTTTTATCAGATACCCTGTGGATGATCTAGTCCTGGAAACACTGTGGAAGTCTGACACCATCTGTAAGAGATATTTCTCATATGATATGGAAGTACAATCAATTAACTGTTCGGTGTATTTTTCTAAAATGATTTTATCGCAAGGTTAACTATTATACAGACTAACAAAGAAACTAAGCACCCAGACTCCATTCCTTCAATGGTTATCAAACGGGCGCACAAGCAACATTGTTTGCCCCTTATTGGTAAGTAGAAAAAAAACTCAATTCTTTCAGAGTCAAATGTGATCAAGTTAACTGCATTAAAGAGCTTAGAGAAGCTAAAGGTAAAAAAGAAGAGTTGTTCAAGGATGTTGATCTTAGCCTCTTTGAAAACTAAGAAATGGTGCAGTGGGGAAATATTTAGTAGGTCACAGAAGGAACTGAAGTACAGTAGATGACATTGAGCAATTTTTCCCCTTAAAGATTTTTTTCTTTTAAAAAAATTATTTATTTTTTTTGGTCACACTTAAATGTTTCAAATGATCAAACAAATAGCATCAGAAAAAGATAACCTGAGTATATGCGAAAAAAAACTTTCAATTGATTTCAGAAGGATGAAATAGAGCTACTCAAACCAACCATCCTCTTTGTGAAAAAGTACTTGTTCCCTAAACTTAATAACTGGAGTCAAGCATTTTTAACTACTAGCAATGCATCTTTTACATTCCTCAGGAGGAATTTAGGTCCTCTCTTCGCTGTATATTTGTCTTAAGTTGCTTTGGAGGAATTTCAAGTGTTAACATCCTTGTTAGTGTTTACGTGATTTCTAGCTGTTGTGGTGCAGTTTTGGAAGAACGTACCGCTGTGCTTGATGCTTGCAGTTCCTCCGATGCTCTATTGACCTCAATAGATTCCCTTCTTGGCTGAGGTTTTACCATGGACAGAAGCGAATGTAGTCTATGATCTGCGATGCTTTACAAAACACAGAAATGTTTAAAAGTGGGACACAAACCCTCCTAGCTGTCAGGCTGGTAGGCTGAAAAATACAAGGATACCCTTTAGGGGATGCGCTGCTCTTTGGATTCCGTCTTAAGAGTTCAGTAGAGAAGGGGCCATGTATGTTCACCACAGATATCTTGTCAAGAAACAGAGAAAGTCATTAAAAATATGGCTGGCAAATATTCAGAAACAGAAATTCTCCAACTGAAAAGAAATAATAAAAACATTTATTTACAGATATATGATCAAATAAGTGAAAAATGTAACATTTACATAAATGTCACTATTTTTGACATGCAATCACCTAACTAAATGTGTAAAACATTAACTAAAACTTGGTTTCCATATTGTATATTAAGTTATATATACATGTTCTATATTTCCTGCGATAGAATCCATCATTGCACTTAAAAGTGGCTTGTCTAACATACCCAGGGCTTTGACAGGTTAACCTGCACAGCAGTTTAACAGACCAATCATCTTGTCCATGAGAACTAGAAAATAATAATCAAATAAACAAAAATAAATATATTCAAATTCAAATTAATAAAAACTTTATTGATCCCACAGAGGAATTAAATTGTGCTCTAACTTATATAAGTTAAATAACATATTAGGTATTAGTATTAGAGTTTATTTATTTAGAGCATATATTTATATATAATTCTTAATTTAGTGACTTAGAAGTCATGCTTTCGGCAGGGTCTGTTTGTTTGCCTGTTTGTCTGTCTGTTAGCAACATAACTCAAAAGGTTATAGTCTTGGTGGATTTTGACAAAATTTTCAGGAAATTTCTGCAATGTGACCAGGAACAAGAATTAGGGGTTGATCGGAAAACCGCCATTGCCGAAAAGGTCATTTTCGTGAATAACTACTGAACAAATAATGATATCAGTGTGAATCCAGCTGCTAAAGGTATGTTTTCGTTTCCTACTTCATATTTGTTCATGTCATTGTATGTTCACTCTGCCATTACATGCTCACATAAAGAACATCTTTTACATGAACAAAAAGAAACAGAAGGAAGATAAATCTTGTTTGATCTGTTCCTTGAAGCCCTATCAAAAATAAACAATATTTCCCCTCATTGAACCAAAGCTCCTACAAGTCACTAAACACCAACAAAAATATTAACACTAACATTTGTCCTACATTTCACAATTACAAACAT
Organism: Valencia hispanica; assembly: GCA_963556495.2. Lineage (NCBI taxonomy): Eukaryota > Metazoa > Chordata > Actinopteri > Cyprinodontiformes > Valenciidae > Valencia > Valencia hispanica. Next base: position 16,925,064 of record OY747705.1, read on the forward strand.
TTGTTTTGAACTTGCATATATTCAGTCATAATTGCGTCTTTATAAAAAAAATTGTACTTATAAACACTTTACAACATTTAAGTTCTTCATTCAAAGAGTTCCATAGTTTCACTCATAAACAGAGAGACACTTTTGTTTCAATGTTGTCTGTGCAAACACAGTTTGAAAATTATTTTTTCTTCTGAAGAAAACGCCCTGCGAGACGAGACTAAATACATTTTGCACATCATTTGGCAAATATCTTTGTTTGGCTTTCCACATGATAAATAATAATTTTTAATCGACCAGATCCTTAAATTTAAATTGTCTAGTTGCAATATACAAGCTGTTAGTATGTTCTCTGTGATCTTTTTTTGCTCATAATTCTAATTGCTCTTTTTTGTAACAAAAACAAGCTGGTATATGTATTACCCCGGACTTTGGCACAATAACTGAAGTATGGGACAATCATCGAACAATACAGCATGAGCTACAATCAAACTAACATTTTACTTTATATAAAATGCCAATGCTTTTACTGACTTTCCTTTTTACATATTCTATATGAGCTCTCCAATTTAATTTTTCATCTAAACAACACCTAGAAACTTAACCTCTTTAACTCTCCCTATATTGACTCCATTAATGGTGATTTTCACATTATCAGTCTTTCTCTGATTACCAAAAATCATATAGTTTGTCTTGTCCCAATTTAAAAATAACTTATTTTCATTAAACCAATTGATCATTTTTATCATTTCTTCTCCTATTCCTTCTGTTATTTCCAACAAATTACTTCCTGAATAAAATAAACTGGTGTCGTCTGCGACTACAATTTAACATTTCAGATGATTTGCAGATGTCATCAATAAACAAAATAAAACGCAATCCAAAAAAGTGATAAACGTTAAAACGACTTTTTTAACAAGCTGCCGCCTTGACGGAGGTCTGAGCTCTCCGAATACATTCCTAGTTTATTAATTGAATTGTTCTAGCACTCTGGAGCTCTGGAGACTGATATCGTTGCGCTTTCAAAAACCTCTAACAGCAGGGGGCGCTGTGAGCAGCGATCGAGTGCTTTACTTCCGGGACATTGAAGGGATGAGGTTAAAGCATCTGCGCTGCTCATAGCGACGAACAGAAGACGCCTAGGTAGGTGGACAACCCTTTTGTTTTATATACAGAAATAGTATAATCAGCTCTGAGGATATATAATTATTTTTTTGCTTTTAAATGCGTGTTCAGTAGAGCAAGGTTGGTTTTATATTTACGCCAAACCGGAGGAACCGGTACATCAGGGCTGATCAGTCGTCCAAACACATCAGCATATGACATTTAACTAAAACACCAAGCATACATCCCATCTTTATCCTTTATTTGACCCTTTTAACAGTCTTTAAAGTTATTAGGAATGACTACTCCTTAAATGGCATCAAAGCTATCGATAGCTTGTGACTGAAGTAGTCAGGGTAAATCGTGTTAACGCCGTTAAAACAACTAGCGAGTGCTTTCCGTAAAAGGTTATGGTTCACTTCAGACACCGTTTTCATCTATAAACAAAGATACCCACGTTATGTTTTCTATTTGTTTTTCTTGCTTGTTTGATATCGTTGTTAATCGAGCCAAAACTTCTCTATAAAAACAATCGCGCACATGTTGCTGGTGACGTCACACGAGGCATGAAATAAATTACAATACATATTTGTATTTTTCTTGAAATATTCTAAGAAATATTAGAGATAATCCAGTACTGTTCACCTCGATTTTTATTTCTTTTACTCTATTTAAGTAGTCTGCAAAAATGTAAATGCTTTAAAGCAATCTGAATCTGGACTACCTTTTTTTTTTTTTTTTTTTCTGCTTAGAATGACTTCAGTGAGCAGCTTAAAGGCTTCTTGATTTACATCTCCTATAAGTTCAATATAACGCCCGCTTTAATGACTTAGTGTTAAAAATCCTCTAAATGACAACATAAAAGTATGATGTGTTTTTTTTGTTACACATCCAGGGCAAGTTTCATTGAGAAGTTTTCATTGAGAAGTTTTTACCCTTCCTCGACCCACGCCAACATGGACGTTAGTGTTCTCCTCTGGGGTGATGCGTTCATTTCTCTTTAACTTCATTATATGAACCATTTAAAAGATGCTGCTACATTCATGTGATGTGTTTTAAGAACAGAGTTTCACTCGAACCTGCTTCAAACGCACATAGCATTATGGATTTTGGCAAACGTATGTTTTTGGGGTTCACTGATTAAGAGTTCCGTGGGTGTGTGGGATATCACGTCCCGTGTCATACATGTTTATTCACACTAAATGATTCCCCCTTGATCAACCAAACCAATGAGAGGGTTTTTATAACTACCAAAACAGATGTCTGCTTCAAATTTGAGTGACCTGGTCATCGAACCATGCCTCGGCACTGTGGTTCGATACATTTGCTTAGGAGATCTTCCAGGTAAACGGAAGCAGGCAGTGCTTCTGTACTCCGGATTGATCCATCTGTTTAAGCTGACGCGAACAGATTCGGGTTTGGGTTTCCTTACTTTTACGGGTGGGGGAACAAGCATGGAATCCAATCAGATTAAAAATTTCAATCGGGAATCATTGTCCCCGTCTGCTTTAGATTTGCCATCCACAGCGGTACCCAAAATCATTCCTAAAGAAGTTAAAGACGAGTCCCAATGTCAGGCACTCCATTTAGTTAGCCGCACACTTCACTTCACTTGCCTATGCTTTTGTGTTTTCTACTGAAGCAAAAATGAACTAGCAGCTACTTTGACCAATATGTTAAACATGCGGCTCAAAGTCTGAACTCTCTGTGTGTTTCTGTGTGGTAAAGAGGGCAATGGGGCCAGATGGGGCCCCGAGTCAGTCTGTCCCCTGGCGGAAGGTGCTTTGGGAGCGGCAGTCGTTTCCTGACAACTACGTGGACCAGAGGTTCCTGGAGGAACTGCGGAGGAATGAGGGCATCCGGCAGTACCGTTACTGGGCCGTGGTGAAGGAAGCGGGCTTTGTGGGGCAGCAGCTGTCCTGCGTGGCCGTTTTTCTCACTCTCTGGCTCTACATGGAGCAGGTACGACTAGAGAACAACTTTTATCTTCATGCTGTCTGAATGAAATCTCTGATATAGTAAACATCTTGTTTTTGCTTCTCTCAAAAGGGTCTCCTTGCCCCCGAGACACTGCTCTGGACCAGCCTCACGTGTGCCCTCCTGGGTTACGGACTGTACCAGGCGTTGACGTCTCCGGCCGAACCCTGCGGCGAGAACCGCACCTATTTGGCGGATTCGCAGAGCGCTGCTCTTTTCCTCTCCTTCACCTTCGGCTTCTCGCCGGTTCTCAAAACGTTAACGGAGTCTGTGAGCACGGACACCGTGTATGCCATGTCGGCTCTGATGCTGCTGGCCCACCTGGTGTCGTTTCCTTACGCCCACCCCTCGCCTCCGGGCAGCCTCTCTTTGAACGCGGCACTGTTTGCCTCCGTATGCCTGGCCTCAAGGTTACCCGGTGCTCTGCACACCTTCGCCATGCTCACCTGTGCGCTGCTGGTGTTCGCCCTGTGGCCCTGTCTACTACAGAGGTTAAGGGCCAATGCCCCCAGCCAGTTCACCGGGGTGTGCGTGGGAGTGTGTGTGGGAGGGGTAGGAGGCCTGGGATCCCAGTCGCTTGGGGGAGCTGTGCTCTTATCCCTGGCCTTGGTGAGTGTTACGTTAATCTGTCCCCTGCTGTTGGTCAGGCTGCAGAGGCACAAGGACAACATCCAGGGGCCCTGGGATGAGGCCGAGATTCAAGAGGACCTCAGCCGCTTCCTCCACTAACGAACAGCAAAAAACGAAACTAAGTATGACCAAACTGACAATTGGCAAATTTCAAGCGACTCCTTTTTGTATTGTATCTCTTTCCTGGCAGATTTTCCCCACCGGTCTACATCTGTTCGGACAAGCATAGCAAACTGTTCTTCCCACAGAGTTTTTTTTTATTTTATTGATAATGCTGCTACTGTTTTCTAAGCACTGACCTCAATTCTTGTACAAAAGATGTGAATCAGTGCAGGGCTTACCTGAACTACTGAACAATTATGATACCATGCACAAAGTCGATGTCAGTGAAGTTTTAACGTTCTGAGTTTTATGGACAGCTGCTGTATAAGGGCTTTGACTCCAAGGGTAAACCTGGTGATGATGATGTAGTGAGAATCATTTTTCCATCTGAGCTACAGTGATGCTGTGTGTAGCTTATAGTGGAACCTTTAGCTCGGTTTTAACAGTGTACATAATTCTATCTTTATTTGGTTAAAAAGTGGTACTTAGAAACTTTTTCAAAGATACCACTGTTGTCTTTTTTGTTTTAAGAGATGCTCATAATAACTCATAAATTCATCCTTTTTAGATTACTGAGCACTCCTGATGTCAATGCATCGAGGTTGTGCTAACCACTACTGTGGGGAGAAGACTGAAAGTTAGTCGTTTTAATGATCAGTGAGGAGTGCTGTGTTGAGAAAAAATGTGATTCAGATTTATTAGATTCTGAATCGATTTTTATAAAAATTCTTAAAAATGGATTCGTACATCCAAAAATCGCTTTAATCGTTTAACATCGTTTTCCCTTTTTGCAGCTAAATTAGGAGGGGAAAGTCTAGACGGTCATTTTAACATACTGTCCCCCCCCCCCCCCCCCAGTGAACTGTAACCCCACCCAGCGTTGTCATTGAATTAATCATGTAATTAAGGTAACGGCTCAAAAAAACGTTTTTAATAGGGCTGACCCATATCAATATCGAAGTGGAACAGATTGGATCGGATCGCGATAATCAATTCCAACTCTTGAGGATCAGAATCTAAGCGATTCTTGACATTTGAATCGATACCCAGCTCTATCAGTCAGGTGTTTACATTTATCAACAGAGGAAACACAATAGCTGTTAGAAACTGTTTAAGAATAAAACTGTACTTTCTGTCGCGTGTTTATTCAGGCAGCTCTAACAGAGGACTAGACTTCGTCAGGTTCATCGATTCAAGCGAAAAAGGAGCCGTCCTCCACCGGACATCAATCCATTACCCAACTCAGCAACATTTTGTTGAAGCAAAGGCGCGATGGTGTAAAATCGCTCGGTTTTATCCTCTTTGAGCTCTCTGTTTTAGAACACGCTGGCTTTGGAAATGTTGGCAGGGACATTTAAACGTTTAGGTAGGTGCTACCTTCTGTAGGGCACACTCAGAGTTTGATATTTACAGGTTATGCTGCCCACACTAATCGTCGATATAGGATGCTACAAAAAACTTGAACGCCATACAATTTTGTCTTTGTTTTTAAATTATATTTTAAAAAAGACCCGTGACTGCTCTTTCAAACACATATTAAACACCCTCTATAACATGAAGGTTAGAAATAGTTTGAAAACTATCGACTCACATTTGTGCATCCTTTTTTTTAAAGGAAAGGTCAGCTTCTTCAGCTATCATGCGAGCCATTATTTATACAAACAAGACTAATATTGTTTTTATGTAGGACTGCTCAGCTAGACAAAGGTAATATTTGGTTTACTGAGTCCCTGATGAGCAGAAAGCTGCTGCAGGCCGCTCCCTGAACACACTGTCAGCTGTTACTTTAAAATCTGTGGGGGGCTTTTTGCAGATTATAAACTGCTTTTAGGCTAATTGAGACATCTCAAATAAAATTCAGCTTTTGTCGCCAATATTCTAATATTTAGAGAACTGATCAAACATTATATCGCTTGACTTTTACTGTTGATTAACGTTGAGTTTGAAAGAGATTAAATTCAATGTATTTTTTATTATTATTGGGTCTGAATAAAGTAAAGATCAACAAGACGAGTACATGGTATTTTTCTTCAATTTTAGCTTAGAGTGCGGCTTTACGTGGCAAAAAAAACCAGAACATTTTCCGCTAACTTTCTTGATACCAGAGAGCTTGAATGCAGCCAGCCAGCCAGCCAGCAGGGCGCGCTGGTCGCTAGGTTTCCTACCTTCATCTCTGTTCTGTGCGCCTTGGGTCTGGACCGGGATGCGACGGCGGGCTTTGCTGCTGGCAGCCTCCTCGGTGCCATGGTTTCCAACAGCGCTGGGGAAGAAGCGACTCTTTCAACAAGGGTTTCACCCGGGCCGTCTTCGGGAGCGCAGCGTCCAGAGAGAACAGCAAAGATCAGAAGTCGTCATGGAAACAGCGCGTCTCGAACTAAGTGAATCATTTCAGGGGGAAATTTTCAGAGCCAAATGATCATTGTTTAAAAACTATGGGGGAAAAAAAGATTGTATGCATGAAAAATAAGTTTCCTAAGAACAAGAAGCATCAAGAGAATCTCAATCATCTGCGGGAGCCAGACAAAACCCGAAAGCCTCTACGGAATTTAAGGAGTTTATTATCCTGTTGCTATGGTGAAAGTTAATGTATGCAAAAAAATAAAAAAATTGGGTCGTTTGTAAACGTCCTAAAACGGTATTGCCTCATGTTTAAATAAGATAACTAACATTTCAATCAGAATAAAGTAAAATAACAAACAAAAAAATATTACGATGCAATGTTTAATCATTTGGTTAACATTCAGCCTTTCTAGTGCCTAGAATAAATGTCAAATAATTGGCTTCTAATCATCTTTATATTTTACCAGGTTACACTGAATACTCTCAAATATATATTCACAATTTATAAAGAAAGCCGATAAATCGGATATAGATATAGCAGATAATCTGCTATGAAACAAATTAAATTCTGAAATTAACCTATAAATATTTCCATTGTTTTATGGAATCTGGATTTTGCACAGGCTAATCAAGCATGTGCTCATGTGTTAAAGCAAATGATTTTCATCATGAGTACTTGAAAACAATCTCATACAATATTTGGTCAACAAAAAGAAAAAAAAGGTCCCATCCACGGTTGGGTAAACAGGCGTGAAAAAAAAGACAGCAAATGATATTATGGGTATGTTTCCTTTCATTATTTATTATTATTTTTGAAACTGTATCCCACAGCAGCAGATAAGAAGCTGTTTTTGAGGGGTATTCAACCTGCAGCGTAATCACAGATTAAGCAGTTGGAGCAAAAACGGCAGCAGACTCCCCAATAGAACAACTATCACCTCACACTAAAGGCGCTCTGGCCCTCTCCAGGTGGCAACATCGTTTAAAAAAGCATGGCTGAAAATGTCCAGCGATAATTATTTCTAGAATTGCGCTGCTCTGGGTGGCTGCACGTTGGAGTGGCTCTGTTGGCTACATATTAAGTTTTGGTTTTTTGTACATTGGTTCCTCTTTTTTCTTAAAGAAGATTGCATTTTTTTTACCTGTATACTTTTTTTAATCTTTGGCGCTGTGAATCTGGAAGGATTTTTGCTGTAAATTTTTCCTTTTTGACAATTTGTTATGATGCGTAACCACAAAAACTGAAATAATACCTCAACTGAAGCCACAAATCCCTGATGAGTTGATAAGGAGGAGACGTGGATGCAGAGCAGGAGCGAAAAGGAGACAGAGAAAGAGGAAGTTCAAGCCAGCTCTTCCATCGATCATAATGGGCAACGTAAGATCACTGGCTAACAAGATGGATGAACTCCAAGCCCTTACAAGGACTCAGCCAGAGTACCGTGAATGCAGTGTTATGTGTTTTACTGAGACGTGGCTGCTGGATCATATCCCCGACTCCAACATCTGTCTGCCAGGCTTCCTGACTGTACGAGCAGACAGAGATCTGAAGACGAGCAGAAAAAGAAAAGGTGGTGGAGTAGCAGTGCTTGTCAACAACAGATGGTGTCATCCAGGACATGTTACTGTGAAGTGTCGTCTCTGCAGCCCAGATGTAGAACTCTTGGCAGTGAGTTTTCGTCTATATTATTTACCAAAAGAGTTCACCAGTGTAATTTTGGCAGTTGTTTACATTCCACCTTCAGCTGTTGCAGACAATGCATGTGATGTCATCAGTTCCGTTGTTGCTAAGCTACAGACACAGCACCCCAATGCATTTGTGGCAATATCTGGCGATTTTAATTATGCCTCGCTCTCTACTACACTTCCAACATTTCAACAGTTTGTCAGCTGCTCTACAAGAGGAAACAGGACCTTGGATTTGTTTTATGCAAATGTAAAGGAGGCATACATGTCCAAACCAAGACCTCCTCTGGGACAATCAGATCACAATCTTGTTTTTCTCTGTTCAGAATATCAACCACTTGTTCAGAGGCAACCTGTTACAAAACGAAGTGTGAGAAAATGGTCACAGGAAGCTGAAGAAGCCCTGCAGGGTTGTTTTGCAACCACAGACTGGATGAATCTTTGCCAAGCACATGGAGAGGACATCAATGCCATGACTGAGTGTGTGACTGACTATATAAACTTCTGTGTGGACAACATCATCCCCACCAGAACAGTGAGATGCTTCCCTAATAACAAACCCTGGATCACCAGTGACCTGAAGGAACTGCTAAACAAGAAAAAAAGAGCCTTCAGGGAGGGAGACAGGGAATTACTGAGGAGTATACAGAAACAACTTAAGATCAAGATCAGAGACAGGAAGGAGGCATACAGACTACAGAGGAACAATATCAGAGATGTCTGGTCAGGAATGAGAAAGATCACAGGTTTTAAGGACAGGAAGGATTGGATAGATGGAAGTCTAGACAGAGCCAATGAACTGAACATATTCAACAGGTTCAGTTCAGGAACTAGCTCAGCATCCCCCTCTCCTGTTCCCAGCCAAACAGACATCCCACTCTCCTCTGATCAACAGCTTTCCTGTTACACCTCGGATGTTTTATCCTTCACCTCAGCCATGGACTCTTCTAATTCCACAAGTTTGACTTCAACCAAGTCAGGAAATGCTGCTATCCCCTTTGCCTCCCCCTCCCACTTGTCTGTCTCCAAAAGTCAGGTGAAGAGGCAGCTGGAGAAGCTGAACCGGAACAAGGCTGCAGGTCCAGATGGTGTCAGCCCCAGAGTCCTGAAGGCATGTGCTGAGCAGCTCTGTGGGATTCTGCAGCACCTCTTCAACCTTAGCCTAACTCAGGAGAAGGTTCCAGTGTTTTGGAAGACATCCTGCCTTGTTCCAGTACCCCAAAGAACTCACCCATCAGTCATCAATGACTATAGACCTGTTGCCCTGACATCCCACATCATGACGGTCCTGGAGACTCCTGTTGGCACCCCTGAGTAAGCAAACAGGAATGTATCAGGACCCACTGCAGTTTGCTTATCGTTGTGGAGTTGGAGTTAAAGATGCCATCATCCACCTGCTTCAACCAACCCACTGTCATCTGGACAAAGCAGGCAGCACTGTGAGGATCATGTTCTTTGATTTCTCCAGTGCATTTAACACAATTCAGTCTGATTTGCTTTGTCAGAAACTCTTGAAGACACAGGTGGAGCCATCAACAATCGCCTGGATCAATGACTACCTGACCAGCAGACCACAATTTGTGAGACTGAAGAATTGTGTGTCAAACCAGGTGGTCAGCAGCACAGGAGCACCACAGGGGACCGTACTCTCACCATTCCTTTTCACTCTGTACACCTCAGACTTCCAGTACAAATCAGAGACCTGTCATCTGCAGAAATACTCAGATGACTCTGCAATTGTCGGGTGTATCAGAGATGGACAAGAAGCTGAATACAGAGAGCTGGTGGACCGCTTTGTGATATGGTGTGGAAACAATCGTCTCACCTTGAATGTGAACAAAAACAAAGGAGATGATTGTAGATTTCAGAAAAAACAGGGATAAGTCAAAAACTGTTTCCATCATTGGAGAAGAAGTGGAGGTGGTTGAGGAGTATAAATACCTCGGAGTTCACCTTGACAACAGCCTGGACTGGAGGCGCAACAGTGAAACAGTCTACAAGAAGGGACAGAGCAGACTGTACTTCTTGAGGAAGCTTAGGTCCTTCAAGGTTTGCAGCAAGATGCTGGAGATCTTCTACAAGTCTGTTGTGGAGAGTGTAATCTCTTCAGCCATCATCTGTTGGGGTAGCAGCATCAGAGCCAGGGATTTAAAAAGCAACACATAATTTCCCTCTGGGATCAATAAAGTATTTTTGAATTGAATTTGAATTGAATAAATTTGAATTTCAAAAAACAAAACTAACCTTGTGCTTATTTGCATTTGTACCCCCCCCCCCCCAGGGGCCTTTTCAAAAGACAAAACATGGGGAAAATAAACTTTTTATTCACAAACAATGTTGAAAACAGTACGTGTATTCTTCTGCAGCAGAATCATTTCAAGCATATTTTTTTAATACAATACATAGTTGAGGCACTTGGGAGAAATCAGCAGACAGCCGCAAACATTCCAGCTTTCCATGGCCAGACATATCAAAACAGGCTCAGGACGGAGTGATTTTTGCAGACACACGTTCCCAACGGAGAAGGAGAGAAGCCCAGGAAAGTACTTCAGCTGGATTATACATCATGCAGGTCATGGGCGTTTCTTGGTAGTGGTCAACAAGAGCTGGAAGGACCACAGGAGCTGAAGCATAAAAGGGGAGCGCTGTGGAACAGACCTATTTCACACCCGGGATTGCTGGGGGTTGCCTCCTGGAGGGAAGGTCAGAAACAATATATTACTGTATGGTTTATTCAAAAATATTAATACGAATGCTTTTTTCCAGATTTTTTCACCTTATAACCACAAACTTGCTAGAGACCAACATGAAACAACCCTAATTGTGAACTAGTCGGAATAGAATATATATTTTCTAAATTTTTGTTCAAATAAAATCTGAAAAGCTTGTCATTTATTTGTATTCAGCCCCCTTTACTTTGATACCGCTTTATAAAAGCAAGCGCAACCAACTGCCATGTGCAAAAGTTCAAATATATACATATGTTATTTCTATTTGCTCATGATTCTACATTTGGGTTGCAAGAGTCATGCCCACTTGCCCTAGTTAATGAAGGTTACAATGCTGAGAATAAAGAGGAAAATAATAGATGCACAGAAATACTGTAATGTGCAGCAGAGAATCTTACGGAGAGGTTAGTGTGGTTGCAAGAGGCAGTAAAAGAAAGACTTGAGTGCACGAAAGAACCTAAGGAACCATTGGAGAGCACAGAGGAAATGAGGCAGAGAGAAAAAGAAGAGCCACGCCAAAAGCAGGGGAGGAACCAGCAAGAAGAAAAAGCACAAGAAAAAGGCATTTGGGGAAACGGAAAAATAATTGTTACTGCATGAGGGGAAACTCTGAAAGGCCATAAAACAAATGCATGCTTGGAGAAACGGTGAAAAAGGGGGGTGGAGACGAATGACTGATGTAAAGATGAAAACTTGACAAAGAACTGTTGTTTCTGGCTCTGGTAGAAAGCTGCAAGAAGAACAGTCCTGTCTACCGAGGCTGTTGGGAAGGGGAATATGAGAAACACATTTTTCAGCAGACCCCCACCCAGCTCAAATATCAAGTCTCTACCCCTGTGCCTCTGCAGAGTAGCTGGTGGTTGTGTACTTGTGAGTGCGAGTGCCTAAATACTCAGGCCTTTCAAGACCTTCAGGTCAGGTTTTAGGCTATGATTTCTCTGTGTCAAAGTCACCTTGGCACACTAGCTGTGACACAGTTTTGTTGACCGGTGAGCTGCTGAAGACTATCAGAGGAAGAGTTGGGTCCAGTGGGATTTACACGAGGAACAGGCGGAGCATGGCCTCGGATCACCGGCCTGCCAGCGGTCGCTGAGTTTTTAGGATGTGTTGAGCTGAATGGAGAAGAGAATCTTAAATGACAGGCACTAACTTTCACCCCCTTATATACTGTATGCATGCAGTGGGACAAAAAAGTATTTGGCAGCCACCGATTGTGCAAGTTGTCCCACTTAAAAAGATGAGAGGTCTGTAATTTTCATCATAGGTAGCCTACATTTCAACCGTGAGACAGAATGCTAAAAAAAATGGATCATCCAGATGGTCTCTGGCAAACTTTAGATGGGCCTGGAAATGTGCTGGCTTAAGCAGGGAGACTGCAGGATTTTAATCTATGACGACATAATGTGTTACTAATAGTAACCTTTGTTACTGTGGTCCCAGCTCTCTTCAAGTCATTGACCAGTTTCCCCCATGTAGTTCTGGGCTGTTTCCTCACCGTTCTCAATATCATGTGTACCCCACATGATGAGATCTTGCAATGGAGTCCCAGGTTGAGGGAGATCGTCAGAGATCTTTTATTTATTACATTTTCTAATAATTGCTCCAACAGTTGATCTCTTCTCACCAAGCTGCTTGCCTATTGTAGATTGGCTCATCCCAGTCTTGTTCAGGTCTAGATCTTGTCCCTGGTGTCCTAGGACAACTCTCTGGTCTTGGCCCTGGTGGAGGTTGGAGTCTGACTGTTTGAAGGTGTGGACAGGTGTCTTATAGGTGTCTTATTATAGGTGTCTTATTAACGATGTGGGCTACATTGATAACTGGAGAACATTTTGGGGAAAACCTGGTCTGATCCGGAGAGACGGCATCCATCCCACTTTGGATGGAGCAGCTCTTCTTTCTAGGAATATGGCCGAATTTATTAATCCTCCAAAACACTGACAACCCAGGGTCCAGACCAGGAAGCAGAGTCGTAGTTTAACCCACCTCTCTGCTGCTTCTGTACTGTTACCCCCCCATTACCCTATAGAAACAGTGTCTTGCCCACGGCCAAAATTAAATGGATTAAAAGTTAAGCCAACAAAAGCAAATTATGGAAATCTCATAAAAATAAATACAACTTTGACTGAAAATAAATCTATTAAATGTGGTTTATTAAACATAAGATCTCTCTCCTCAAAGACTTTGTTAGTATCGGATCTTCTGTTCCTTCTGTGTTCTGCTCTGTCTTCTCAAACCCCCAGACGGTCGTGGCAGATGGCCGCTCCTACTGAGCCTGGTTCTGTTGGAGGTTTCTTCCTGTTAAAGGGGAGTTTTTCCTCTCCACTGTCGCTACATGCTTGCTCAGTATGAGGGATTGCTGAAGGATTGCTGTGGTTGGAAATCTGCCCAACCTCACGCCAATGACTGACGCAATCTGCTGGGATTCCTTAAATAGGAAACTTTTTAACTGATTGGAATGTTTGTATAATTGTATTGAAATGACTTCTTGTTAAGTGCCTTGAGATGACATCTGTTGTGAATTGGCGCTATATAAATAAACTGAATTGAAATTGAATTGAATTGAATTGAATTGAATTATATACAGATAATGAGTTCAAACAGGTGCCGAGTGGAGGATAGAAGAGCTTCTTTAAAAAGAAGTAACAGGTCTGTGGGGTGGCAGAATTCTTGCTTGTTTGTAGGTGCTAAATACTTATTTTTTGCACCATTATTTTCTACCATTAGACAAATAAAATCTTTCAAAATCATCCAATGTAATTTCCTAAATTTCTTTTGCATTCTGTCTCTCATAGTTGATGAGAAGCTATGATAAAAAATTACAGACCTATCTCCTCTTTTTAAGTGGGACAACTGGCACAATCAGTGGCTGCCAAATACTTTTTTGCCCCACTGTAAATACTGGGGCTCTCAAAATTGTACACGTTCTGTTAACATGCCAGGCTTTTGTGATGTACAAACTGAAACTTTGAAATAGTTAACTAAATGCAACCAGGTAAATCACTAATAACTAATACTTTGCTCAAAGACTTTTTGGTGGAGTTTCAGGATTCAAGCTTCTTTCAATTGAAAAGCATTCCAACCTGCACTTCTTCTCTTTCTTCTTTTCCCTTCAGGGGTCACCACAGCGAATCATCTCTCTCCATTGAGTCCTATCGTCTGCCCTCACACTAAGTTCATGTCCTCTTTCATCCATAAATCTCCTTTTTTGTCTTCCTCTCTGCCTCCTGCCTGGTGTCTCCAACTTCAGCATCCTTCTACCGATATAATCGTTGTCTCTCCTCTGAACATGTCCAAACCATCTCAGTCTGGCCTCTCTGACTTTACCTCCAAAACATCTAACATGAGCTGTCCCTCTGATGTACTAATTCCTGATCCTATCCATCCTCGTCACTCCCAAAGAGAACCTCAACATCTTGAGTTCTGCTTCCTGTCTTTTCCTCATTGGTGCGGTCTCTAAACCATACAACATCGCTGGTCTCACTACTGTCATGTACACCTTTCCTTTCCTTCTTGCTGAAACCCTTTTATCAAACATCACACCTTACACTTTTCTCCACCCATTTCCAACCAGCTTGCACACGCATCTTCACCTTTTTTCCACACTCTCTGTTGCTCTGAACCGTTGACCCTAAGTACTTAAAGTCCTCTACCTTCTTTACTTTTAATCCCTGTAACTTCACCGTTCTGACCGTGTCTTGCTGTGTCTAATCTTCATTCCTCCCTTTTCCAGTGCATACATCCACCTCTCTAGCTTTTCCTCTACCTGCACCCTGCTCTCACCTAAGATCACAATGTCATCTGCGAACATCCTAGTCCATGGAGACTCCTGTCTAACCTCATCTTTCAGCCTGTCCATCACCAAAGCAAACAAGAAGGGGCTTAGAGCAGATCCTTGATGCAGTCCCACCTCCATCTTGAACTCCTCTGTCACTCCTACAGCACACCTCACTACTGTCTCACAGATCTCATACATGCCCTGCACCACTCTAAGATACTTCTCTGCCACTCCAGATAACCTCATGCAATATCACAGCTCTTCTCTTGGCACCCTGTCATATGCGTTCTCTAAATCTACAAAGAAACAATGCAGCTCCCTCTGACCTTCTCTGTACTTCTCCATCAGCATCCTTAAAGCAAAAATTGCATCTGTAGTACTCTTTCTTGGCATGAAACCATGCTGCTGCTCACAAATGCTCACTTCTGACCGAAGCCTAGCTTCCACCACCCTTTCCCATAGCTTCATTGTATGACTCATTACTTTATTCCTCTGTAGGTGCTACAATTCATTAGATATCCCTTGTTCTTAAAAAGCAGGACTAGAACATGTTTCCTCCATTTCTCATTCATCTTCTCTCTCTTCAAGATCTTGTTGAATAAACTATTTAAAACCTCTACTGCCATCTTTCCTTGGCACTTCCATACCTCCGCAGGTATGTCATCTGGACCAACTGCCTTTCCGCTCTTTATCCTCTTCAAAGCTTTCCTCACTTGATCTTTACTAATCTCAGCTACTTCCTGATCCACAACAGTCACCTCTTTTACTCTACATACTCTCTCTCATTTTCCTCATTCATCAGCTCTTAAAAATACTCTTACTATCTTCCCATCACATACTTGTCACCTGTCAGTACATTTCCATGCCTATCCATAATCACCCTAACCTGTTGAACATCCTTTCCAACTTTATCTCTCTGCCTCGCCAACCTGTGCAAATCCTTCTCTCTCTCCTTACTGTCCTACCTAGCATACAGGTCATCATATGCCCTGTGTTTTACTTTTGCCAATTCTTTCTTCATCTCCCTGTAGTCCTGTCTACTCTCCTCAGTCCTCTAAGTGTCCCACTTCTTCTTAGCAAACTTCTTTCTCTGTATATGCTCCTGGACTTTATCATTCCAACACCAAGTCTCCTTATCTACTTTTCTGCTTCCAGATGACACACCAAGTACCCTCCTACCTGTCTCCCTAATCACATTAGCTGTAGCTGTCCAGTCATCTGGGAAACCCTTCTGACCACCAAGAGCCAGTCTCAACTCCTCCCTGAAAATCTCACAACACTGTTCTTTTTTCAGTTCCCAACACCTGGTCCTCGGCTCTGTCTATGTTCTCTTCACCTTCCTCACCATCAGTTTCATCCTACAGACCACCATCCTATACTGTTTAGCTACACTATCTAGCTATACTCTCGCCTACCACTACCTTGCAGTCACTAATCTCTTTCAAATCACAACATCTACATAAGATGTAGTCCACCTGAGGGGCTCCTAGCTCCACTTTTATAAGCCATCCTATGTTCCTGCCTATTCTGGAAGAAAGTATTTACAACATCCATGTCCATCCTTTTATCAAACTTTAGCACCATCCGTCCTTCTTCTTTTCTATCCTGGATACCAAACCCGCCCATCACCTCCTCATCACCTCTGTTACCTTCACCAACTCTGGAGGATACACTGCATCAAATCATCTTGTTCACTCCAGAATTTCTGCTTCTTTTCTAACTCACATCCTACCCGTGGGGCATAACCTCTAACATCATTGATCATAATTCCTTCAATTTCAAGCTTCAGACTCATCAGCCTATCTGACACTCTTTTCACTTTCAGAACGTTCCTAACAAACTCCTCCTTCAAGATAACTTCTACTCCATTTCTCTTTCCATCAACACTGTGGTAGAACAACTTGAATCCTTCTGCTAAGCTTCTAGACTTGCTACCTTTTCCACCCGGTCTCCTGAACACATAGTATATCCACCTTCCTTCTCTGCATCATGTCCACCAGATCTCTAGCTTTATCTTTCATAGTCCCAACATTCAAAGTGCAAACTCTCAGATCCAGACTCTTGAATTTCCTCTTCTCTCTGCCTACCAACACACCTTCCTCCTCTCCTCCGTTGGCCAACAGTAGTCTAATTTCCACCGGCACCCAGTGGGTAAACAGCACCGATGACGGTGGTTGTTAACACGGGCCTCGACCGATCCGGTATGGAGTTCATGCCTGTGATTCATATATTTGATTTGGCTTAGCTCTTACGTCAGATGCCCTTCCTGACACAACCCTCTGCATTTTTACGGCTTGGGACCGGCACAAGAAATCACTGGCTTGTGACCCTTTATGGTTGCATGCACATGTATACAAAATCCATCAGATTGTAAGAATATCTCTTGTCCACAGTGCTCTTTAGGCGACCCTACAGACTTCTTGTTGAAATTAGTTCTGGACTCTGGCCAGACCATTCCCAAACCCTATAGATTTTTATCTAGTGTCTTCATTCTTTTGTTTTTTTGGATGTATGTTTGGACTCACTGTGATACTGAAAAATACAACCCCTCCTCATCTGCAGCATTTAAGCAGACACCTTAAGGTTTTGGGTCAAACTGACTGGTATTTGGGACTTTTCGCAATTTCACCCAAAGGGACAAAAACAGACCATCATCTAGGGATGTAAGAAAATATTGATACACGATATATTGCAATATTTTATTTCTTGATATTGTATCGATATTCAAAAGCAAAACATCGATTTGTTTTTTTTAGGGATTTGAATGGAACCATTAATGATGACAGTCATTTTTGTAGTAAAATTAAAAGTATGACTGGTAGTTTGTGGTTGTTTTCACCTTCTTTGTTCCAGTGGATCACCTAGATCTAGTAATAAAACTGGATGTGTTAAAAGTATGAAACAGGTTGTAGTCTTTAAAATGCTGTGACAGTTTTTCTACAGTTCTATTCAATTTAAAAAATCACAATATGTAGTCTTACTCATAGTATCGCAATATATCACAATATATTGTATCGTCTCCCCTTGTATTGTGATACATATCGTATCACCAGAATTTTACCAACACACATCCCTACCATCATCTGAAAAAAATAACCCCAGATCATGAAGCTACCACCACCGTATTATACTGTGGGTGTAGGATTTCTTATGTGAGTGTTGTGTTGTTTTTGTGCCAAGCTCACTTTATAGAACATTTAAATCAGATCAAAGCACATTTTGGACACTTTGAAAGAAAAGAATGCTGTCTTAGAAACGTCCTCCTTAATCCACAAACATGGAGTACCGGAGATTGTTGTCACATGTAGAAAACAACCAGTACCGTAACATTTTTGCAGGTCTTTCACTGTTGCTGTTGTCCTCTTGGCAGCCTCCCTGAGCAGTTTCTGTCTCATTTTTAGAAATGCCCCTGTTATCTCCAATTAGTGGTTGGCTTCTCAGTGCTATGGTCGATATATGATGCAGGCAAAGTTTTTATACTCTTTTCCTGACCGATACGTTTGTACAATGAGATTCCTTTAAGTCTTTGTAACCTCTCTGCAAACTATCCCTTAGGCTCTAGGATGCAAATGAGCAAATGTCAGGAAATTCCTACTGAAACAGCTGAAAGTTATTGTCAGACTAATCTGATTCCCTATAACTGCTTTCAGGAAGAGTGAAGGCTTAAACCTAATCAAAAGATGCTTCAACAAAGTGTTAGTTTAGCAGTGTGCACGTACATGTAAGAAAATTATTGATTTTCTTTTTTTACATTTCTTTCTCAAAGAAGCTGGTTTGTTTTTCACCTGAATTGTGCAGGATTTATGTCACTTATGTGAAAAAGGTTTGAAATTAGTTATCAAAGTTTCACTTTTTACATTGTAAAAACTTGGCATTTCAACAATTACGAGAGTCACTGAATGCATCAGATTGTGTCAGTCTGTACCTTAAGTGCTGTATCCAAGAAGAGTCTACGGGTGGAGGAAGCGGGGTGGTGAAGGTAGAAGTGGAAATCTCCCCGATGACAGTGAGCGCCTCCTTCAGGGCAGAGTGTTTACGAAGCACTTCCTCGCGGTGTTGCTTCTGCTCCGGTGACTCATCCATCAGAGCTGAGCATTCCCCCAGAGCGTAGAGTTGCGCCAGGAGCTCAGAGCTAATGAACTCCTTCACCTACACATAGGGACCAGACACTGATGTGACAAGCCTAATTGAGCAGCAAAGCAGTACTGCGCTCATGAGCAAGATTCTGGCTTTTAATTATAAAATTGCACGTAAATTTTCTGTTTATTTTTCACTTCATTTACAGTTTTTCTGAATTGGTGAAACACTAAACTCCATTCTCTAAACCGGATTCTCAGTGGCCTAAATTAAGTTTTCGAATCAAAGACTATTTTGGCCAAACCTTGAATACTGCTCGGCTTGGGTACTTGAGACACAATTTGCAGAACTCATCCACTCCTTTTCTCAAAACCTTGAACACATTCTCAGTCACTAAACACATTTCCCACTTCTATAGTAAAACTGTCAACACTGACAGCAACATGTGAACACAACTAAAATACAGCTGTCATCTTTTAGACACAGTAACTCAAAATTCAACACACATGTATCTGGTGATGTGGTTTGATCAATTGGGCAGGATGAAAGTCAGTTCAGAGTTCACAGGTGGCATATATGCATCTACAATGGGTAGACACATACAGAGAGGAAGAGTCCGTTTGTGAACAGTCATTACTGATGAAATTAAGCCAACAATATTACACTATTGTGAAACTGCAAATTACAGTAATGTGGTTTTTATTTTATTTAATTATCTGCATTGAGCACTTCATATCTCTCTAATCACAAACATTTTTTGTTAAATATTTGAATGTTACATAACTACATGCCCAGGAGTCTGTGTCTTCAATTATTTAATGCAGTCTCTAACAAATATTCTGTGGTGAATGTAAGGGATCTGTACTGGTAAAAATCTGGCGATACAATAATGTATCGTGATACAGGTGGGACGATACAATATATTGCGATACTATGAGTAAGACTATATATTGTGTTTTTTTAAACTTAATTTAGCCGTAGAAAAACTGTCACAGCATTCGAAACACTTCAACTTTAACACATCCAGTTTTATTACCAGATCTAGTTGATCCACTGGAACAAAGAAGGTGAAACAGCCACCAACTATCAGTCATACTTTTAATTTTACTACAAACATGACTGTCATTATTAATGGTTCCATTCAAATCCTAAAAAATTAGCTTTTGAATATCGATACAATAAAATTAAATATTGCGATATATTGGTGTATCGATATTTTTCCTAGTGAATATATTTCACTTGCTGTGTGTATGAGGTGAACACAGTGTTTGGTTTTGAGGTGTAAGTTTAATTTTGACAGAAAAGTCTGGGGTTTGGTGAATGTTAAGATTTCTGAGAAAATATGTGGAGGTTTCAAGAAATGTGGTTTAGCAATTCAGAAAAACTGTAATTTCATATTTTGAAAAAAGAGAATAAATGGATGTTTGATAAAGAAAATAAATCTAAGAAATAAAGTTTGACAAACAAAATGAAAAGATTTTAATAGACTATAGACCATAGGGTTGAAAGTAGTACGGACAAATGATCTAACAGTATGGGCTAAATAGCTTACACTATTGATCATGAGGTGCATAACAGTCTTTGGCATCAGATCCCTCACAGTCTTATAGATGATGCTCATGTAGGAGTCAACCAGGTTACGGATGGTCTCCACCTGCCTCTCCAGCTGAGGATCTGTAAAGTTCTGAGATCCACTTTCCTGCCCGTCTACCTGTGTAACACAGAGATGAATGAGCACACACCTGACATACTAAGAATGCATAACACAGTGTAAAGTAGTGCAGGGTTGAAATAACTCATAAACTTGTATGCAGTGCAATATCGTGTCACGTATATCGTCAAGAAGAAACACAACTTAGAAAAAGAACAGGAGGCAAGAATGGATGGAACAAACAAGATGGAGGGAGAGATGAGAGGGAAGAAGAAAGAAAAAAGTTGAACTGGTAAGGGTTGGGGGAGCTGCTGATTAGAAACAGACTAAAACACACATGCTCTAACACACACATACACACATATTGCAGTGACATCATTGACCAAGAATGCGGGTTAAAGAGCCAACGACAGAGCGGGATGGAAGGGGTGGAGGGCTTTTTCACTTTTTCACTCAGGCAAAGGAGGGGGGGGGGTAGGGGGAGCATGGGGAGAGAGTGTTGCGGGGTTGTTCCTTGGGTTTAAGGTTAGCAAAGGCAATGGGTGCATGTGACGCAAAGTAACGGTGCATGCAGGTGGGGCCCGTGCGTCGAAGGTCAGGCTTTGATTTATTTAGGCTGAATCAGGGGTTAAAGTACTGACAGCGATTTTCTCTGGGTAGACTCCGGCCCGCAGCAGAGATGCTTTCCAGCTGTCCAGTTCCTGCTGAGAGTTACAGGCCAACTCCAAGCATTTGTAGTCCTTGTACACGTTCCTGCAATTGATTATAATAATGTTAAAGGTAAAAAAGAACACAGAGATATTTCAAAATCCTTGTAAAATCATTCATACCTTCCTTTTTTTAAATATTTATTCATGTTACAACCACAAACTGTCATGTACTTCATTGGGATTATATGTGATAAGCCAACAAAATGTAACGCCTAATTGTGAAGTAGAAGAAGGAAAAAGTTTAATTGTTTCCCTATTTTTTTTACAAGCAAACATCTGAAAAGTGTGGTGTGTATTTCTTTTCAGTCTCCTTTGCTTTGATATCCGAAATAAATTCCAGTGCTACTCTTTGCCTTAGAAGTCACCGAATTAGTAAATAGCGTCCATCTGTGAGTAATGTAACCTCAGTATAAATCCAGCTGTTCGGCAAAGGCCTCGGAAGTTTGTTAGAGAATAACCAGCATCAGGAGAACCAAGAAACACGGCAGACGGGAAAGGAAAGAAAGCTGAGGTGAGTTTAAAGGAGGGTTAGTTTATTGAACAACATCCCAGGGTTTTAACATATCACAGATTTCAGTCTATCATCTGAAAACAGAAAAAAATGGTCCAACTGGAAACCTACAAAGACATGGACATCTACCGATTCTACTAAGTTGAGCAAGCAGAGCATTGATCAGTGACGAAGCAAGAGGTCCATGATAACTCTGACAGAGCTTCATCGATCCATCCACAACTCCTCCACAACTTAATTGTGCACAGTTGAGTTTTCCACAAGCCATACTGGGGCCAGAGCAAACATGTGGAAGAAGGTGATCTGCTCACCCCCATTTTAAAACATAGAGGTGGTAGCTTCATGACGTTGGGGATGCTGTTCTTTAGCAGGGAAAGGGAAGCTGGTCTGATTTGATGGAAAAATGGATGGAGCTAAACGCAGCAGGAAAAAAAGACTCCGTAAGACATGAGGCTGAAGTTAATCTTCCTGCAGAACAACCTAAACATTCAGCCAGGACTACAGTAGAATGACTCAGATCAAAGGATATCCACGTGACAAAATGGTTCAGTCAAAACTCAGGCTTGAATCCAAATGGGAATCTTTGGCAAGATTTGGAAACTAGTGTTCACAAATGCTCCCTATGCACTCCGACTGAGCTTAAGCTATTTACAAAGAAGATGGGTATTTCTTTTATTTTTAGACCCCTAAAGACTTGTAGCTGAAATTGCAGGGTAATATGACTATGCTTCACATTGATTCAGGGGGGGCGAATACTGAAAAGGTATTTTTAACCTGAAAATGGTTATATATATGGTATATATATATATATATATATATATAAAGTTGCAGAAAGCTAAATCTAAGCAAGAAAATTTCAAATACTTGAGAATTATATTTAAAAAGTACTCTGATAAGTGATTCTTGATCAAATAATGACGTTTTACTTTTTGCAAAAACACTGAATCTGTTTTTAAAACTGTAGCTATACATTAATAAGAGTGATAGGTGGCGCTCTCTTAGCTTACAAACCATGACTGATTTTTTTCTTGTAAATGTGGGCAAAGTTTAGGAGGCTTCTTTTGGCCAGCTGACCGTACTGCTTTCCTTTAAGCTCCATAAAGCTGAGGGGAAAACCACACCCACTCTCATTCTTTCTGAGGAGTCTCATTATAAAGACTTTATATCGTGGGAATTGCATCATGTAAAAATGTTTGTGTTTTTGAAACTGTATCTTTTTAAAGCCTTGCTGTACCTTATTACCACTAATAGACCCCAATCCAAACATTCAAGAACAATCCAGCACTTAAAGAGTGAGGGGCTTTATGAATTTCAGCCCCCATAAAGTGCGTTGCTGTTATTTCCATCATGTACCTTCCCACTTTTAAAGCTCATCTTTCACTCAGTCTTTGCTCTTAAACATCACACCCACTTTAGTCTGCATTACCATCTCTGTTCAGTGGCTGTGGAGCCAGCACGACAAAGTAAGACACAGCTTCAGGCAGTGGAGCGGGCTTTGGGCCATCTGTTAGACATTTTTCTTTAATCGCCCAGTTGTTTTGTTGTTCCCTTCTCACATTTGGAACATGCAGCAATTAACCTCAAATATGCGAAACCCCTGTATAAAAAAAACAGCAGGAATAAAGAGGTGAAACCGGGATGGCTGTACCAAAAGAGAATTATATAGAAAGATCAGGAAATGGGCTTTCAGTTTGTGGGCTTATAACTGGTCTAAGATGGGTGAGGCTAATATGTCAGGGTGTGGTGGCAAACGGACAGGGAGTTTAAGGCCAACCATGACAATACTGGAGCGCTATTACGCTACGATAAATACACCAAAATCTGTACAACCCAGTGAGCACAAACTATAAATGTTCTCTATATTGGTTAATTACTTATATCATGATTTCACACTCGTTGTCTTTGCTAGCTTCTGCTCAGCTCATAAGCGTCGGAAGCTTTTTATTTATTTATTTTTACTCAACTTTGAGAATTTTTGCAGAGCCACAACCGCCTGAGATTTGAAGTTTCCTAAGGTTTTTGATTACTGTCGTGCAGGGACAAAGCAACTGCTATGTCTGCCCCCCTCCACACACACAAACACAGAAAGAGAAACGGAGAGCATGAGGGCTCAGAAAATGGGGAGGGGGGGGCGCCACGAAACAGACTCTGACACATTCCTGGCTGATGGCTCTGATACTCTCTCTCTCCTGCCTTCTTTCTTCTCCTGCTCTTCCAATTCTTCTCTCTCCCTCCTTCTTGTGGTGAGTCGAGCAATTCTTTCCAAACATGAGCAGCCTCATCTCTGATCCAAGCTCTCTGGCTTTGATTAGCTGCTTAATGAGCCTGCAGTCGGTATGCTGCGGTCCACAGGCACATTCTTTGTGAAGGCACCTTCAACCCTTGGGTTTCATTTCTGAATACAGAATTACCAGAATTATAAACAAAGCCCATATGCTTTGGCATGATCCAACCAGGGCTTGGGTCAGCTCCAGCTCCTAAACACGGTTGTTCTCATTTCTCGACCACTTTCACTTTGTCTCCCTCTTTTCACACACATAAAATCTTCCCCTCGACAGCCCGGGACCCAAATGGATATACTTTTAGTTCAAGTGGCATAGCAGAATGAAAAGATGGTTAGCGGAAGGGCAATTTTCCAGTCTAACATCTCCCCCCTTTTCCTTCCCTGACACTGTCCACCCTCATAAAATATCACCAAAAACTTGAACAAGCAGGTGACATGAGCAGCACTCCCATTTCTGACTCAGACACTGACTCACCAGGCAAACACAGACACACACGCACACAAACCTTAACTCTGTGTTGAAGATAGCAAAAACAAATTTGCTGGACAAGAAGCCCTTTTCCACATCTCTGAGCTTTAAGTTGTCCAGAGGAAGCATGTACTTCTTCTCCTTCTCCTGGAAAAGAGTGTGGAGAGATAAAATTTGACAGAGGCACGCAGAGTAAAATATGACATCACAGAAAGGCAACATTAGTGTTGATAACAAGAGACAACAGAGACTGAAGCAGGTTCATTTGAGGGGCAAAGATAAAAAGTTGTCTGGTAGTAAATACACCCCCCATCCCCCCTTTGCCTCAAAGAGAGCTGCCAGGAGACGGGAGGGCAAGGAGAGGGGAGGAGGACTTGTTGACTACTGTATTAGTAGAACATCTAAATTATACATAACTTTTGCAGAACTATTTCACATTGTGTAATGTTAGAAGCACAAACTTTAACACATTTTATTGGGTTTTTATGCGACAGACCAACAACAAGTTGTGCTAAACTGTGAATAAGATGAAAATGACACTTTAGCTGTAGGCTTCCAAAGTCGTCTTACAAACACGAATCTGAAAAGTTGAGCATGTGTTTATATTGACCCCCTTTTACTCTGATACCCCTACATTTTACTCGGTGAAGGGCGCAGAGGATTATGAAATAACATTAGAGAACATCATGAAGACCAAGGAGCATGCTGGGGAAGTCGCCATTTAAGTTAATTTAAGGTAGGGTTAGGTCGTAAAACAATGTCCAAAGCTTGGAAAAATCCTATTGAGGGTCCATCAAGCCATTCTCCAAAAAATGGCAAGAGCCACAACTGCAAACCCATGAAGACATTACCTTCGACTTAACCTAACAAGCCAGGCATGAAGAGCACTAATCAAAGAAGCAGCCAGATAGCAACTCTGGGGAAGTTATAGGAATCCACGGCACAGGTGGGAAAATCTATCAGGACAACTATTTGTCCTGCAAATCTCGCCTTTGTGGATGAGCTGCAAGAATAAACTCATTGTTGAAAGAAAGCTGCAAGCAAAAACATGGAAGAAGGACTTTTTGGCCTACATTCAAAACACTGTGGTTTACCCTGAACACAATATCCTCACCATAACACAAGGTGGAGGGAGTATCATGCTATGGGGATACCTTTTTTTAACATCGATGGGGAAGGTGGTCAGAGTGGATGCACGGAGCAAAATACAGGACGAATCTGGAAGAAAAACTGTTTGGGAGTTGCATTTAGAAATAAATAAGTGACTGTAAACTTACAATCAGCACTGGTTCAAATCAAAGCATAATCACCTAAGAGATTGGCACAGTCAGAGTCCCGGCCCAAATACAAATAAGAATCTGTAGCAATTCTTGAAAACTGATGTTCACAGATGGTCTCCATTAGTGCTGTGTAAAAAAAAAAATCGATTTTCTGATTCTGAATCGATTCTTGAAAAAATTGTTATAAATCGATTCATACGTCCAAAAATCGATTTAATCGTTTAACATTGTCTGCCCTTTTTACAGCTAACATAGGAGGGAAAAGTCCAGATGGGCATTTTAAGGCTTAGGAAAGGGTTTTTACTGCTTCCACAGGTGAACTGTAACCCCACTCGGTGTTGTGTCGTTGAATTACAGTCATGTAATTAAGGTAACAGCTCAAAAAACTTTTTAATAGCACTGACCCATATCAATATCGAATTAGAACAGATTGGATTGGATCGGCTCGCGATAACTGATTCTAATTCTTGAGAATCGGAATCGAAGCGATTCTTGAAATTTGAATCGATACCCAGATCTTAGCAGAAGCTCTAATTTCTTGTGGTTTTACAAAGTACTGACTTTTTGGAGACTGAAACTAAATGGGTAGCATACCTTTTCAGATTTGTATTAGTAAAACAGTTTGAAATCCATGTGTCATTTTCCTTCTACATTACATTGAACTTTATGGCTTTAACACGACAAAAAGAGGTAAGCATGCATTTCAAGGCACTGTTTATGAGATAATGCTTCTGCCACTCAGTCACTCACTCACAGGTAAAAGAGAGACAACAGAGACACCAGAGAAAAGGGGCAGAGAGATGTCTATAAGTTTAAGAGCTTCTACACTGAGACTCTTGAATGGCAGAAAACAGCTGAAGGAGTTGAGAAGCTGGTGTGAGGAGAACCAGACAGTATGGAGGCAGGGTATGATGCAGAAGTGAAGAGGGGAGGGAGGCAATGAGGGGAGTACAAAAAAAAAAGTCAAGAGAGATGCCGGGCCCACATGTGAAAGTCATTACTCAGGACTAAAGCTCTAACACAACATTTCTCCTGAAATGCAGCCCTTCCCCCTCATTCTTCCCTAACCCCTCTGACTAACCTTGGAGAAGAGGCCTTCCAGAAAGACTAGTCATAGGAACAAGCCATGGATGTTGTAAAGTAAATTATGAAATCCCTAGAAAGTTGGGTTCTCAGAGGATCTGCAAACAATCCTGGGGGCTTTGTGAGTAAAGATGTGCAAACATTTGGAATAAGATTTGACACTACATTTAGGTCTTCCCTCTCCGAGTGCTCCCCTGAACCCTATGACTCTCTTCCTCTTTCTCCCCTTTCCTTTTTTCCAAAGAGGCCCACTTCCTGTAATAGACATTGAAAAAAAATGACAGAACGCGATTGGCGCTCGTACAGCAACATCTGGGATCGCTTTAGGGGGAGGGGAGGGGACTGGAGCGAGTGTAGGGTGCTCTGATGGGGTAAAAGTAGAAAGTATAGATGTAAAAAGAGTGGAGGAGGAAGGAGAGAGGATGAGAGGGATAGAGGGAAGTGAATTTTACAAACGTAGACCAGCAAACTTTGAGGAACATGGGAAGCAGAGGAGGCAGTGAAGAAGAAATGGCGAAAAAATCCAGACCACTGCAAAGTTGATTCCCCATGGGTTCCATCAACCCATATATGGCTGCTAAGTTCCTCCCTAACTCTCTCGCCTTCTCTCACTCCCCTTATTTCCTTATGCCTTTCCAGAGTGAACAGGCAGATCTCTGGCTGAATGAGCGAATGTGCCACGTCAAGACTGGATACTAAGCTATGACACAGTCCTGCGGAGAGCCGGCCCAAGATGCACTACCATCTGTGCGGGACAGACACCCATAGGAGTGGATGTCTGATACATGTGAAGACCTCTTGCACCCTCGACCTGGCATCGAGACCGGATAGCTGGAAAAGGAACTGAATTATAGAGGAAACCTTTCGCCAACTCGTCCTCTGCTTCTGGCGGGAGAGCTAGCAGACATCCGTTGATGGAAGAGGCGAGGCCAGAGACGAGAGAAAACGAGAAAGGGGTCCTGCTCCGTCATCCCAGTGTTCAGACTACCTGTTCAGGATCTTTCTGGTGTACAGTAGTCTGCACATTGGTTAGACTGTGCATGGAAGAGCATCAGCCCCATCTGCTCACAAGGACAACATGACAACTAGCGCGTAGTCTTTGTTCAGGCAAATGTATGGTCTAGCATTGCAAGATGGGCAAATGTTTTTTAACAATGTTTCAAGTCTTAACATCTTTAATTTTCATTACCCAGAGAAAAAGACAAGTGATATAAATTTTGTAGATTTTTCAACTGTCGTCTGTAAAAGTGGGGGAATGTTTAAGACAGAGAGTACAAGCTAAAGGAAGAGAATGCATAACTTAAAGTGACCGCGATTGTGATCATTGCTTATTATAAAATGCAAACTTGTTGAATAGAAACTGTAAAGCAACCTTTAAGTTTGGATTAACAGTTTTTTCAAGCTTTTTGTTTGAGTTTCTGCATGTGCATCTGGGTTGCAACATGACAGCTTTTATTTGTAAGCTATGCAGGAATGTACAGTATGTTAGTGCATATGTGTGTGGAAGTCATCTTCAGTGGTATCGGGGTGGTTGCAAAGCAATGTGCATACGAGCTGAGGAGTCTGAGGCCGTCTACTCCTTTCCTTGAAACTAATGGATTTGTGATATGGAACAGGCCTCTCACAGCCACCCTCACACACACACACACAGAGGAGTGCATCCAGATTGAGTGTATATCGGCATGAGCCGTCTGTTTTTCTTCAGGATGCCTGGTGGAGCCCTAGCAGTGAAAGGGGTGCAGGAATGTGTGTCTGCTCTGTGTGCTGTTGAGTTTAAACTCTGAACTATTATTCTAAGCCCCCGGTGTGAGTTCGAGGCAGGTTACAAAATGTATAGCAAGCAGATGCATGGCGCAGATGCAACGCGCAGCTACGTTTTTTAAGGATGGATACTTGTGATTAGCTGAGACAAGGTTGGTGAGTGGAGGTTGGTAGGGGCGATGGAGGATTTGCTGTGGAGAAGTAAAGAGGAGAAAAGGTGGGATTGAGGGGGGGGGGGTCACAAAGGGGAGGTCTGCAGTATAGGAACAGCCATGTGGGATTTCTCTGGGCAGACCGTGGACGCTGGTGTTTGGACAAAGCTTCAGACTTTCCAGCCAGGAATGTGCACAGTCCCAGAGAGACTGCCAACCACAGAGGGGGGGGGGGGGGGGCGCTAGCCAGACTGAGAGAGGCAGAGTAAAGGAGGAGTAGAAGGCAACAGGGGCCCAAGAAAAGAGGAATATAAAAGAAGGCAGCAGTTGAAGAAAAGAGAAATGTCTGCGGAGGTAGTGTGGGTGGGGGAGTTACTAGGGCGGGAGCCGAGTGAGAGAAGAAGCAGAAGTTTGATTTGTGTGACTCTGTACGTGTGTGTCTGCATGAGTGCGTGCTCACACAAAGGGTGCAGATCTGATCTGCTGTGATAACACGCGTGACTGAGAATGTAATCAGGCCTTCCAAACACAAACAGCTGATAAACCTCAAAACAGGGAGGGGATCCAAGCACTGACCAATGACTAATCCTGCAGTGCCAAAAAGCCATTGATGGAGCTCAGATGCAGATGGGAGCGGATCATTCATGTCCCACTGAGTTTTGCAAGCAGCAAGGCATTGTTGTTTTGATGTGACCAAAGGGGAATTTGTGCAGTTGTCTTTATATCATTCCTTGCAGATGTCCTATGAGTAAGTTGATGTGTAAATGCTAAGTAAGGTCATATACCAGCAGAGGCCATTGTAACACTGTGTGTGTACAATGTGCATGCCTGGGGCGGCATCTGGAACACTGCGTTCAAGCAATCCACTGTTTATCTGAAAAGTGACTGTGTGTATGTCTGAGTGAGTGTATATTTTTCTCTGCTATTTGCATGCCACTTTGTTTACATCGGAGCCAACATGTGCTCTGTATGCTGTGTATACAACTCAGGCCACTCAGTGTTAGTGTGTGTGTCTTAGTTTGGCTTGGGGCAGCTCCAGCTGTGTCAAAGTGAGCCGCTCTAAATGCCTGAACTCCCAGAAGAGGAAAAAAAAGAGGAGAAAGGGGGAACGAGGGAGGGGGAAGACAGGGAAGCGGGAGGGGGTGCCAGAGGAATGAATGGGAGAAATGGTGGGGGTCAATTGCAGGTCCAGGTGGCAGGAGAGGAAAGCAACATTTGGATGGACGGAGAAAAGAGCTGCAAGATGCTTTTTCAGTTCTGCAAGTAATGCAGTAACAGTTTTCCCCTTAATTAGCCGTTTAATACAGTTTTCAGAGTATTTAACCACAGTATATGTAAAAGCATTCTTTGCAAAGGTTCAACAAACCATGTCATTTGCAATTTGCTTAGGAGTAAAGCCCAATTTTATTAGCACTTTCATTATTCTTCTTATCTTCAGGGTTTCCAGTTGGAATCTGAATGCCTACAGGGACTCTGTAAATGCTGCTATGCCTTTTTTTCCCTTTTTCCATTCGGCATTCCCAATACCCCGGCCATCCGTCGTCCAGTGACATCAGCAGGGACCGGATGAGACTGTTGTGATGTGTCTGCCTGTCTACACTTGCTGTGCAGACCTTCTGCTCCTGTACAGCAGGCACAGACAGGCAGACAGATGGCAGCCCCACTGACATCAGAACGGCTCAGCCACCTCCTCCAGCTGTGATCACAACAGTAGTAGCTTGTCACTCTAGTTCTCTGTGCTAACCACTTCAACATACCGCTTTAAGGTGTGATGTATTTCAATAAACGTTGGGTGAACTGACTGGACTGCTGTGTTTTGATTTCACTATTTCGATTTAAATCAACGTTCTCTTGTTTAATGAACATAAAAATAAGAATATGAACATTTGGGCCTTACTTCTTCATCTTTGTACCAAGACAGGGTTTCTGTAGAGAGAATGAACCAAAACTCCTTCGCTCCACCTTTCATTATGCCGATGTTACTGATGGTGAGCCAGCCCTTGTGTATGACCTGCAAGACAAAAAGAACAAAGAGCTGAGAAAGCAGAGTGACAACACCATGGATAAGTTGACAGGTTCGGCTTGATGGAAGCTGTAAGACAGTAAACAAAGCACATACAGCGGGGAAAACAATAAACAAGCAATAAACTGAATGTTTTTCCCCAGTAAATGTATTTCTAATGGCCTAAAAGAGACTCACACCAAATGTTGAAAAAAAACAGGTAATCAACACATAAGAAAGAAATCAATAAAATATTTCATAAAATATTTCTAATAAAGTAGAATGACACAGGGATTTATAGAAAGCAAATAAAACAGCTGAAATCTGTCATATTTACAAAGAATTCCTGCCACATATGTGTTCCAATCAATACAAGCTGGTTACGTTATAATCGGGAGGCTGATAAACATGTTTCTCATTACCAGAGTATCACACAAGAAACATATAAAGGCTGAAAGTAAAGAGCTTTCTAAATACTATCACAACCTTGTTTTTTGCAAAAAACAAATAAAAAATAATGATGCAGGTTACAAGCATAATTCAATGTTTCTGAATTTTCCACTAAACATATTTGATGGCCATAATCCAGAAGTGGATAAACAAAAACTTAATCATTAACCAGGCACAACCAGAGACTCCTTGTGAGATTTCAGACAAAACTTTTTTTAGAATAGATGCCGATACAGAGGTTTGTGGCAGAGAGCTTCATGAAGACCTGGGCTCAGCACTTTTTTTCATTAAAACTATACGTATTGTACTTAACTGCAATCAACTCTGTATAAACACACTACTCCACTGCAGAAGAAAAAGAGAAGTCAGTGAAGCACAGATGAGACCTAAACCGAACTTGTTAAATGTCTAGGCCACATAACTGCATAACTGTGGGAATATTACGGTGTGGGCATGTTTTTTAGCACATAGTACTGTAGGTGAGAATCAATTTAGAAAATGTATTAAAACAGTCTTGATAAGAATCTGAAGATGAAACAACTGATCATAAGTCCAACTACACAGTCGAAGAAACTTTCAAATGGTTTCAGCTAAAGAAAATAAAGCTGCTATAAAATCCTATCCATTTAATCCTATGGAAAGAACTAAACACATGAGTGCATAGAAAACAAACCTGGAACCTTGAAGAACAAAACAGAGTTTGTGTTGAAGAACTGGTTGAAATCACAGCTGAAAAATACATGTGACTGATTTTCCTACTCAGGAGATATTCTGAAGATGTCATTATCCATTATATCTTTTCAGCAAAATATTTAATAAATTCTGGGATGTGTGTTACATACTAATTTCCTGTGTAATTAATTATTATTACCAATAACTTAATGGATGAACTAATTTATTAAATTATTATGATTTCTTTGTATGTGTGGATTGTCCAGACATCGGGTGTGTATTTCATGAGATCGGGCCTGGCAGAAATAAATTTACTTCAATGCTTTAGTGTCTATTTATGAAAGAAATACAGTCTCTTTGGAATCATACATGTTTTAGACAATGAATTTATTACACTGAATTTTTATCCTGTGCAATTTTATATATATATATATATATATATATATATATATATATATATATATATATATATATATATATATATATATATATATATATATATATATATATATATATATATATATATATATATATATTCTTTAACTTATTTTAAATTTGCCAGCAAAAATTAAACTGCAGAAATTTGCATGGAAAGGTTGTGACCGTCTGGTGACCCAAGCCAAAGAAATCAGCACTCGGATCAAATGATGTGGATTTTAGCCACTCAAAAAATTACGCTCCTTTGATCATGTGACACCAGTCCAACTAGATCTAGTGCTGATTGCTTTGGCTTGAAAGTCACCACATTTGTAGGCAAATCTTTGCAGGTGAATTTTTGAAAGTGAATTTAAAGTACGAAAAATCCCTATACATAATTGCACAGGATGTTATAAATTCTGTCTAAAATAACTCTGATTCTAATGAGACTATACTTCTCACATACTTATTTTCCCCACTGTAAGACAAAGAGAATAAACCTTGCTGATAGGAAAAAAATAAACAGTAAAACAGATTATACTTAGGTGGAAAAAAGAAGCTTGTGCAAATTAGTCAGTTCTAAGATGCACCACATTGTTTTTCGACATTACATAGTACCCAGAAGAGTTTGCCACCAGTTGGGTTTTAGTAATCAGAGAAAACATTTGATAAACTGGTAAAGACTTTGTAGTGATCAAAGACAAGAGTGCCAGCACATCTGAAAAAAAAACAGGATGGAAGAGTCCACCACGGGTGACAGACAATGCTCTGTAGAAGAAAGATGTGTTGTGAGTAAAATCAGAGGAAATAGGATATAATGTCATGATGTGACACACATCCTGCAAATAGGAAAACCTTTAATAACATCTGTACATATTTTGAAAATAAGAAAAGAGCAACACATGCATATTGTTATGCTAGGATAGTGTAGGTGTTGTTACTAAGAAAAAGGTGAAGAAGTAATGAGATCCAATAGAAGCAGCATGCTGACTTGAAACCTTTGAGCCTTAATCTGGCACACAAATCTTTAAAAGAAGTAGCAGCAGTGAAAAGCTTGAAAAAAAGAAAAGAAAAAGATTTGTCTCCTACTATTCGATTCGAGCGAGACACCACACCCTGTAGAAAAGCAGAAGATAAAGCACCACCATTAATGTTGAGTTGGCTTTTACATCTACTGCGTTTTTGGAGATTTCTCGTAGATACTGATCATTTCTAAACTAACTACTGGAAAAGCTCTGTGATAGATTGTGTAAGACCATGGCGTTCTTTTCTATTTTCCCCAGGCCGTGGTTACAATATGCTGCTGTTGAACAAATACTGTCAGCTTCATACCTCAAGGTTCCTGATGCAAGGCACGCGAAATGTGTTTTCAATTATTCCTGCCTTTGTATAAATGTGTTATGCATAAATCATAACAGACCGGGACAAAAAAACACAACTTAATTTTGGGGAATATTCAAAAACAATTATGGTTGCATTGCAGGACCTAAGACTGCAGCTTACACAAAACAAGCTTACTTGAAGCTACCAGAACAGGACAACTGCCATTAATGAATAACACATGAGATAATGATGCATCTTTAAAAGTTAGTAGGAAAGAAAATGTTTAATGCATTCTATTTTACAATAAGATAAGTGAATATTATAGGATTAAGTGGTATAGATCAGTTGAAAATCCCTTAAAAAGGGAAAACTTTTGAGGTTTTCTAACTTTTTAATACTCAGTTCAGCAAAAACAGTGTAAAGAACACTACAATGTACCAAAAAAAGAAGTCTAAACTAATAAGAAAAACTGACAATATACCACAAGTTCCCCTTAGCTTCGTTTTTATTTCTGTGATACACAGTAAATACCAGGAAACAGAGATATCGGTGAAAACCTCACCTGGTTCCTTGCGGTCTGTGCTGAAGAGTTCACATTGCTTTGGTTGTTCACTTGCTGGGAGCTGGGAGGGAAGAATAGTACATGTTCTCACCGCTTGTTTCACTTTCTTTTTCACTATAATACAATTTTAGTCACTTACTTAGTGAAGCCAATAAAGTCTTCGTGTTTGGTGTTTATGTAGGCAAGCTGGATGTCAATAAGCAACAAGACCTGAACAGAGCAGACGTTAATCAGGGAAATGGGCCGTTATACACTTTGTTACTTTTAGCTAAATTACCTAAAATATTTTCGCTTGCACTGTGTAAATGTGTGTGAACAACCTGGTCTCTGCATTTATTTTCCTGCTCTCGGATTTCAGAGATAATAATCCTCTCCGTCTCTTCTCGCAGATGGGGAAAGGCGCTGAGCTGTGTGGCAAATAGAACCAGAGCGGAAATCACATACGGGACGGCTTTGACGCCATGGAAATACACAACTAACGCACACGCAAAGAACATAGGGAAAGAATGGGTGGAGAGAATCTGTTAACATAAATTTGCCACGGATTCTCAACTGGTTTTATAATTTATATAGTCCTCGGCCGAATCATTCCAACACAAGAATATGCATTGATTCAAAACATTTCTGGTATCTCCGGCTGTATGTTTAGGTTGTTGTACGGCTGGAAGGAGAACCTCCATCTCAGTCTTTTGGAGTCTCTAACAGGTTGTATACCAGGATTGCCCTGTACTTTGCTGCATCCATATTCCAATCATCTTTGATCAATTTTTCTTTCCCTGCTGAATGTTGCCGAATGCATGTTTTACTGCAGCAATGGTGTTTTCCAGTTTAAGTCTAGTGTTGGTTTTCCTCCACACATGTAAGCATGCAAGACAAAAGATTTTAATTTTGGTCTTATACGACCAGAGAACCTTCTTCCACATGGTTGCCGTGTCCCCTGCATTGCTTGTGGAAAACTTTAAAAATGGGACTTCTTATGACTTTCTTTCAACAATTATTTTCTTCTCTGCCACTCTTCCATAAACGCCAGATTTGTGGATTACAAGAGTAATAACTGTCCTGTCAACAGATTCTTCCACTATAGCTGTGGGCTTCTCAACTCCTTTGCTTGTCTGGATTGTCAGTTTAGGAGGTCAAACATGTCTTGGTAGGTTTGCAGTTGTGTCATACTCTTTCCGTTTTTGGAAAATGGATTGAACTGTGCTCTGAGAGAGAAAATTTGACATTTTCTTTCTTTTTTTTTGTTTTTACATTCCACGACTTTAGCGTTAACCTATCTGCTGTGCTCCTTTGTATTCATGATGCATTTGTTCTCTAATGTTCTCTCTCAAACCTCTGAATCGGCAACCCACAGGTTAGGAGACGAACTCCTACCACCCGAGACACGGTAGCCCCATATCATAGTAGGCTAAAGGCGACCACAAATGCACACCACACTTTTCAGGTTTTGGGGGTAAAAAGAGAGAGAGTTTAATGGGTATGAATCAATTTGCAAATTCCTGTATTTTCATACCTTGCCAATACACTGGTACACAGTCGTTATCAGTTCCTGACCGACCATGTCAATGAATTTAATACATGGCCCTTTAAGACTTGATATCTGTTTCTTTACTATGGCTTCAAATGCCAAATCAGGTGTAAACAAGCCTGTCCTGTTGAAACAAAGAAAACATATTTTGGAGTAGGAAACTACCAAAAAAAAGTAAAAGGGGCTGAAGTTCATGCTCTCAACTCTGTACTGCACCTGACTCCATGTATGTTTCGGATGGCATAGTTGATCTCCTGGCGGAGCTTCCTTTCATCAGACTCAATCTTGGTACATGCAAGGGAAGCCGGGACGGACATCACACAAGGAGCATTAAAGGTTAACATTACAGCTACTGAGGATCGTAAAAAATCCCAGAACAGTAGCGTTCTTGTAAGCCCAGTACATTATATGCATGGAGATAAAAGCCATGCCTTTCAACTATAACATACATACACATACCTTGACCAGATCGTTGGGAAAGCGCTCGTGAAAGATTTTATTGATCCTGGCCCCTCCAGAGAGATTCACTGTGTCTACTTTGTCCCCAGACCCTTCGATTAGCTTCTCAAAGTCAACAGCCAAGCGCTGAGCTAACCTAGAGGACAGTAACACACCGAATTGGACACCCACACACACATACACATAAATTAAAAAGCGTACATGAGCACAAACACAAACACAGTGAGTGACTGACTGTAGTAGTGTCTTGGTCCTGCGTGCAGCATTGTCTGGACTGAACTTCCTGTATTCCTCAGCCTCTTTATTTAAGGCCAGAAGCTGGCTCTGCAGATGGCTACGGAAGGCTGGCAGTGCATCCCGGATGTGGTTTGTCAGTTGCTGCAAACAAATGATGTCAATGCTTACACATATTGTGTTTCTATTCCCAAGTAAGCATGCGTGTGTTGACTTTAACCTGGTTAAGTATTTTTTGCAAATAAGGGGTCCCCATGCGTTCTGCAATGTGTTTGTAGGCCGGATGGGATAAAAAGAAATCTCTCTCTGATTCCAGGGCTGTCATGATGTTCTTCTTCCGATCAATGTCCTTCTGGCTGCGGTTCACAACCCCAATGTAACCTGGGGAGCAAGAGGTAAAACTCAAACAATGAGCATCTAGTCACTGTACGTTACACCAACAATATAAGGCTTCTCTCATCACTTGGATTTTTTCCACATCTGGACACCACATCCACAAACCTTCATGGATTTCATGGGGTATTGATGCAAGGCAAGGCAAGGCAAGGCAATTTTATTTGTATAGCACACTTTCAACAGCAGGGTAATTCAAGGTGCTTTACATGATTTGGTGATTTAAAAGAAACACATAAAAGAAACACACATTACACATGATACACAATAAAGCAAGAGAAAAATAAAAAAAGCAAGAGAGCATGAACACATTTCATACATATGACATCAAGCATTTACTCAAAGGCAATTCTAAACAGATGGGTTTTTAGTCTCGATTTAAAGCAGTTCAGAGTTTCAGCAGCTCTACACTTTGTGTTTAGTAGGCTAGAGTTGGAGGACCTGAGTGGTCTTGGTGGTTGGTACCATGACAACAGGTCTTCAACATATTTTGGTGCTAAGCCATGTAATGATTTATAAACTAGTAGGAGTATTTTGAAGTCTATTCTCTGAGCTACAGGGAGCCAGTGTAAGGACTTTAGAACTGGGGTGATGTGCTCTACTTTCCTGGTTCTAGTGAGGACGCGAGCGGCAGCGTTCTGGATCAGCTGCAGCTGTCTGATTGACTTTTTAGGCAGACCTGTGAAGATGCTGTTGCAGTAATCAATCCGACTAAAGATAAACGCATGGATGAGTTTTTCTAGGTCGTGTTGCAAAATCAGTCCTTTAATCCTAGAAATGTTCTTCGGGTGATAGAACGCTGACCTTGTTATTGCCTTTATGTGACCCTGGAGGTTCGGGTCTGAGTCCATTACTACACCTAGGTTACGAACCTGATCAGTAGTTTCTAGCTGTATTAATTGAAGCTGTGTGCTGACTCTTGATCGTTCCTCCTTGGGTCCAAAAATAATCACTTCAGTTTTGTTTCTATTCAGCTGGAGAAAGTTATGGCACATCCATCCATTTATTTGGTCAATGCATTGATTTAGGGTTTGAATGGGTTCAGAGTCACCTGGTGACATTGTAATGTAGAGCTGAGTGTCATCTGCGTAGTTATGGTAGCTAATGTTATTGGTCGCTATAATCTTGCCTAGTGGGAGCATGTAGATATTAAATAAGAGGGGCCCCAGGATGGAGCCCTGGGGCACCCCACATGTGATTTCTGTTCGTTCTGATGAAAAGTTTCCTATTGAAACATAGAAGTCCCTGTTCTTTAGGTAAGACTCGAACCAGCCAAGTACTGTACCAGAGAGTCCGACCCAGCTCTCCAGTCGTTCCAATAAAATATCATGATCAACAGTGTCAAATGCTGCACTGAGGTCCAACAGAACCAGCACTGTGGTTCTTCCACAGTCTGTATTTATACGGATGTCATTAAATACTTTGACGAGGACAGTCTCGGTGCTGTGGTGAGCGCGGAAACCAGACTGAAAAGAATCAAAACGGTTTGTCATTGTTATGAAGCCATTTATGCAACACAGCAAGACAAATTAATTCAGAAATATGAAGCAGAAGGAAAATGATACATTGCTTTCAGCATTTTGCATCAATTTAAGAAAATTAAAAAGTGGAGGAGTGCATATTATGTTTACACTTTGAAATGCCTAATAGATTGCAGTACAACCAACTATCTTCAGAAGTAACCAAACTAGTAAATAAAATACACCTGGGAGTAGTTTAATGTTACTATAAATAGCTTGTCAGAAGTTTGTTAGGTTATAAAACAATATCCTAAACTTCACTGTTCAATCCATTGTTTGAAAATGGAGCGTGTCATAACTGCAAACCTACAAAAGCCTCATTTGCAATATTACAGTTTAGATCGAAGCCATTTCATTAGCCAAAATGGCCCAGTCAAAGCCTAGACTCCAAATCCCATTGATAATCTGTGGCAATATTTAACAGTTGTTGCTCTCCATCCGGTCTGACTGAGCTTGAGCTATGGGCAACAATTTCAGTCTCTAGATGTGCAAACCGGGTACAGACAGAACCATAAAAGAGCCGTAGCTTTGATTGTAGCAGAAGGTGGTTCTACAAAGTATTGACTCAGGGGAGATATATTTATATGCACGTCACACTTTTTAGATTTCTACTTGTGAAAACAAAATAATAATAATAATAATAAATTAACTAAATTAAAAACCACGTATCATTTTCTTTACACTTACAATAACACACTAAAGTTTGTAGTTGTAACGTGACAAAATGTGAAAAAGTTCAAGTGGTTTGAAACACTTATCAAAGTTTTCTCATGTGAGACAGATTCAGCTTGCATTTCTGATGTGTCCTTGGGAACTCATCCCAGACAGCCATTTGTTCCATAATGACTGCAGCGAGAAATTTGTGTGTATGTACAATAGTGGGGCCATGTCGTATGAACCGGGCCAAATCTTTGATTTAGAACAGTGGTAGATGTAATAGTCCCGGACTTCAAATATAATGCTTCAGAACAGTGCTGCTACATGAGCAGTTATATCAGTGGGCTCCCATGGCTAATGCATTTCCACTCCAGGGGAAGCATGAAGGATCCCAGCAACTGGTGGTGCTTTACCCATTCTGTACACCGTCACAGAAGCCTTCAGGCAGATATCTTTTCCTCTCTCACAGACACATTATCTCCCTCACACACTCAAACTTCTGCAGTCCACATTGTCCAGATTTCTCACTCCTAACCACTCAGCAGCAACACTGATTATTACCAAGTACAAATACATACATGCATAGTGTGCTTTAGGGATATTAATAAAAACGTGACCAAAAATGGATTTGTGACAAATGAACACGGACAAGAATAAGGTTGTTGTTTTTTTTGTTGACACACCTCTGCGTAAGGGGAGCAACCGGTTTTCTAGTATTTCCCTGGCGTCAGTTCCTTTATCCATCAGATCCAGCTTTGTGATTACACCAATTGTCCGTTGACCTAGGATGAGAAAAAAGGATTGTGTTTAAAGGATTTTTACAAATGTATAGGAACTATTTTATATCAGCTTTCAAATACATTCTAATTCAAACTCTGGCAAAAATATTGTTTTTATTTATCAAGTGCATTCTTATAAGGTATGCTTCCTTGTTTGCACAGTGTTTGTGTGTTTTAGCAGTTAGATTCCCTGTTGCACATGTTACTCTGGAACTTGCTGTCTTACTTAGACTGTAAGAAGAAATCAGCACCTTTATATTTTTACCTATAAACCTATTCTACATAAGCAGCCTCCATACTTATCAGAGCTGCAGCCTTGGGATGTTAGTTATGCAATTGCTTGTAACCATGGCTAACCTTACAAATTCATAAAAATTGTACAAAATAGGCCAGATCTGGCTTCTGTTATTATACAACTCACATTTGGAATATGCAGCAACTAAGCTTTAAAATTACCACTGTCTTATTGTCCCAGTTTTAGTTTTTAATGATGAATCTTTGATTTTGAGTGTTTTTGTCATATTTAATTATCTATTTTTGCTAATTCTTTAATAATTTTTCATACAAGATGTATACTGCACCATTGAAAATAAGGGTTATCTCTCAGTTGGCTTACAGAAGACTTAACTGAATGATTGAAGTCCTGCACTTCCGTTTGAGCACCTCTCCTTGCAAACACGCTTATTTTTTGCTTGCTGAATACTTTATATCAGTAGTTCCCAAAGTTGGGGTAGGGACCCCACTAGGGGTCACAAATATATAAGTGTGGGGTCTTGACATCCTCTTGAGAAAATAATGTAAAATACTAGAAATGGCCATGCGAAATAGTTTGAACTTTTTAAATAGGGTAAAAAATAAAAACAGCACTTGAATTGATAAAAGAAACATATATTGGTCAATATTTTGGCTTTCGGTGTTGATTGTGTTGCCATTGTACCACATTTTAACCGATTCAGCAAAAATGCTTGTATGCCCAACAAAGAGTCGGGGTCACAGGCCTCTTCAATTTTATTTTGTGGGTCGGAAGCTGGAAAGTTTGGGAACCACCACTTTATATTAATTGTTGCCAAGTCTTGCATTGTAATTGAGCCCTGTATTGAGAGGAACAACCCATTTTCTTTTCCTATTACTTTACTTGGTATGAAAAACAGCTAGAAATAAAGTATACCAGATGCAGGTCCTGTAAAAAATGTACATTATTATCAGTTATTGTATATCTTTCATAATATATGTAAATTAACCAGAACACTTAAAGACATTCCATGTTAGGATGTCTACAAAAAGCCTTAAAATAAATTCATGTTTTACTGCAGTGGCAAAATCCCACTTGGAAAATTTGAGAAATTCTCATTTTAATTTGAAAACATTAAGTAAAAATATCCCAAATTAAGATATGTTATTTACAAGAAATCTCCTCTTACATATAGAAAAGTATCTTGAAAGATTCCTTAATGCACAAGCTCTACAGATCCGCCGAGTCCTAAAACCTCTTGTATATTCCTCTACTCTTCAGTTCAACCATACATGTTGGTTTTGTGACATATTAACCATCTCTGTTTTGCTTTGGCGATAAGCTTAGGATCATTCTCCTGCTGAGAGACCTTGTGATGACCCATTTCCTGTTTTTCTGCAGAAAACATCAGATTGGTATTTAAAATGTCCAGGCCTTGTGCAGATTTAATGCATTCTAACAAGGTTCCCACAGCCTTTGGGAAAGAAACAGGCCCACAGCATTACAGGACCTCAACCATACTTAACGTAGGTACTTTACCACACATCCTCCCATTGTTTTACAATACACCCTTCGTTATTACTGAAAAGCGGAGTTGTAGTTTCCCCGGAGCATAGCATTAGATTTAGGGTGATTCTAGGGTTTAGTAAACTCCCCATTTCCATACCATTCCATAACAAATTATTTGTAAAGCGCCTTTAACACGGCATTACAACCAACCAAAGCGCTGTACATAAAAACATGAATAAAATAACCACACAAGTTATAGAAAACATTTAAAAACAAGAAGCTAAAAAAAAGGGACAAACAGACAAGGCAGTAACAGTTGATGCAAGCATACACTTAGAGAAAAGAATGTCACCAACACAAGAAAGGGTGACCAAATGAAACTTAAAGGAGAAACCAAGTTGAAGAGCGGTTAGCCAAGGAAAAGCAATGCGTTTTTAGGCGTGATTTCCACAGCTTTGGGGGCACAGATAAAAAATAATCCCTCTCCTGTCGGGACTTGCAACGTGCCTTAGGGACGGTGAGAATGAGCTGATCTGCCGACCTAAGAGCACAAGGAGGGTGGTAGGGATGAAGCAGCTCAACCAGATAGGGAGGAGCCAGGCCGTTTAAAGATTTAAATGCAAAAAGCTATATTTTGAAATGCCAAACACTTAAGTTACAGGAAATATTTGGGGAGTCCATAGCCTAGAATAAAATATTATTTGCCTTTTGGGAAAATTGAAGTCTGTCATCAGCAAAGTCACATTCAAATATTATATAATTGTGGCACCAGTGATTTTGCAGAAAACAATTATTTCTTTCAGTTTAATTTTGCTTATATTGCAATTTCTTTTTGATTTACCTAATTTTTATTTAGCTTTACTGATCTGCCATGAGTAATATTGTGACTTTTTTTTTTTTTTGCTTAAGCGTTATTAAGAAAAACACATCACCCCTTTGAGAGTCTTAATCTAGTTTATGTATCCTGGCTACTAATCATCTGTGTTTCGTTAACCAGTAACTGTCAAGTAGGGGAATCTTTGACACCTTCATTGGTCAACATCATTTCTGGTATTTCCGTGGACGGAGGACATTTACACACATTTACTACAACCCGAAAGTAAACAATGGTATTTCAAAAAATAGGTTTGTAATTAAATACAAAACTTTAATGAGCAACAGAAAGACAAAAAAAAAATACACTGATGCAACTCAGAGGTTGGTAACAAAAATGCATTGTTTAAGCACAATGGAGTGGATTTAATGCACTAATGTGTCTTGCCTGGTGGGAGGGCAGTGTTATAAGCTCAGACACGATTTCACAATCAGTTGTATGTAGTTGTATAGCTAAATGAGCAACAGAACATTGATCTACCAGTCATCCTCTACGGAGAAGCAACTTACCTTGCGGGTCAACGTCTTTGGCCAGCTTAAGAGCGTCCG
Source organism: Valencia hispanica (assembly GCA_963556495.2). Lineage (NCBI taxonomy): Eukaryota > Metazoa > Chordata > Actinopteri > Cyprinodontiformes > Valenciidae > Valencia > Valencia hispanica. The sequence goes on from OY747705.1 coordinate 16,967,532, forward strand.
AGTTGGCCAGGTCAGTGTTGGCTGGCGTGACGGCCAGAATGAGACAGTTTTCCTTACAGATATACTGCATGATTAAGTCTCGTATCTGGTACTCTATGTCTGCCGGCTGGTCTCCCACAGGTACCTTGGTGATGCCAGGCAAGTCCACGAGAGTCAGATTCAGCACTTTAGGCACAAAAATAAACACAGGTCATAGTTACACCAGAGAACTATATGGTATCCAGTGGATAGGTAATGAGTAACACAGAAAAGCAAACTGCGTTACCACGAGGTGAGTAGATCTTGAGGGTGATGGGGACAGGAGAGATGCCTTTATTTGATCCTATGAGTCTGCATGTCTCTGTCTCAATTTCCCTGCGGATCTCATCAAAATCTGTGAACTTCTTTCCCTTGCAGTGGAAGAATTCCCCATATTCTTCAGGATACACAGTGAGCAAAAAAAAAACAATAACGTCAGTGAAACAAGTACAAAGTCTTAAAAAGAAGCCTGCTCAGCTCGTCATACTTACTTACGTCTGCTTGCAAGCATTTCATTAAAATAGAAAAAAGCCAAAAGGTGTTAAACACCATGGCAATGTTCTCAGTAACAACTCCCAATATCTTGAGATACGACGTATACTGCCATCTAGTGGCAACCATGATGGTATTGCTAGAGAGTGACATGAACTGCATATGTGCTGTTTACCTATGTTTGAGTTCAGGAGCTGAAGGATCAAAGGTCTCCGAGTGACAATTCCTGATCCCCGTGGAAGGAAGTCTCTGTTAGATAAGGAAGACCAATTTGGAAACAATATACACACACATGCACACACACACACAAACACACACACAAACACACACCCAGAGACAACAGCCGAGCAGCAGTCAGTATTTAGAAACATGACTTACTTTACTTGGGACAAACCAAGCTAAGACAGTAAAAGTTATGATGATATCATGGTTTGCTTTTAGGAAGAGTTCTTCTTGAAATGTACACAGCATTAAAAACATCAACTTGATGACAAACACCACAAGAAATTAGTTTTCACTAAACGTACAGATTATTATTTGGGATAGTGCCAGAGACGGTGCGGAATAGCCCTCCCCTTTCCTATTAAAATCCTATTCGGGAAGTTTGTTTTACTACATCCTGTTCCCGGTCAGTCCACTACAAAAAAAAGGGTCATCATAACACAATCCTGAAACAAAAGGGCCGAAGAACAGGGTCAAAATATCAACATGGACACAGATGGAAACGAGTGTGTTCATCCCAGTGGCTGCATCAGTCTGCTTTTTATTTTTCTCAAACAACCGTGCTGTTCACCGGAGAGCAAACATATTTTTAACACCATGAAATCTTTCACAAGTCTGGACACAATAAAGCTTTGTTCAGACCATTTTTACTCATCTGAATCACTTCTAAGCAGATTGTGCCCCAGGAGTCGCGTGGACCACGGCCCTCTTTGCTGCCTTCGACAAAGCCTGTTTGTGAGAGAAACTGCTGCTCTGAGTCCCGTCACACCACCATGTCTAGCGTCCGGCACTTCAGACGATAGCAAACGCATCCAGGACGCTTCGTTAGTCTCCAACATGTAGAAGCTGCAAACACTGCGAGATGCCTGAAATATTTGTTTCACTTCAGGAAACACTGAGCGTGTCCTGGTCCCCGAGACACCCTCATTGTTTTACTTTTGACAATACAAAACCACTCCACAGTGCAGTCCAAATGCATTAAGACTACATGCTCAGTATCTACAGATTTAGTTATTTATTATTTTCTTTGGGAAAGGAAATTGAAGGAATAGGACAGAAATTAGTCAAGATCGAGCCGTAGTTGTAAAGGTGATCATTAAAATCAAACACACAGATTTTCACGATCCAGGACGAATTGCTGATAAATGAATGATGCATCAGCCAGTATATAGCCACGCTTCTCACAAGTCCAGAACTGTATTTCTCAAAAGAAGAAAATATTCTAAATGAGGTACTTGTAAAAGCAAAAAAAAATAAAAAATCTAAACTAAATAGTACAAAACCAGGCAAGAGTTTAGATCCTCTTTTATTTTGCCATTTCTTTTCCATACACAACTTTTTACAGCCTAAACTAGGAGCATTAAATAACTGCACTTCAGGGATATATAATATAGGGTGGGGGATTATAAATTGACGGGGCTTAATATGGCCAATATGGCTTTCTGAGCCAAGAAATAGCTTTAGATTTCCTATTTGCATGACCAGTCAATGGGAAGTGGGAACCCACCAATGCTGCACAGTTAAGTAAATATTGCTGCTGGCATATGAAGCTGAAGTAGATATGTGATTTGGGGTGTTTAACTCAAATCCTAAATGTAGGTGTGCTTTAAGGAGCATAGACAACATTTCATCATCTCTAGTTATACTGAGAAAGGCATGAAAAGCACCGGTCAAACCTGGACAGGAATTGTTCTACAGTGATTCCAGATGCTTCAAAACAGAGTTCGTAATTTGTGAAACCCTAACTTTGTGTCTGGAGAAAAGGGTATTCTGATTTTTATTTTATCTTTATGTTTCTGACATTAGACATACATGAATGTGTTTGTGGGCTGCACAGTGGAGCAGCTGTTAGCACTGTTGCCTTGCAGCAACGAGGACCTGGGTTTGAATCCTAGCCTGGGACATTTCTGTATGGAGTTTGCATGTTCTCCATGTTGATGGATCGGTTTTCACCAGATCCCCAAGCTTCCTCTCATTGTGCAAAAATATGCAAGTTAGATTAATTGATCTCTCAAAATTGCCATAAGGATAGAGCGGGAGCATGGTTCTTTGTCCTATGTTTCTCTGTGCTGCCCAGTGGTGGACTGGCGACCTGTCCAGGGCTGTTTCTCACCTCTTGCCACCTTGCAAATTTAACAGGTTTAAACAATAGACAGAATTGGGTTTTTTTTGTGCAAATGTGAGTGAGGTGGCAAAAAGAGGGGCTCACCTAGGACACCATTCAGGCAAGAACCACAACTGCTAGACTGTAAAAGTGGCAAGGGTTTCCTCTCTGTATGGCATCATGTGAAAATAAATATCAGTTAAATTTCATACAGCATAATTTTAAATATAACTAAATAAGGATACAATATAAGGATGCAATGACCAACAATGGCTGAGAAAAGAGCCCCAGCAGTGTACTTTTCCACATTTTTCAACGCTTCGCAGTGGGACAACCAAGGGGTGGTGGCAGGGGAAGAGTGGTGGTTGAATTGTCACCTCATAAATACAGGATCCCCTGTATGTATACAGCCCCCAATATTTTTAATACGTGCCTTTTTAGGCGGGAGGACATGCTTTTATGAACTGAAACATTTATATAGCAATGACATAGTATTTTTGAAGTGTTGTAGGGACTTAAAAACGGTGTCCTAACATATCAAATAAGAGGATTTCTGGTATATAGTTACTTTAAAGAAAAAGTACAAATTATTAGTTTTGATTAAAATATTTGGAATTTTTAATGTCAAGATTTAAGATTCCACCACAACAAAATGCATGTCTAAACCTGAAATTGTAGGTTTTAAAGATTATTTGTGCCCCCCCACCCCACCTCACCAAACGCGCCCCTGCAGAAGGTGAAACTCCACGTGGAGTGATAGTCTTACATTTTTGCTGTTAACATTTGAGTCACGACTCTTACCTGCCCACGAAGTTTTCCAGCACGGAGCTCTTGCCCGCGCTCTGGCCGCCCACCACGGCGATCTGAGGCAGGTGGAGGCTGCAGCTCTGTCCCACGGTGCCTAGAGCTTCCTGGAGGCGGTTGACCAGCGGGATCAGCTCCTCCATCCCTCGGTTGCCCATCGCAACGGGTGCAGCTACCTGTCCAGCCCCTACCCCTCCCTCTCCCTTTCTTAGTCAACGCCAGTCGAAAGTGTAACTAACATACTTTAATGCTACGTAGAATTATTATAAAGTCTTTATGTGGTTAAAATATAAATACCTGAAGTGATACACCCGAACTGGGCTGGTGGTGCTTTTAAAGGCAGGACCAGCCGTTAGCACTTCAGAGTAAAGAAGAAAGTACCGTCGGTCCTTGTCGTCCTCAAAGAAAGAATATCCCCTATAAAGTTCGCCGAAGACATGTTTCTTCATTCAAACCTGAAAACATTCGTGGCGTTTCTTCTCCTTAAAACTTGGACAGGTTTCTTTAGTTTTCCCTCTTCCCCTAGTTAGCTCCATGGAAAACAAAAGTAGGGACACATTCTGCTTTGACAGCTAACGGAGTGAAATATTCTGCGCATGCGCACACAGGAGCAAGTCTGTCTCCCCCCCCCCGCCGCCCCCGAAGCAACCCTTCCCCCTTACCGGGCCCCCTCCCTAAAAAAACAGAAGACAGACAAACTTTGGAGCCAATTAGCAGGAACCTAAAATGCAATCACTGCTTTGGGTTGGAGCTATTTAATCTCCCACCGGTCTGGAGTGGGGTAGGGCACCACTGCAGCTCTATAAACACAGCAACCACAGCCGGTGTGTGTAGTTCATCCCCTGTAAATAACGCTGCTGTATTCTTTGCCTGTGAGGGAGTGTGCACAGTGGAGTGAAATAGAAACCAGAGGCAAGTGAAAGAGAAAATGTACCTTATATTTATTAATGATACATCCCACATGAGTGTTCAGCTTTTTTTTTCTCAGTTTAAACCTGTGAAACTTAACTTTACTCAAGTTTCAGGTCTTTTAACATTCCTGCAATGTCTATATGTGGCCTTCGTTTGGGTTCAGTTCTGTCAGACGACAACGTGCTCTGAAACTTCTTGGCTGCTTGGCTCAAGGATGGAAGGATGTGGGCGGCATCCTTTTCTTCTCGGGAGCACAGGAGGACTTCGTTGATCTCCTCGGCGATTTTTCGAGAGAGGATAATGGGAAACACGCTCCTGAGACGCTCAAGCACGTTTTTCCTCAGGACTGGGTCACGGCACACAAGGTTTAATATGAACAGACCTGGCAGCAAAAGATACAAAAAAATGGCATTAAAAGCAACTTAAATCAAACTGTTTCTTTTTTAATAACCTTAAATCTAAATAAGATGGAAATGTGTGTAACATGCAATGGCTGGATTGAAAGCAAACAAAGGAACATTAAAACTGTGAGTCCTGCGTTTACTTTCAGTTTTTCCACGGATACATGATGTCAAGTTATTTCATGTTTGGTCTTGTCAGGCACATATTTCCTATGGATTCCCACACTTCTGCGTTCCGGAATAGCAACAACATACCAAAACATATGTAAGGACACTGAGAGGTCTACATCTTGGATCATTCTGGCATTAAAGGCTCCAACAAAACATGTTTGGGGTTCAGTGGTTTGCTAAAGTATTATTAGTCCTTAACTTTTCCACATTCTGTCACATTACAACCACAAACTTCAATGTGTTTTATTGGGATTTTATGTGATATATCAACACAAAGTACTGCATAAGCGATAAAGGTTTTCATTTTCTTTCACAAATAAAAGATCTGAAGAGTGTGGCATGCATTTGTAAATAGCTCCAAGTCAATACTTTGCTCTCTCGAACGGCTTTGCACATCTTGAAACTGAAATGATTCTCCTTTGCAAAATACTCCAATCTCTGTTAGACTTTGTATGTAGGTCAAGACTGTGACAGGGTCATTCTAATTTGTATCAAAACCATGCGGTTGTAGCTTTTTGCTGGATGCGTAATGTCATAATCTCTCTGGCAAGTCTTAAGACTTTTGCAGATTCTAACAAGCTTTTTCTCCAGGATTACCCTATATTAGCTCCATCAGTCTTCCCACTCTAAGCAGCTGCCCTGCTGTTGTTGATAAAAACCTTTCTTATGGCCAAAAGGTTTCCCTTTGCCCTCATCTGACTAGAGAACTTTCTTCCATACGTTTGCTGTCCCCACTACATGGCCTGATGTACAGGGCCCTCATTTATCAAACGTTCGTAGAAACTGTTTTATATTCTATCATATGAATGACATTTAGAATGTTCGTACGAACAGTCAAAATCAAGATTCATCAAATGTGCGGTAGCCAGTAGTACGCATGTTCCTCGACAATCATCTGTTGAAAAATCCCACATGTACGTACCTACTGTAGGTGCTCGTGCCCGTTCTGTCATTTCAATTCAATTCAATTCAGAAATACTTTATTGGTCCCAGAGGGAAATTAAGTGTTGGTATAGCTCATTTAATTAATTATTTAAGGAGTTGTTGTAACTGTAACTGTAAACTGAAGAAGCCTCCGACTGAAGACGCTCTGTTGTTGTATGACTGTCTCATGAAGAGGATGCTCAGGGTTGTCTAAAATTTTTTTGATTTTGTGAAGAAATCTGTCTTTGTATTATCATCTCCAGATGTTCCACAGTTGTCCAAAGAACAGAACCAGCCTTCTTCATCAGGTTGTTTAGCCTTTTTAAATCCCTGGCTCTGATGCTGCTACCCCAACAGATGACGGCTGAAGAGATTACACTCTCCACAACAGACTTGTAGAATATCTGCAGCCTCTTGCTGCAAACCTTGAAGGACCTAAGCTTCCTCAAGAAGTACAGTCTGCTCTGTCCCTTCTTGTAGACGGCTTCATTGTTCAGTCTCCAGTCCAGTCTGTTGTCAAGGTGAACTCCGAGGTATTTATACTCCTCAACCACCTCCACTTCTTCTCCCATGATGGAAACAGTGTTTGACTTATCCCTGTTTCTTCTGAAATCTACAATCATCTCCTTTGTTTTGTTCACATTCAAGGTAAGACGACTGTTTCCACACCATGTCACAAAGCGGTCCACCAGCTCTCTGTATTCAGCTTCTTGTCCATCTCTGATACACCCGACAATTGCATAGTCATCTGAGTATTTCTGCAGATGACAGGTCTCTGATTTGTACTGGAAGTCTGAGGTTTGCAGAGTGAAAAGGAATGGTGAGAGTACGGTCCCCTGTGGTGCTCCTGTGCTGCTGACCACCTGGTTTGACACACAATTCTTCAGTCTCACAAATTGTGGTCTGTTGGTCAGGTAGTCATTTGATTGTTGAGGGCTCCACCTGTGTCTTCAGGAGTTTCTGACAAAGTAAATCAGGCTGAATTGTGTTAAATGCACTGGAGAAATCAAAGAACATAATCCTCACAGTCCTGCCTGCTTTGTCCAGATGACAGTGGGTTGGTTGAAGCAGGTGTATGATGGCATCTTCAACTCCAACGCCACAGCGATAAGCAAACTGCAGTGGGTCCTGATACGTTCTTGTTTGCTTACTCAGGTGTGCCAACAGGAGTCTCTCCAGGACCTTCATGATGTGGGATGTCAGGGCAACAGGTCTATAGTCATTGATGACTAATGGGTGGGTTCTCTTTGGCACTGGAACAAGGCAGGATGTCTTCCACAACACTGGAACCTTCTCCTGAGTTAGGCTAAGGTTGAAAAGGTGCTGCAGAATCCCACAGAGCTGCTCTGCACAGGCCTTCAGGACTCTGGGGCTGACACCATCTGGACCTGCAGCCTTGTTCCGGTTCAGTTTCTCCAGCTGCCTCTTCACCTGACTTTTGGAGACAGACAAGTGGGAGGGGGAGGCAAAGGGGATAGCAGCATTTACTAACTTGGTTGAAGTCAAACTTGTGGAATTAGAAGAGTCCATGGCTAAGGTGAAGGATAAAACATCCGAGGTGTAACAGGAAAGCTGTTGGTCAGAGGAGAGTGGGATGTCTGTTTGGCTGGGGACAGGAGAGGAGGATGCTAAGCTAGTTCCTGAACTGAACCTGTTGAAGAATATGTTCAGTTCATTGGCTCTGTCCAGACTTCCATCTATCCAATCCTTCCTGTCCTTAAAGCCGGTGATCTTTCTCATTCCTCACCAGACATCTCTGATATTGTTCCTCTGTAGTTTGTTCTCCAGCTTCTTCTTGTATGCCTCCTTGCTGTCTCTGATCTTGAACTTAAGTTGCTTCTGTATACTCCTCAGTAATTCCCTTTCTCCCTCCCTGAAGGCTCTTTTTTTCTTATTTAGCAGTTCCTTCAGGTCACTGGTGATCCAGGGTTTGTTATTAGGGAAGCATCTCACTGTTCTGGTGGGGATGATGTTGTCCACACAGAAGTTTATATAGTCAGTCACACACTCAGTCATGGCATTGACGTCCTCTCCATGTGCTTGGCAAAGAGTCATCCAGTCTGTGGTTGCAAAACAACCCTGCAGGGCTTCTTCAACTTCCTGTGACCATTTTCTCACAGTTTTCTTTGTAACAGGCTGCCTCTGAACAAGTGGTTTATATTCGGAACAGAGAAAAGATTGTGATCCGATTGTCCCAGAGGAGGTCTTGGTTTGGACATGTATGCATCCTTTAAACCACATTGTTGCCATGGTTACGCATCATAAGTTCTCAAAAAATAAAAAAATTACAGCAAAAATCCTTCCACTTTCACAGTACCAAAAACTAGAAAGGTCAAAAAAAATGCACTCTTCCTCTTGAAAAAAAGAGGAACCAATGTACAAAAAAACAAAACTTAATATGTAGCCAACAGAGCCACTCCAACATGCAGCCACCCAGAGCAGCGCAATTCTAGACTCTTTGTATACAGAAATGCCTTCAATTAACCATATTTAGTCACACCATATCCTCCGACAAATGCATTAAATCCTTGCGTTCAGAAACAGAATTTCAGCGACACCAAGATCGAGGTGAAAAATAAGTGCAGCAAAAAAACAAATAGAGTCATGATGAACAGACTTTTTGAAAATTGTCATAGTTAATGCAAAATCATTTTAACACAGATCGTTTTCCCCTCTGTTATCAGCGGTTTCCCTGCTTCATGTCTCCCCTCCAGCATGCAGAAGTTATATTCCTGTTGCAGATGTAAAGGAAATGTGACAAAGAATCATTTAATTTCACTTCTGTGGAAATACTTCACTTCTCTGAACAAATTAAATCATTTAAATTTGTGCCGGACATTGTTGTTTGGTTCTATCAGCTCAGGGATAATCAATATAATAAATAAAATAAAATAAAAATTAAAAAAACACTGCCTGAGAGAAAGTGGCAGAGGCAGTAAATGTGGTCGGGACAGTGGAGAGGTTCCTGTTGGAAATAAAGAAAAAAACAAATGGTTCGATACCAAAATTAATACAATAAAACGTAATCACTGCGCATGGAGACAGCGACAACATGATTCACCGATAAGCAGGACCCTCCAGTTTCCACAGTACAGATTTCAAAATGTGAAATGTAACAAAATCCTTTTAAACTGAAGCGCTTGATGTGACAAGTAAAAAAGGCACATGGAGAGCACGGAGCACAGTAATGCAAGATGGTGAGAGCATCATGCTGCGGGGGAGGCCCTTCTTTAATAACAAGTAAGGTTGTTGAAGTAAATGGGAAGATGGAAGAAAACTATGTAGAAGCTGGAAAAGACTCAGAGAAGAGTGGGGCGGAGATTCACCCCTCAGTGGGACTACAGCACTAAACATAGAGCCGGAGCTACAATGAAATGGTTTATATCAAAACATGTTAGTGTGGCCCAGTCAAAGTTCAGACTAAAAATCAGATCCGAATTTTTGTGGAATACTTGAAAATCTGCAGAGGCTCTCCATCCAATAACTGACTGGGCTTTAGCCATTTTGCAAAGAAGACTGGATAAAAATTGTAGTTTCTATATAATAAAGTTGGTAGAGACCAATCTCCAAAAGACTTGGACCTTTACCTAGAGTCGAAGGAAGTTCTACAGTGTGTAATAGGCAGCTGAATGTACATATAGTAATATAAAGATTCAAAAATAAAGTAAACTTGAACCATTGTTTACCTCTGGGAGTGAGTATGTTAAAAACTTTCTGCAGAACAGCAGTTTCTACAAACGCAGCAGGAGGACAGCTCATCCCCAAAGAGCTGTCTTTGTTGTCTACATCAAACATGACGACATCAAACAAACGGCCACCTATAAAGAAAAAAAAAACACCCCAGTAAGATGTGGGTTTTGTTGATATAGCTACTTTTCATTCTTAACAGCCCTGATCCCTCACTCCCACACTGACCTTCTTTCTCCAGGGAACAGATTCGTTCCAGGCCATCCCCGAGAGTGACGGTCAAAAGATCATCAGGTCGGAATCCAAACCATTCTTTTGCCACTTCCAGCACAACTGGGTCTAATTCTACAACCTCAATAGTGATATTAGGCACAAAGTCCCGGAGGAACTGAGGCAGGCCTCCTCCACCGAGGCCCACCAGGAGCACTGAAACCGGAACATCTAGGCAGGAAGAACAATTAATCAGATGCTAACTCATGCAGAGGTTCTGATATACCCAAAGCTGGCAGGTCAGCGCAAACCTATGCATGCATACCTTTGTTCTGTGACGCCCCCAATCCAAGCATAGAAAGACCAGCCACCATGACCTCATGGTGAGCACAGCAAAGGAAGCCGCTGTCCACTGACAGACCGGCTGAAGGTGTAACTGCTGCAGATGCTGCCTTGGTTTTCTTTTTGTTCTTCTTCTTGTGACTTGATGCTGCTGACGCATAAATACTCATTTATTTTATACATTCCTATTATACTGAAAATTATTCTCTTCCTTTGTCAAAATGCAGACTATTTTTGGCCAAAGACTTCCAAATTTAGAGATTTCAAGTATGCTGATAATTTTATTTGGAATTACAAACAAATCCATTTTAGTCTTTAATTTAATGGAACTACAAATGTCTTGGTGGTAAATATATCTATCTATTAATGTCATGACTGAGTGTTTCTCACTTTCTGTTCCATTTTTTTTTTACATTTCAACATCAAGTGTGTGGAGACTTTTGAGTTACTGCAACTGCTGAGATGATACATAAGAATTGCTTTGTAGATTTTCAGTTGGCTCTATTTTGCCACAAAATATACAGCTCCTTTAAAGCAAAGGTCACAATAAGAGTTTATCCATGCACTGTACATGTGTTGTTCTTGCTTGAATGCTCCATCAGTTAAAAGTTTAATTGTGATTTTTTTTTTACAATACGGTACAGTAAAGAGAAATGTAAGTGGAAAATAAAAAGAATGACCGGTATTAGATGGGACGAGTCGGCTCTCTGACTGAACCAAGGAAATATTGGACAGGAACACGAGTCTGCGATACAGTTCTCCATCTTCTCCTCTGACGTTCTCCACACAGTACTCCCCGCTGAGCTGACTCACACCCCTGCTGACCTCCTCCCGCCAACCGAGATCACCTCCCACTGACAGAAACGGTACCTGAATGGAGACCGATGCAAATGGATGAACTGATTAGTTTGTTTGGTGCCACAACCTGCTCAATTTTGTAGGAGGCCATTTTAAAAATAAAAATCCCATTTTACAGAAATGTGCCTCGCATTTTGTCATGTTACAACTGCAAACAAATATTTATTGTGCTGGGATTTTATGTGACAACACAAAGGACCTTTAATTGTGAAATGGTGCAAAAAAATTTACCAAAAAAACAACAAACAACTGAAGTCATCTAATTAGTCAACAGACAAGACAAGAGAGGGTCAGGGATAAAGATCTGGACCGGGCTAGGTTACAAAAACAATATTCCACAATTTGGACATCTCAAGCAGCACTGTTCCTTCTAAAGAAAAAGGAATACGGCATCAACTGCAAGCCACTGTCCACCTAAAGTGACAGGCCAGGCAAGAAGAGCGATAATCACAAAGGCAGCCAAACAGACCACTGTGACAGAGATCCAAAGCACAGGTAGGAGACTTTGTTGACAAGTGACAAGATTAAGGGCATTGTTAAACGAAAGCTGTAAGAAGTATTGTTTGCAGTTTGCCAGAAGCCATGGCGGGGACACACTAAACAAGTTGAAAAAGTAACTCTGGTCAGATGACACCAATATTTGAATTTCTGTCTTAGATGCAAAACATTATGCATGATGGAAAATTAACACTGAAGATTATAGCAAAAAAACTAAAAACTAAAACTAAACATCCCCACTGTGAAGCATGGTGGTGGCAGTATCATGCTGTGAAGAGGATTTCCTTTAGCAGCGATAGTGAAACTGGTCAGAGTTTATGGGAAGCTAGATAGAGGCGAGCAAACTAGTTAAGAGGCTGCAAAAAACTTGGGACAACAATTATGATGCTGATAACGCAGGAGAGCTACAGTGGGATGGGTTGGATCAAAGCATAGTCATGTGTTAGAATGACCCAGTCCAGACCTAAATCACACTAAGAATCTGTGTCAAGACCTGAAATTTTATGTTCTGAGATGCTCTTCATCCAGTCTGAAAAAGCTGGCCCTATTTTGCAATGAATCATGGGGAAAAGCTTCAGTCTCTAGATGTCCAACGCTAATTGACACATACCCCCAAAGGACTGTGGTTCTACAAAGTACTTAGGTATGGGAGATGGGTAGAAATCCATTCCACACTTTTCAGATTTTTGATGGTTAAAAATGTGTTACACCCCGCTCATGTCATTATGTGCTTTCTTGTGTTGGTGTATCAAGTAAAATCCAAATAAATATGTTGAAATTTGTGACAAAACGCCAAAGGGGTATGAATACCTGCAAGGCAACAACCGTGTGTGTTTACCTGCTGGTTGGTTGGCATACCCGGTGGAGCCAAGTCCATCACCACAGGGGAGAGCTCTGATTGGACTGCTTGCATGTCTGTGTAGTCCTGATTCCTGTGCATTGAAACAATAACCAGGCGACGAAAATTGGCGCTGGCAGCCAGCTGTCTCCTTCCCTCAGGGGAGATATAGAGCCAGGCCGTCTCGCTCCCTCTGGGTACTGTCAAAACAAGGACAGCCAGTCGGGACACTAGAAACTCTGGAAAAAATACAAAAATAATAGCAGCGTGATTGAGAAACGAAGAGCCTACCTATAAATATAGCAAACTGGTTTGGTCTTGGCACTTTGGCTCCAGGTGGACAATCCTGCACTGTGAGAGTGTATCTGGGAAGACCTGTCCTGGCGTCACAGAGAGTTAGGGAAAGATTGGAGCTGGGGTCCGTGTTTGTACGAAGTCTCTTCCTCAGAACAGAATAAGCCTGATACTCCCTCACAGCAGACAAAAGCTCACACACTTGCGCGTGTCTGACAGGCGCTCCATCATCTCCGATACACAGCTCAAGAATGGGAGCAGCCATCGGTTGGCGGAACTTGGTGCAGATGAGGACGAAAACGGGTAGAGCGAAGGTGTCTTCTTCTTCTTTCCCCCTTTCTTCCTGCAGACAGTGAAGCCTGACCGCCCAGCCGAGGTGAACAAAGTGCTCCACAGCCAGCTTAATCACAGTCTCCTGAGCCAGAGTCACACAGACATACCGCCCACCGACTTTAAGGACCCGGCTCACCTGAAAAAACAAAACAACCAGAGGATGGATGGATGGATAAAAAGGTAAAATCCCGTTATCTTGTCTTGTGCACCTGCTGCTGTCTTACCTCAGCGATCATCCTCATAGCCAGAGCTCCTTCCTCTTCAGACGCCATTGCATCCAGAGTGCCTTTGTCCAGAGCAGCCTGGAAGCTGGCGTCCTCATAGGGAGTCTGGGTGGCATCCACCCGGTGGAAGTCCAGGTCGGGTCTGCGCTCCGCATTTCGCTGGTTCATGTGAGCCACCACGGTCTCGCTGATGTCTATGTTAGTCAGGTGTTTGTAGCCAACATCATACAGCTGCTCACCCAGCTCAGAGTTACCACAGCCAACAACCAGAACCTGCAGGGAGGAATGCAACAACTATCGAAAACTAGAAATGAAACGCCGGTCTTCTGCAGTCGCAGCTTTATAGCAATATCAACCCGTAAGCAGGATGCGGTTTCTCTCACCTTATCCTGCACTTTGATGTATTTGTGAAGCACGCCGCACAGTTTGTTGTAGTCTCCGTACCACTCAAAAGCCCTCTCCCCTCGCTTCTTGAAGAACCTCTCCCAGTACTCTGCAGAGCTGAACTCCTCGGCGGTGCGAGGTAAAAGGCTCATGTCGTCTCTCTGTGCGCTCGTTGTAGCGGCCACTTTCCAGAACTATATTTTTTTTTTTCGCTCCGCATGGCACCTACCACACAATTTTCTACCCGGACAACATTTTTGACAGTACCTCTGGGTGATTGGTGGATATTCTTGTGGGTTGGGACGTGTGCTGCTCCCTGATTCGCTGCGAGGGGAAGGCAGCTATTTGATTGGCTAAAGAGGAAAGCTGATGGTCCGTGGTTGTTTTAGTTCTCCCGGTTTGCGTGGTCGATCATGGCTCTCCCAACAGGAAGAACTGTGGTTTTTGTAACTGGAAACGCAAAGAAACTCGAAGAAGTAGGAGTTTGACGTTTTGACATTTCTGTCTTAGTTAAGCCCGAGTTCTAGCACACGTATCCTCTTTACTCCGCACCAGGCCGTGTTTGCTACATGCAGCCCCATTAAGACGTGAGCTGTGTTTTAAATGTATTATTTACGTTTCTATTTCAGGTCATCCAGATACTCGGAGACAAGTTTCCCTACAAACTGGTGTCGAAAAAGATTGATTGTAAGTATTGAAGCGAGACACCTCACCTAAAATCGGTAGTTTCATTCAATCACAGCACAGATTCGGAGTGAAGGCTCCTTGTGACCAAAAATCAAACCGTAGGCTGTGTGGGACCACACACACTTTCCATGTTTTCTTCTTTCCTATAAACCGCTATTTATGCAAGACCGCCTAGCAGCATCCAGATGCATCTCAATAAAAATTAATATAAACAAAGAGGTCCGTTTTGTTCAGTAATTCAGTTGTAGATAACAAATTGAGAAATATTTCAAGCATTTTTTTCTGTTTATATTTGATGATTATGGCTTATAGCTTAAAAAAAACTAAAAATTACTGTCACAAAAATTAGTATATTGTGAAAAAGTTTAATATTGGAAACTCGTGTCACACCATAACTCTACCAACTAAAAACACATGCAAAGGTTTCTTGGGCCTCTTAATGGTCGCTCTGTCTGGGTCAGCAGGCTACACAGTCACTGAAGACCCTCATTGACACACTCCACAAGGAGGGTAAGCCTCAGAAAGTCTTGATCAAGAAGTTCATCTTCATTTAAAGCATGTGTTAATTGAATGTTAAGTGGAAGGAAAAAAAGAGGGGGGGGGGGGGGGGGGAATCACGCAATTGCTGGCCTGAACTAAATCCATGAAGAATTTATAGAGTTTTGCAATGGAAAAAGATGGGAGACAGCAGAGCCAATAGTACAGGCAAGCAGAAGGCCGATGTTGAAGCAACCTGGGCTTTCTTAACTTCTCAGAAGAGCTGATTGCCTCCATTACTGGTGAAGTAATTCATGCAAAATGTGCAAACAGAATGCAGCATTGGTGTTGCCCAGGATTTCATTTTTCATGAAAAGTACCTTCTGTAAATATGTTCCTTATCATCATTTATCATTTGTAACCTTTAAAAAGGTTGATATACTCAGATTTCCACTTATTCTATTAGTGAATAAAGCTGCTTTTCTATGTTATTCCTGTTAGGCAGGTTATTATACCATAATCATGCCACATTGTTATTTCTATCATGTTATGTCATGTTTCTCTTTATAAAGAGCTTCTGTGAAAATCCCACATAACTATTATATGATAATATAATATGATAATATATATGATAAATGGGTGGGCTTTTTCCTCACAAAAATGGTTACCAGAAGCAAATGGATTCAATACAAGCCTAAAGTTTGGAAGCAGCTTCAAGTTTTTATTCGCAATTCCTTTCTTAACAACCAGTATGAGTTCTATTGATTTTTAGATTTATGTATTGATGCATGATTATTGACTTTGCTTTCAGTGACCTGCCCCTTTTTCCTTAATGTACTTTGATTCATATATTGAAGTAATCAAACTATTTTGTTTTTACAAAAATGCCTACAGGAGAAAAAACGGGCTTAGTTTAAGGAGACTTGCAAGAGTCATAATTTCAAACCAGTTTCAAATCACATACATCTGTTAATGGTGTGAAGTTTACTTTGATAAAAGCATAGTCAAAGCAAGCAAAACACAAAAACCTGCTTATTTTAGAAAAGGTGTGTTCTCATAAGTAAAGCTTGATATATTAACCATGTTTATTTTGTAGCAAAGTATCCCAATGAAATGGATTTGTTTTTCACAGAGTTGATCTTGTTTTAAATCTTTGACCTGCAGTGTATTTTGAATTAATAAGCTCCAGCAGTGCTAGCAGGTGTAGTCCTAAAGGGTCCAGGGTGGTAAACATGTCTTTCTGTTTCAGTGTTTATAAGCTGTTATTTAAAATAACATCTGTATATTCAGAGATCAAGTGTGACTTTTTCGAACGTCACTTTTTTTTAAACTTCCCTTTTTTATAGTGGTGATTCACGGTTTCTCTCTGTTAACACAACTTTCTTTCACGGGTGTCTCTTTTGGGTTCTTTTCGGCAGCACAGAGCGTTTAGCTAGATGTGATGGCCGGGAGGAAGTACAATTCGTAAGGTTTTAGGAGTCTTTCCAGTCGGCATGGTATTAAAATACCAGTTGGCGTGGATTTTTCGGTTGAGGAGTGTGGTTTGGCTGTGGGAGAAGTTGTCGGGTATGAAAGTGTGAAAAATGCTGTTGTTATGTTTCTGGATTCTATTGAAAAGGTGAACAGAGTAGTCGGGAGGGGAATTGTATTGAGAAATACGCATACTAATTTTTCTCTTTCAATCCCGACAAAAAAGATCATCCCGTCTAATTTGCCACCCTTCATTAGTGATGATGCACTGCTGAAGGAGTTGTCACGTCATGGTCAGATTGTGTCAGCAATGAAAATGCTCTCTTCTGGTTGTAAATCAGCAAAGGTGAGGCATGTTGTCTCATTTAGAAGACAAGTGTATATGATTTTAAAAAATGACAATGAGGAGCTGAACACAATAATGAAATTTAAGGTTGATGGATTTGATTACACAATTTTTGCAACAACAGAAACTATGAGGTGTTTTGGATGCAAGAACAAAGGGAATTGAGTCCGCCATTAATCTGAAAACGTTCAAAAAGAGGCTGAGCTTGTGGAGGTTGCTGAAAACGCAGGGGCAGGGACATTAGCATATAATCTTGCAGGGGTTTCATCAGGGATTGCAGATGATGGGGCTTTAACAGTTAATGCAAGGAAGCAAAATGAGTCTAATGTATGTGAACACAGCAGCCAAGAAAACAGAGAGGTTGCCTCTACTTCTGCTTAAGTGTGTGAAGAAATCAGCCAAACAACTACAAAAGGAGGAGTGCAGGGGGGAATGGCTGTTGGTGAAATAGTTCTTAGTGGAGAAAACATGAATAGGGATGATGAAAGTGTTTTTAAAATGCCAAACACTAAAAGAAAACCTAAAGAATCTAAAGGGGTAAAGTCAAAAAAGATGCAAGTAAAAGAAAAGGGTGAAAGGGAGAGTGAGTCAGATGTTTTATCTGATTCTGATAGTGATAGTCCTCTGACTCATTTATTCCTGGTGGTCAGAAAACTAATGGTTACACTCTGTACAGTTTGTAGACTCTGCTAAATGGGTAATGAGACTAAGGACCCTGGATGCTTTAAGAGACATGGAAATATACAGATTGCGAAAACTGATGTTGAAGATTTGGCTTTGAGTTAAATGATGCACCTGAAAGTTAAAAGGCAGCCGACAAGATGCTGTATTTTCTTTTTCTATGGATTTTTATTTGTGTGCCTATGAATAGCTTTAAAATCGTATCTCTAATCCTTAATGGTGCAGGGGATATGAGTAAAAGGGCTGTATATTATGAACTTTTTAAATCTAAATGTATTGACATAGCTTTGGCTCAAGAAACTCATAACAGTGTTGACAGTGAGGTTGACTGGAAGAAAGAATGGGATGGGAATGTTGTTCTGAGTCATAAAACCTCATTGGTTGCAGGGGTTGCTTTTTTTCAAGAAACTATCTTCCAGTTTTTTATTGAATTTGAAGATGTCTTATCTGGAAGGTTGTTAGAGGTCATTGTTACGTATGAAAATACAAAGTTGATCATAAATGTGTACACTCCTGTGACATATGAACAATGTGTTTTTTAGAAAAAATTAGCAAGTACACTGTTAAGTTGTACATCAACAGATTATTTGATATTTGGAGATGATTTTAACTGTACAGTTGATAATTTAGATGGAAATCATTTGGAGCCTCATATTCAAGGAGGATATTGAAACGTATCATTGAGACATGATTTGGTTGATGTGTGGTGCTCTAAACATAGAGGAATAAGATAGTAATCATGGTCTCATTGAAAAGAGAATTACATTTCATTAACAAGATTAGATTCAGATCATTTGATTTGTGTCCTTCGGGCTTTTCTGATCATAGTATGATTTTAGCAAATGTGTTTATAAATAGATTAAAAACTAAAAGTGCATACTGGCATTTCAGTACTGTTTTACTTAATGACAGTTAAGAAAAAGGACTTTCTTTTTTTTTTGTCAAGTCAGTTTAATTCCTTACAGCAGTGGTGGGATACTGTTAAAATAACATTTCAACAGTTTTGTAATCAATACACTCATAATGTCACAAAGGAGATGATGAAATCTGTTGAAGAATTAGAGATGGATATAGTGGATCTTAGTGAGTCCACAGGAAAACGAGGCCATTTTCAGGCTCTGAAAAGTAAAACAAAAAACAAAAAAAACTGCTTTGACTTCTACTAGGGCTAAGAGCACAGGGAGCTCTGGTTAGTTCACATTATCAAGATATTTCTGAAATGGATGCTCCCTCTAAATTCTTCAGTTTGGAGAAGAAAAATGGACAAAATCACCTCATTCATTGTATTCCGTCTGAAGATGGAAAATACCTGACAGCACTGAATTACGAAAAAGAGCTTTAGACTTTTTCTCGAAGCTGTATGTCAGTGAGTTTAAAGAAGATTCTGTGATGACTGGAGAATTTCATGATAACTTGCCAAAGGTTTCAGAGCAAGATGACGTTGTTTTGGGACATGTATTAAACCCTACAAGACCTGCAGGAGGCTCTGCTGAGCATGGAAAATGATAAAGCTCAAAGAATAGATGGCTTGCCTGTGAAATCTTAAAAGTCATGTTGTTCCATGTTTGCTGAAGATCTGTTGGAAGTTCTCAGTGACAGTGTGGCTGCAGGGGGAGATTACCCTTTAGCTGTCGCAAAACTGTGCTCTCTCTCTTTGTCCTGAGAAAGGAGATCTTTACGAAATAAAGAATTGGAGACCAGTCAGTTTATGTGCCGACTACAAGATCTTCTCAAAAGTTTTGGCATGGAGATTGAGAAAAGTGTTTGAGCAAGTTATACATGTTGATCAGTCTTATTGTATCCCTGGCCGATTAATAAGAGATAACATATCTTTAACTCGAGATTATTTGTACATGTCTAATTTATTGGACATAAACTTTGGTTCCGCCGGGCAAGAAAATGCATTTCATCGAGTGGAGCACCAATGTCTTTGGAGTACTTTGAAAGCTTTTGGTTTCTCCTCTTGTTTCATTGCCATGATTAAAACCCTTTATTGTGACATTTAAAGTGTGTTTGAAGGTCAATGGTGGTTTAAGTGCTCCTTTTAATGTAAAGAGAGGTGTCAGACAAGGTTGTACATTTCGGTTATGTTGTATTCTTTAAGTACTGAACCTTTATTATGTCAAATTAGAAAAAAGGGTACATGGAGTGAAACTAGATGTAATTTCTCTACCCTTTCAACTTTCTGCATATGCTGATGATATTA
Organism: Valencia hispanica; assembly: GCA_963556495.2. Taxonomy (NCBI): domain Eukaryota; kingdom Metazoa; phylum Chordata; class Actinopteri; order Cyprinodontiformes; family Valenciidae; genus Valencia; species Valencia hispanica. The sequence continues at coordinate 16,987,115 of OY747705.1, forward strand.
CTGTGGCTATAACAGGAGAGTCAGATGTTTTTAATTTAACAGAAATTATGAACTGTTTTGTTCAAATCTTTGTTCAAAGAGTAAAGCTTTGTTAGTAGGTAAATGGGCAAGGGAGGGACCCAAGTCACTTGATGAACTAAAGTGGGTAAAAATGGCTTTAAATATTAGGGTGTTTATTTAGGGGATCACGTGGAAGTAATGAAAAAATGGGAAGTTTTTTTGTTTTTACTGATGGAGGGTAGGTTAAAGACATGGCATTGGGTAATTTCAATTAGAAAGTAGAAAAGCAGCTTTCAGGCTACAGTTTTTACTGAGTTTTTTTGTAAGTGGATCAAAATATTTGGTGGAGGCTGGTTAAAAAATGTTTCTTTCCAAAAGTTGGTAATTTGGGTTTTGGTAGAACTTTGTTTTTGATCATTCAAAGTGTAGTGTAAAGTGTTTGTCACCTTTTTATAACAGTGTGTTAAAAACCTGGAAGCTGATGGAAAAAGAGAGAATTGGGACATCTACATTTTTGCATTGGCTATTATTGGGACCCATCCATAATGGATCGCGATTAGGATCCTCCTAGGACGATATGGCAATGATGTCAGAACTCTTGATGAGAAAGGGAATTACTATTGTATGGAATCTGATTCAACTTGTTGGAGCCAAAATGGAAGATTCTGCCTCTTTGGCAAGGAGACTGGAGGCTAAGCCTCCCTCCAATTTGTAGGCTTGAAGCTGATTAAATTCTAACAAGCTTTATCAGAAGATGAACAAAGACTAATGAATGGATGGTTGGATGGACTTTTAACACCTGACAAAACCTTTTTTTTTTTTTTTTTTTTATTGTGTATTAAGCTACATCTTAAAGACTTTGAAAGTCCTGGCCCTGTTTTAGAGAAAGAGAAAATGTATGGATATCATTGGATTCAGTGAATGGAAAAATACTTTATAAAAGATGTATTAAGGCTTTAAACAAGACAAAGTTAAAAGATAAAAAGGATACACCTTGGAGAGATTTTTTTAAACGTTGGTTTTGAGGGCAAGCCTGCATGACTGTTAGTTTATAAGCCACCATTAACCAAAAATACTGGTGATTTACAGTGGCAAATTTTACATGGTATTATTGCGGTTGATGCTTTTGTGTCTATCATTAATCCTGCGGTTTCTGATAAATATCCTTTTTGTTCAATAAGAGAAATAATGTTTCGGATTAATGGATTTATTTCCAGTAATTAGCAACATTTGGGAATCATTTGGAGAATATTTTACAACAGTATTTCATTTTTTGGGTTTTCATATGACAAAAAGAAGAAAAAGAGAATAGTGTTGAATTTTTTTTCCTTGGTCAAGCAAAGTTGGCAATCTATTTGAGTAGAAAATTGAAGATTACCAATGGATAAAATATTGACTATGTCCAACTTTTTAAGAGTATGTTAAGACCAAGGTTGGTATGAGAATATAAATATTATTTCAAAATGGATGATCTGGATGTTTTTCTAAATCTTTGGGATTATTAAAGTGTTTTGTTTACCTTTTAAATGTTACAGAACTTTTATTCATGAATGTGTTGTTTTGAGTCAAATGTTTATATGGATCACCATTAAGTGAATAAATGAGTTTTTAAAAATCAAAAATCTTTTTCTTTCTTGTTCTTTATTTTCTTTCACCACAAGTCAATGTACATAAAAACAAGCAAAGGATCATCACCATAATGAGACATAGTTGCCATGGCATAACTGTCTGCCTCTGCTTCTTTATTTTTACCCAGTGCCCGAGTATCAGGGGGAGCCAGATGACATTTCTATACAGAAGTGTAAGGAGGCTGCACAGCAGGTACATTAAATCGTAACTGTAGACCTGCAAGATCACCCTTATATTTGCGCAATATGATCAGAATAAAATCTTTTTATTCCTGAAGATCGATGGACCAGTCATAGTGGAGGACACCTGCCTGTGTTTCAAGGCTTTGGGAGGACTGCCTGGTCCTTACATGTAAGTGCAGTTTCAATTCCTAATAAGCTAGTTATATCTCAGATTGTAAAACTTTGCCTAAAATAATAGATATATATATTTTTTTTTTCTAGCAAATGGTTTCTTGATAAATTAAAGCCAGAAGGTGAGTTATAAAATAATTATTAATATATTTTAAACAAATTGTGATGAAAGCTGTGCAACATTTCTTATCTTTTGTGTTTGGTTGTGGGATTGTAATTTAGGTCTATACAAGCTCTTAGCTGGCTTTGAGGATAAATCAGCGTGGGCTCTCTGCACCTTTGCATTCAGTGCTGGTAGAGATGAACCCGTGCAGCTCTTCAGAGGGAAAACGGAGGTCCGAATCTGTCTCACTAGTATTCCTTCAGTGGTTGTGCTGTGTAGTTTTGCCTCTGACATATTTCTCTGTATAACTTAGGGGCGAATTGTGGAGCCCAGGGGGCCTCGAGACTTTGGATGGGATCCTTGTTTCCAGCCGGATGGATATGACAAAACGTAAACAATTTTGTTTTTACCACAAGGGGGAGCCAGCGGATAGCAGACTGTCAGAGTGGAAATCAAACCTATCAAATCACAACCCCCATCCTACTAGGGATAAAGTGCCTTTGTTAATGTACTGTTTTAGAAATGCTAACTTCGCTTTTTGCTTCAACTTTTTTCCTTTTTTATCTTTAGCTACGCTGAACTTCCCAAAGATATAAAGAATTCAATCTCTCACCGCTACCGGGCACTTGCTGCCATGTCTGAGCACTTCGCACAAATCAACAATACCTCACCACAGAGCAAGAAGAAGAAGCAGGATGATTAAAGGTTATTTATTTTCACAAAAGTGCACCGACCTGGATCAAAGTCAGAATGTTCGCCCTGTAACTGTTGTGAAGCCTCCGGCTCTGCAGCCTTTGGATTATATCTGTTTCACCTTTGATTTTAATAAACTTTTTGTTTTTTCCAAAGTTGTATTGTTCTTTGTTGATCTTTTACAGTTTATTTTGGGTATATTTTATTTATAAAGGGCATAATTAAAATAACTTTAATGTAATATAAAAAGATAGTGAAAACTTCTTCCGCTGTGCCAGAGTAGAAACTCCAAGATGCCTGTTTTAGTTTTAGTTTCCTGGGACTGGCAAAGATAGACTCAGAGACCATAATTCATGAAATGAAAAGCTCCAGGGTCCTGATGAGAGCAGCAGACCTCTCTGTTTCTAATGCTGGGCCCATGGATTTGGCACAAGAAGCAGAAATTTGTTCGGCCCAAGTCCAAAAAGATGGAAGGAGGGGAGCTTAGGAGAAGTGGGTCCCTGAAGGGGAGAGTTGGGTGTCCAGTAGACGCAGCACAGTGATAACTGAAGATATGTTTATATATATATATATATATTTATATAAACATATAAATGACTCGAGCTTCTAGTTTTTGAACAGGAACAATGCATACACCTGTGACTGATGCCTGTTAGAAACGGAGGATGTGAGTCATGCATATAAATGTGTTTTCTTTAAGACCAGTTGGGACTGCTTACAGCTGAATGTAATACCCAATTTGATACAGTTGGTTAAAAAAAGTTTACTTGTGCTCATCAAATATATAATTCAATTCAGTTTATTTATATAGCGCCAATTCACAACAGATGTCATCTCAAGGCACTTAACAAGAAGTCATTTCAATACATATACATATATACACACCCTTACTAATATTTAGTCAAATATCCTTTAGCATGTTGCACCTTTGATACACATTTTTGAAGACAAGCTTCTGAAATAACTGCTTGGATACTTCAACACTTTTTCTCCAGATGTGATCAATTAAGACTTTGAATAATAATGGATTGCATTTATATAGCACTTTTTGAGGCCCTCATAGCACTTTACAATTCCATTATTCATTCTCACACACTGGTGGAAGCAAACTACAATTTGTAGCCACAGCTGCCCTGGTGCAGTCTGACAGAGTTGAGGCTGCCATATCACGCCATAGGCTCTTCTGGCTACCACCAGTAGGCAGAGTTGGTGAGGTGCCTTGCCCAAGGACGATGGCATGTAGCAGGTGGAAGCCGGAATCGAACCCAGAGTTACCAGTTCGCAGGTCCAACTACTCTACCACTCACCCACAGCCACCCACTTTAAAGCATAGTCCACAACTTTTTGTTAGGTTTGAGGTCTAGGCTTTCAGAAAGGCCATCTCCGAAGCTTGTTGTATTTGGGATGATTCTAGCTTTGCAACACCCTCTGGTGTCCAAGTTTCAAATTTCTAGCTGTTGATTTGAGGTAAAATTTAATAATTTAGATGTTTTCAACTTTCTTTATTACTCTACGCACACTGTTCAATACATCAGTTTAGTACAGTTTTCTTGGGTTTACCAGCCTTCCCTTGACTCCTCTAAACATTGTTCTTGTAACAAGGGCTAAATTGCTCAATCTTTGTCAACATTTTAGTCGAGCTAGATGGTGTCCATTTTGAAGCTGGTTCATTTTTCTTGGATTGCACGATCTCCGTTCACCATGGAGTAATGGATGTTTTAGCAGTATCCAGTTCACAGCAAATTCAATCATTGGTTGCTGCTGAACATTGTAACCAATTTCCTTTCAGCTGAGAGTAACAGATTGGGTTTGACTGTCGAAACAACTGGGTATTCCAGTAGGACACTGATAAAATTGTCTGACACTAAGCTTCACAAATGACAGTCAAAACCCCAACCCTGATGAAATTTAGGGAACAAGATTAAAGACTGACTCAGTACATTTAAAAGAACTCAACCAATTCAGGACAGAAGACTGGTGAGGATTCTGCATGAAGATTGATGACAGCACCAAAAAGGGACTCATCGAAAACAGTAACTTACTAAAGGTTTTTAAACTAAATAATTATGGTGTATGTTGATATTTGAGACTCTTGGTAATTTTTACCATCATTTTACCGTCATTTACCATGTTTTAGAAAAAAGCCACAATAAATTCAAAGTTGTTCCTCTAATTTTTGTTTTAAATGTTATGACTTTTTTTGTCATATGATCTTTACATCGTGAGCAACAGGAGTCCAACAGGAGTCCCCGAGCTTTGTTTTAAAAAGGACTTTTCTTCTCTTTGTTACTTATATATTGTATCAGCATGTAAACTCAACATAGTATCCAGTGAGATATATATATATATATATATATATATATATATATATATATATATATATATATATATATATACTACACTTTTTCATGCTCCCAACTTTGTAGGAACAGTTTGAGGATAACCCATTCTTCCTGTTCCAGCACGACTGTGTACCAGTGGCACAAAGCAAGTTTCCAAGAAGACATGGAATCCCGACCGTAACCCGATGGAGTACCTTTGGGTTAAATGAAAGCAGACACTGTGAGCCAGACCTGCTCGTACAAAGTCAGTGTCTGACCATACAAATGAGTTTCTGAAAAAAATGTCTAAAATTTGCATAAACACAGGCAAAAACCTTGTGGAAAACCTCCCCAGAGCTGAAGCTATAAGAGCTGCAAAAGACAGCCTAATAAACATAAAACTGCAGTAATTAGTCTTGAGAATTATTGGAAGCAGCTGCTCAGTTTGCATACACTTCAGGCTGGTTCTGGATCAATATGTAAGAGACGTATATGTAAGATATGTACATATGCTCCAGTTTTGTGGAAAGAACCATAAAACTGGAAGATTTGAGTGAAGAAATGCTTTTGCAAACTGCAGTGTAATTCAGTAAAATCTTATTTGCATTTTTCTTGACTAATAAAAACCAGTTTGTTGTTTCACACACAGCAAAGACTCAGACATACTTGAGCAAAGCAAGTTTCACAGCCTTTTAGATAGGATATGTTGCCAACATTTTTGGTAGTTAAGACATAAACCATCATGACAGCATTTAAAAATGATTACTGTGATTACGAGTTGGAAACTTCATGATGTTTTCAAGCTCCAGAAAAGCCTCAGCCCGATGGAGTTTGGAAAACCATCTCCAGACATTAGGTTGGATGCGTTCTCCCTAAGCCTCTTCATCAGCCCCAGAAAACAGGACATTATCAACTTTACGACAAACAGAACCAGTAATGGCCTGTTTTTATCCAGCATGATCTGAAGGAGACTCTGATGTAATGTTGTGGTTGGAATGTGTTGCTCAAGGAGACAAGGATGCCTGACTTTATGAGCTTTTAATCCATTAGGATTAGCCCAGAGGAAGAGGAGGGTTTGATGTGGCTTTGGGGAGACAAGCTGCACTTCCTTTTAACTGTTATTCAAGCCTTACCTGCCTTCTCCTGCTGTGGTGAGTTTTATTAATCAGCAAACACTCGCTGAAACCTGTTTTATTTATAATAGTTGAACCTGTATCTTAAAACAGCTCAGGTTATGTTCTGTGTGACTTCGAATCTGAAAAAAACGGTTTTACCTTTCAAAGCAACGGTGAGTTTCCATCCCATAAATTTTTCGTTTCAACCAAGTCTTTTGTGAATGAAGTCTCTCCAAGATATTTAAAGGTTCAGAAGGAGGAATTATTCCACCATGAACCCGGCGCGGTGAATGATGGAAACACATGACCTAATACGTATTCCTGCTGAGAGTCATCCACAGACTGTTTTCTGTTTATGACCGAATCTAAAGAGCACTGAAGCAGTCAGTTTAGAGAATAGTACCTATAGTCTGTGTGATCACATTTCCCCCTAACTTATCTGACATTCACCATTACCAGTTTTTATTACCACCATATTCTTAGAAATATGGTGATTTAAACTGTGGAGCCCAAGCTGGCAGTCACTAAATGGACTAGTAATAGTCTTGAGATGGAAGGTTTTGTGGTTTAAATGCACTTCTAAAAGCATCGCTCCAGACCAGAATGTGTTTCTGCAGCGACTCGATTGATAGCCCGGTCACACGATTGTGTAGGCTACATACCTGCTATTTCTGTGGCACACAAACAAACACTGCTTCAAGTAAGCAACAGATGTTGTTACATAAAGGAAGAAGATCTGGGCTTTGACTCCATTCCAGAACTTTCCATTTCCGCCAATAATTTCAATAACTCAATCGCTCTTAACCAGTCCTTGGTGGATTTACTAGGATGTTTTGGGTTGTTGCCCCATTCTGCTTCAGCTTCCCCAAGCACCCTCTGAAACATGATCAAATTCATGATGATGAGCTGACAAAGCTTTCCTAAACCATGACACTTCCACCTCCATGCCTCACAGTTTGTATGATTTTTTTATTTATTTTTTACTGGAATGCAGTATTGGATTTGTGCCAAACACATCTGCTGTTCTGCTGTCAAAATCAATAGATTATGAATAAATCTATCCAAAGAACATATTCTCTGATTGTACATGTGTGCACATTCATACCAAGAGTAGCAAGGACCTTCTGTAGGTTTCATGACGACATTTTAGGGTTGTTGGAGACTTTTTTTTAGCATCCCGAGGCCTTGGACATGGGTTCCATGGTGTACACACGTGGCCAGGTTTAAAAGCAACAAAACAAAACAACGAATAACCTCACCACCGCGTAAAACAACTACAACACTGGATAAGTGCATTGTTAAACACATTCACAGACATGCTAAACTTATAGGGGGAAGTAGTTCCCCAAATCCTATCCACTCAGAATAACTTTCTACTTTCCAAATTCTATCATAGCGCAGTAATCGATAATGCCAACACAGCTCTGAGGGCATAAATGCCGTTACTGAGTGTAAACATACAGGTCACACATGTGATGTCGGAGCATTTTTATTGCAGTGACGTTACGAATCCTAAGACCCTGGTTATTTCTGTCCACAAGCAAACGTTTAAAACAGAGAATTCGCAAATCTTCACTTTGGTCTGAGTTTTTAGGAAGAATCATTGTTGATGCCGTAAATCTGCGATTTCGTGTGGATGACAGGTAAATGCTTAAGAATGGGTTTTTCTTAATTTATTCCTCTTTAGAAACTGTATTTTTATTGCATTTCACAGAAAATTACAGGTATTTTTCTTCAGTTTCTCAGATTAAATGTCTAAGAAGACGCAATGGCTAAGCAGTGAATACAAGAGAAAAGCCAAGCATCTGCTTCTGTTTTCTTAAACGCTTTTGCTACTTTCACTGTACGATCTCAGTGCACAACTAATTTAATTGAACAGTGTGTACTATGTGGTGACTTTCTAATCTAGAAGTTAAAAATCTTTCACAAACCTATCAATTTCGCTCTTTGTGGTTAGTTCCTTTTGTTCAAACCTGTGAATACAGACATGTACTGATGCAGCAGGATCCAGACGGTATAAACCATGTTATAGTTTGCCAGTCTAAAGTGCTTTGTAGTCTCAAACAGGTTTATTCAAGGATTGCTCCTCTTCGAGCTCCATCACTCTTCCCCGTCTCTGCTGAAGAGAAACATCCTAATAGTATGATGCCATGGACAGTTTTAGTTTTTCTTCATATACAGCTTTGGCATGTTGATCGAAAATCTAATTGTGGTCATATCTGACCAAAGCACCTTCTGTCACATTTGCATCTTTTCATGACTTTCTTCTTGCCGCTCTTCCAAAAAGGCCAGATGTATCGCGGTGTGGGCAGCTAATAAAGCCTCTTGACTTCTTCTCTTTGCCTGTTAGTTTAGTTGGAAGACATTGGATTGCAGTTATCTTGTAGTCTTTAGATATCTTAAACAATTCTCTGTAACATCTCCAAAGCTTGGGGTGTTGTTTTATAACTTAACTCGGCTTTAAACATTTCCTCAAAGTTCTCCCTGGCCTCTATGCTGTGCCCCTTGTTCTTCATGATGGCATTTGTTCTCTTAACCAATGTCTGAGGCCTTCACAGAACAGCTGGAGTTATACTGAGAGTACACACAAGTTATCTTTTCTAAGACAATTTAGTGGAACTGGGTTTTATTTATGGGGATCAGAATAAAAAAAATAAAAGAACCCACATAATTTCCCTTCCACTTTACAGTTATGCACAATGGTGGTTTGTCCCATAAAATTCTAGTTAACACATTGAACTTTGTGGTTCGTCCAAAAATGTCAACAGACTGATGGGCTAAGAATACTTTTGCCACCGTAGCTGGCATGCAGGGTGCTCACGCTGAGATCGACTTGGTGCTTTTAAAAGTGTTTCGTTATTTTTAATTTCTTTCATACTTATTGAGATGTGTCAAATAGATCAAATTCTATAGATGTGTGTTGTTTTCAAGACTGGACAAGAAACCTGAACTTAACAATAGAGCTGTTTGTTTGCCAAGTCATTCACAGGTCAGAGTTAGATGACAGAACATTTATGACCAAGGTATGACCACGTGACAATAAGTGTTATTGTAATTCAATCTACCTGCCAGGAAAAAAGGGGGCATATTTCAACTCTGCCCGGTCTTGTCTATTATGTGTGCCAGAGAAAAGTAGGAAACACTCAGAGTCTCATGATGCAGGGAGTGAAAGTTCTACCCAAACAGGCCAGGGTCGTGCAAAGTCAGAGACAGTAAAGTGCGCTGGAAGTCCTCCACGGTCCACGGCTCTCTGTGCGTCTCCGCCGCAGAGGCGCTGCTGCTGTCGGGGCTGATGCTCTGCGGGTCGTTGAAGGTTATCAGGATATCTGTGGAGAACTGCGGCAGGCGGAACAGACCCAAATGGATGGCCACCGTGTTCCTGGCCTCTTCGTCGAATTTGGACACACGTTGTGTCCCCGTCAGCATCCAGGCGCTGCTGCACTCCGACAGGGACACCTCGGCTTTAGGCAGGGCCACAACATTACTCACTTTAAAGGCCCCTGGCTCCTGAGCTTTGTTGCTGCCCGCTAAGTCCTCAAAGTGGTACCGGGCTGCGTCCTGGTCGGACACCTGGCCCTGGAACTCCATCAGCTCCACGATCAGGCTCTGGTCGGTGTGAGGGTGGGCAAACACCTCCTGGTTGTCCGGGATCTCCCTCAGCTCGCTGATGTCCGTGACGTTGTGGGGGATGACCGCTGACAGAGCTCCGCCAAACAGCGGGCGAAGCTGGGGAGAACCTGCTCCTGCTGCACCCTGCATCTCACTTTTAGGGCAAAAGAAAGCCGCTGTCGAGGAAGAGAAACAACAGCAAACACAAAGACTGTTACGAACGGACCGCAGTCACACAAGCGCTACATGTTTAAATGGCTAAAACGCCTTAAAACCGAAATACACATCGACTTACGTGCGAGCCGGAGGAAAACTCCACATGCACTTTCGTTCAAACTTAGCTGTGCTTCGGTTCAATGGGCACTCTGCTGCCCCCTAAAGGCGAGGAGTGCATAACTTGTGGGCTAAACACCAACCCTATGCATGAAAGACTGATTCAAGAGCATGTAGCTAACCTGTCTACTGGATTGTTCAGCTTCTAGAGCAGGGGTCGGCAACACGCGGCTCCAAAACAACAAGTGGACCTTCCACAATGTCTCTTACCTTTTCTAAAGAAAATAAAAAACGATAAATAACCAACTAATTCTTTAAAATATACGTATTACAACAATGGCAGGTTTTAGCAGAATATGTCCATAGCAGGCTTGCCACTAAAAGGAATAGCGAAATTATCTAGATTAGTATTTGTTATCATAGGTTGAAAACTTTATTTATTTTTTCATAATTTTCCACATATATCTACATCCCATAGAATAACATAGGTCCACCCTCTTTTTGGAAAGATTTGTGTTTATCTCTACTTTAAAATCTAAAAATTTAAATCAACCTGGAGCTGTTTAACATGGCAACATTTCCTAAATAAGATATTTATCAGAAATATAAATATGGAAAGACTGATGACCCCTGTTCTAGTGGAAGATAAAGAGGTTAACCTACTTTTACATTTATAATAACGCACGAGCTAAATTCTTTCTTGTATGAACAATGTAATAATTGATCATTTTGCTTTTATTCTAATACTCTTACAGTTTATTTTGTAACACTTCTGCGTTGTTGTCGTTTTTTTTCTTTTAATAATTTGAACTACGTTGATTGATATCGATGATATCGCTTCATATTTTACTCCACTCAGTCACCACCACACAAACAAAACCAAAACAAAACAATCAATATCCTCTTTGGTATAAGCGGAACACACCCGAGCATATAAAATACTACTGAAAGAAGAGGCGGGAATAAGATGTTGTTACTCTGAAAAATCTGCAGAGCTCTTTCTCCTCTTCCAGCAGTTTCTACTGATTTCCTGCCTGCCTGCCCGGTCAGCTGATTCAGACGGAGGAAAGAGACCGGAGGAGCATCGCTAACATCCACGATGACTACGATGTCTCGTCGTTCAGGGCAGCCTGTAAAATGAACCAGTGCGATCTGTCAGGCCTCTAAAACTGTGAAATCTCTGGACTGATAACAGGGGCTCTGCGTGGAGGAGTTTATTTAGCGGATCTCCGGACAAACAGCAGGTAGCTGGTGACGTTGGCATCCTTAGCTTAGTTTAGCTTAGCTTATTTTAGCCTAGCCTAGCTTAGCCTAGCCTATCTTAGCCTAGCCTAGCCTAGAGGGGGGCTTGCTTTACCTGAGTTTATTATATTATAATTATGTGTAACATGTGGTAGTTGGATATTATACGATAGTTTTGGCTTTAAATGTCTTGGATGAGTTGTGAATGTTGTAGAAAACGAGACCAAACGGCTTGATGACAAGTTAAAGTTGTAATGGGTGTGATGTAACATAAATCAGTGTTTCTGTATGCGCAGGTAAAAATAATCACTTTGGTGTACTACTACTACTAAGTGCTTCTTTGAAAGGGTGTTTTTACCCTGGATACACATCTGGATACAACAGCTTTACAATGAAAATCAGTGCAGATTCTGCCTGTAAATTAAGAAACACTAGCAACAACAAAAAAGTACATAATAGAATAACATCTATTGATGTTTGAATACAGGATCACTCAAACATCAGATTGTTTAGTCTCTTAAAAAATCGTTCGGATTTAACAGAAGATTATTAGGAAGCAACGACAAAAAAACTTTAATTCATTTTCAAAAAATACAAAAGAGGTCTTGTACTGAAACAAATCTATGAATAAATTGTTTGTTAGGGTGCTGCTTAAAAAACACACCAAACGAGCAACTAATTTTTCTCTCAATCTAAATTAGAGATGCACACTATATCATATGGCAGTTGTCAAGAACCTAAGTCTCAGAAGGATTTTGAAAACATCCAGATGAATGAAAAGAAAGAGAGTAATGAAGAAACTGGATTAATTGCAAACACTATCAACAGAATATTCAACAGTAATATCAGAATGTAATGTTTTCCTAATGGCGAGCAGCCCAATGCTAACTGACTAATTTTCCTACAAACAAGCTATCTAGTTTTATTTACAATAAACTTTTGAATCTATTGCATACCCCAAAGCACCGATATGAAGATTTAAACCAATATTCAATATTGATACTGCTGTTATGGCCGATAACTGATATTTACCAATAGATTATTGATATCATATATATTTCCTTACCCCTTCGCCACCTTGGAAAAACGACCCCACCGCTGAGATCGCTTCTCTGCTTCAGTTAAAACAGTCCTGTGCCGCGTCATTATCGCTGTCACATGACCAAACAAATACCACATGGCCAACGTCCTCCCCCAGTAGGATCACATACACAAATGGCCAGAAGATGGAAATAAACATTGGTCATCAATATCGGCCCGGTTGTACTTATCGGACGGATACCGACATGTTAAACAATGAACAACATCGGCCGACACTGATGTTGATGCCTGAGTTTTCAGAATATCAGACATGGTGAGAATAAGCTGAAAAGGTGACAGAAATAGGCCTCAGTTCAGTCAGACAGCAGAGACTAACATTTCCATGTGTCGCTTTGTGTTTGTGTATACACTGCATAACATTTTTTATGAGTTTGTCAGTTTAACTTTGATGCATTTTATATATTAAGCTGCTTCTAAACCAGGGATGTCCGACTCCAGTCCTCAAGTGCCAGGGTCCTGCATGTTTTAGATGTCTCCCTGGTTCAACACTGAAATCAGGCCTCCGCAGAACCTGATGGCGTGTGTCGGAGGTAATTCAGTCGTTCATTCAGTTGAGTTGAAGCAGGATGTTGGCTTTTGAGGACTGGAGATGGACGACCTTTGTCTAAATGTTTCCATAAATACCTCTTCAGCTCAACTACAATTCAGATATACGTCTTTAAATCAGAAGGGAAATTACGTTAAAGAAGTTGGATAATAATTCAGGGAAAAGCGTAGCAGACTGACTGCACATTTAGAAAATTGAGCGTTGGAAATGTTTCTAAGGTTACCACCTATTATGCTATTTTAGATACAAATCTGTTCCTAAATATTTTTTTTTTCTATTGACCGTCTTTATCTTTGATTTGTCAGATCAAGACATTGGTTTTAATATTTCAGTCAACATTTCTTGGGGTTTTGAGCTTCTGGCCGAGTACCTTCACATAAACACACACTCATTTTAAAATAGGAACGAAAGACCATTTCACAGCTTTTTTTTGCGCTTGCTTAACTTAAATAATACTGTTTAAATTGATTATCAAAACAGGTTCAGTTGGAAGAGCTCTTTTTTTTTTTAATGAACAGAATAAAGGTATCAAAGTTCACAATCTTTCCTGATTTGAAAAATATAAGGAGCAGTGCTTTTGAATTGATGTAATTTCATTCAGAGGCCAAAAAAAAGAGTTGAGAAACAGACGTTTACCACTTTGACGAATGAAAGGCCAAGCTTCTTATTGTCATGTTATTCTATGATTTATGGAACATATAGATAAGATCCAGAATTTTATTAAATTAATTGGAACATTTTAGAAATCTGAGACTGGAAAGGTTGAACATTTGAAATGGGAAACTCATAAAAACTCTGTTCTCTTTTTTTTGTTCAATTAAGACTATAATCCGTTAAGCCTTCATAATCATCCCTATTCTAAAAGGATAAATAATTAAGCAAATTCAGTCGATATGACTCCTGCACTGTTTTTCATTGGTAGCAGCTTTCAAGGAACTTTGCTGAGTCTGTGTGTTTCTCTCAATCCTCACTTGAGCTCCGTCTGCAGTCTCCTGCTTCTCTCTGTGTTTCTTCACATTCTTCAGATCTGTCCCCTGCTTCTCCTCCCCTCTGCTCTCTTGGCTGGGGAAGGGCCGTTTCCCCCTCCCCCCCACCCAAACGCAACGCCAGAAACGGACGTTGAGAAAGTGTCAGACTTAACCGGAATCAATGGTACACGTCTTATTGTCGCAGTGAGAAATGGGTTGGTGTGTATGAATGAGCCTGCATCTCCGCCCCCCTTGGATGATTGCTGTTTCTCCTAAGGTCGCATGTTTTTTAGCTCAGTGTCACATAGGATTTTCATTCAGATGTGTTTGTGTGTTATTTTTTCTTTTTCTTTGGAAGACCTAGCACCCAAACTCAGATTCAAGGATGTGTTTTTGGCAGAACAGCATGATTTCCAGATTCGCTTCATAGAATATTTTGGTCCAGTAGCATCCAGAGCAGTGATTGCATTTCCTTTTTTATGTATCTAGTAAATCTTATATTCCGACCAGAGGCCTGGTAACGAGCAGTTCATCTGATTCAGGTGTGTTGGAGAAGGGATGCATCTAAAAGTTGCAGGATAGTAGCTCTAGAGGACTGGACTTATGCACCCCCTGGTCTACGCAGTCTTGTGGATTGACTCTCTACATGAAGGGTAAACCACAAGGATTTTCTCAGAGTAAGAGTGCTGTGTCTAAGTACATCATTGGAAAGTTGAGTGGAAGGAAAAAGTGGGCTGGGGAAAAGTGCACAAGGAGTGGGGATTACCACAGCTTTGAGAGTATCTTGTCGTAAAGCCTATCCAAGAGGCCTCTGGCTCTTCTCAGGTGCTCTACCAGTTCTACTTTTTTTAAATTATAATCTAACTTATTGAGTTGCTCCTTTATTTATTTTGTCGCTGGTTCTTTATAATTTGATGTTTATATTTTATATAGATCAATTGGCAGCATTGATGGGTAACTGTTTCTTGTTGGGGGATTAAAAAACAGCAACAAGACCGCTCCGACCCGGGTGCTTGTGTCTCACTCTTTTTCTGTTCAAACTGATGATCTTCTCCTCCTGTCCTACAGAGGGAGCCAGAACAGGAGGAGCAGCCTGAAGACAACATGCCCCCCAAGTTTAAGCGACACCTCAATGACGACGAGGTCACCGGATCCGTCCGCAGCGAGAGGGTGAGGGTGCAGATGCGTGCTTGGGTTCTGGATCGTAACCAGGATCGTGTAAACAAGGCGTAAAGGAAGCAAACATACACGATGATAGAAGAGGGACAGGAAACAAACAGACCTCATGGCTTTGTTTAGACAGCGCTGCAGCAAGACACAAGCAAGAAACACATGGGAGAGGACACCAGAGACTCAAGTTTTAAATGGGGGTGATTCAGTAACTCTTGCGGCCAAATATCTGCTCCTCATCAAACTGCTCTTCCTGTTCTCTCCCCCACCCATTCCTTCGTCCTTTGCGTTGTTTTTTTAACTCTGATCAAAGCTTAAGCATACAGGGGGATGCTTGCATAACAGCGTTCTCTCCTTCCCAGCTTTGGCTGTAGTTTTCTTCTTCTGATAATTGCTACCAGTTCTCCTCACATCTCCTGTACCGTCGGAAGAATAGCAGAGAGAGGTTGTACAGAAGGAGAGAGTTAGCGCTCAAACCTATAAAGAGCTTTATGATCCGCCATCTTTTCAGATTTCTTGCCGATGACCTGCAAAGAAAATGAAGCGTGTGTAGAGTACATATTGGGCTGTCTGATAAGATTCAGGTCCTTCGCCTCTCTACTCTTTGTAGTGCGAAGCTGGTAATAATAGCTGGGGCTACTATAAATGAAATGGTATTACTATAACTGCTTATAAAACTAAAAGAAACTCCATCTGAGAAGAGTTGAGTTTTGTTTTTCTTCCTTCCAGCCTTCTCCTATGAGACTTTAATGCAGCTGTTTAAAAGCACTTTGTACCCGTGCTCAGAGGTTTTGGAGAAGATTGTGCTTTAGTAGAATAATCAATCATTTAAGATCGTGTAATTGTTCTGTTCTTATCTTAATTTATTTAGATTAACGGTAGCTTCTCAGCATATTGATTGTTTTTTTTCCTCCGAGTTAGATGTTCAGGGGATTGAGCTTTGGCATGCACAGATGTCATCCAACCATCACCGATTGATCAGAGAGCAAAATGAAAAAGGTTCCTATGGATCGTTTATAGCAGCCGTAGGTATGGAAATGAGGAAGTGTTGCCAGTTTTATTTCTGTATCAGCAGCATCACTTCTGGGTGCCTCAGATGTAAACACACCCTATTTTATCCTCCGAACAGATTATATAGATTAGTGTCCTGAAAATAAAAAAGAATCCACATAAACAAGTGTAGGATTTAAACTTTAAACCTTTTTCCATAATAACAAAAGGGAAATAAATGAGGAAAATAAATGCCTGCTTCTTATCATCAGTGTTCCCAACTCATCATCTTGATCTCATCTGTATCTAATCCTCAGTATTTTCCTTTCCCAACAGAGGAACCTGCTGGAGGAGGACTCCGATGAAGAGGAAGACTTTTTCCTGTGAGTTTGTCTCCGAATATTTTCCAATGGTTCTTATCTGCCAGGACAGTGAGAGTAAGCCTGAATAAAATGATCAGCCAGTTTCTGGCATAAATCCGACTGGATGTTTGTTCAGTTTTCTTCACAGAAGTTGTAGAACCCATTGAAATTGGTTGCTCTCCGCGAAGGGCTCTGCTTTTTCTAAGCACGGTCCATGCATTTTCCATAGAAGTGAGATCCGGGCCGTTTCAAAAGCGAAGTGTTTTATCTATTCCAAAACTATTTTGGATGTGTGTTTCACAACTAAGCACCCCGTACCAGTGTCGAGCATAGCGGTGGTCGCATCATGATGTGGGCTAGTTTCACTGCCAGTATTACATCTACTCTGAACAACTGGATAAGGTAAAGAGCGGAGGGCCGCCAATGTCGTCTGGAATCAGCAGTCAGATGGTGTAAATAAGAACAGAACTGGGTGTTCCACCAGGACCGTGGTTCCAAACATAAAACATGTTGACGATAAGCTTCTGGACCCAATTCTTATTGTTGAAATGCAGTAAAGGTACCTGAGTGAGGGATAAAATGATTTATTGATTTATTTTCTCCTAGGAGAGGCCCAACAGGACCCAGATTTGGACCTCAGAATGACAAAATAAAGCAGTAAGTACGAACACATTCCCCATCGCTGCTAAAAACCAGAGGTCAGAGTCATACTTCCACGCCTTTTGAAGCTGCCGTTATGTAACTGTTTACCAGAAGTGGCTGGTTGTTGGGGTATTGTGCAAGAGAGGCGTTTGTGCAGGCTCCGTTTCTGTCCTAACCACCGCTCACAGACAGCAGGAGAACAGAGGAGGTCATTGTTGAGGCAGTCTGGCACGCGGAGCTGTTTCTTCATGCTCGCCTCATACCTTGCAGTTTCTCACAGTCGTGCCCACGTGAAATTAGACGGCATCATTACCGATTCCAGGAATGTCCTGTCTTAGAAGTTCAAGCTTTTCATGTGTCCGCCTGTCTGAACCTGGACTGTTAAATTCCTCAAGTGTTTGTGACGGCGCCTGTTTTCTAATGCCCCCCCCCCCCAATTCCTCAATGGATTCTTTTCTGGATCTGCTTTTGTATGATATCACATGCTAAAGAACATGATTTCTGTTTCATTTTCACTTTCTCCTCTTTTAAATTCTAATCCTTAAGAAAGTAAATACAGCTATAGTAAATCAGGGGTAAATTAGCATCTTTAACCAAGTAGTGAGACTGGACTTCTATCACAGCGCTCTGTGTCTCTGTGATTCGTGTCCCCAGCGTACAGTCCCAGGTTGACGAGGTGATCGATGTGATGCAGGAGAACATCTCCAAGGTGATAGAGAGGGGTGAATGCCTCGATGACCTGCAGGACAAGTCCGGTGAGTCGCGTCACCACGGCACGTGTGTTTTCGGGGTTTCCACATGCGCAGGACATTTGTGCTTCATCCAGTGCATCGGTGTTGTTTATGCTAACATTTATTTTGTAATTATAGCTCTCAGGACCCTGAGAGCATACGACATTATCAAGGAAAATGTACTAATGGGACTGAAACTCAGCAATGTGCTTCCAATTTACAAGAAAAACATCTGATAATTAGGCTTATTCTGTGGAAAAATCCTCAAATTACCAGGCAGGAAAAGGTTAGAGATTACAACTACTCCAAGAGATTCCAGATTTTGGAGCATTATCTGCCAGTTTTAGGGCCACTGTGCCGGTCCGAGTTCTGCTTTGTCCCTAGGACTGCCTTGACTTATCTGTTGAATGAACAATGTGTTAAAACAATGACTCAGAGATGTTGGCCTTTATTGATGAGATTAAATAGTTGCTTCACAATTAAAGAGGGTAGATGATGGAATTAGAGACCTTTAGATGCTGGTCAGGTGTAAAGACCAGAAGCAAGGAAACCATTTTTGTCCAAGAGAGCCATCAAGGGGCAGACTGACATTTTGTAGAAAAAAAACAGGATTGGACTGCAGCAGAGGAATGGGGGGTGTTGTTATTGTTTATTTGTATGAGAGTTCACTCTTAAAAAAAAAAGCTTGTTTGTGTAGCAAGTCAGAATAGGGCTGTTCAGTTGGAGGCCCTTAAAGCCCTCACAAGGTAAAATATGATGCATTTGTGAGGTTTCTGCGTTAGAATCTGGTCCAACAGTAACAAAAAACATTATTTTGTGATCTTAATGATAGTTTATTTGTACCTGGAAAACATTTTTGGAGACTGCATTACTCATACTGCGCTGTGGGGCGTTTACACATTTTGTAAGGAATAAATTACTGCAGAGTGTAAATAGAGAGCAGGGCAGAGTGGGATCAGGAGGGAACAAGGCGGTGGTTTTTTTATGGCAAGGCAACTTTATTTGTACAGCCCACTTTCAACAGCAGGGCAATTCAGTGTGCTTTGGGTGATTAGGGGATCAAATAAAAGCAGCAATAAAACAACAGTAAAAGCAAAAAACACAACATTAGAGACACACAACATATGACACATTTAAACATATGACATCCCAGCGATTATTAACCAGTTGCTCAAAGGGAGCTCTAAACAAATGGGTGTTTTGCTTTGATTTAAAGGAACTTAGTGCTTCAGCAGCTTTGCAGTTGTCTGGGAGTTTGTTCCACATAAGGGGAGCATAGAAACTGAAAGCTGCTTCTCCATGTTTGGTTCTAATTCTAGGGATGATTAGTAGACTAGAGTTGGGACACATGAGTGGTTTGGGGGGTTGGTATAGTGACAGCTAGTCTTAAACATACTTTGGTGCTAAACCATTCAATGATTTATAAACTACTAAAAGTATTTTAAAGTCTATTCTCTGAGCTACAGGGAGCCAGTGTAAGGACTTTAGAACTGGGGTGATGTGCTCTACTTTCCTGGTTCTAGTGAGGACACGAGCAGCAGCGTCTGGATCAGCTGCAGCTGTCTGATTGACTTTTTAGGCTGAACTGTGAGGACGCTGTTGAAGTAATCAATCCGACTAAAGATAAACGCAGGGATTCGTTTTTTGAGGTCCTGTTGCTACATCAGTCCTTTAATCCTAGAAATGTTCTTCAGGTGATAGAAGGCTGACCTTGTTATTGCCTTTATGTGACCCTGGATGTTCAGGTCTGAGTCCATAACTACACCTAGATTTCGGGCTGGATGGGTTCAAAGTCTCCTGGAGACAAACAGGGAGAGAAAACCTGCACACCCATATTAGCAAACATCTTAATCATCCAATATTATGGAAAAAGTGAACTTGTATAAATAAGTGTGTTGGTGTGAAAGAAAAGACATTTAAAGAAACACTGACACTGAGAAATGGCTGGAGGAACCTCAACGGAAGGGATTATAGGATATTACCAGGTCGCTGATGTAAGCAGGTGCCAAATTTACTATTGCTTTATAGATTAAAAGGATTTTGTGCTGAACCCTTAATTAGACTGGCACCCAGTGAAGGTACACGAGGACTGGAGCTATTTTGGCCCAGATTAAATTTTTGGTCATCTGAGTTCTTTACCATCCGTAGGTGGGACACTCAATCATGGCTTAAGCAAGAATAGAAAGAGTTGAAGTAGTATAGGCATGACAAACCAAAAGCTTGAATTGTTTTTACTTCGCAATGAAATGGGAGCAACATATTTTTTTTGCAATCTTGAGAGTCATGCATTTGCTAATATGTGCTCAGCATAAGTGTGGAGTGCTGAGATCTGTAAGATCCTCTGGCTTTGGGGGAAAGTAAATCTGTGTCATCAGCATAACAGTGGTGGGAATCACAGCAAAATGTTTGCAAGAAGTACAGAGAGAAAAAGACAGGTCCAACTACTGAGCCCTGAGGCACACCACAGGTCCAGGGGACTAGGGAAAAGTCAGTATCACTAGTTGTCATGTAAATGTTTTAAGTTTGATAAGCACGAGACCAACAGTCAAGGAGGATGAAATGATCGACAGCATCGAAAGTGGATCCCAATGCAATAGAACTGAAATAGATGATTCTTATAGGTGTCTACGTTAATCCTCTGCAGCTTTAAGACATAACATTAAACGTGTAAATGAGTACAGCATGGGCTCTTAAATGAGCAGCAGAACAGGTGTGTGTCGTGAAGTGAGTGTGAGTTTCTAGGCTGGGATTTATTTCAAATAGGTGTTTCTTTTGTTCTGAGGAAGTGCCACTTAATCAGATTGTGGGAGAGTAGAAGCGTTTTCATTTAGTCTCGAATAGAACCTAATTCAGTGGGTGTAATATATTACAGCTAGATTAATCGGCAAAACCGTATTCCATGGTTCATTAAATACATTTTCCCTCGTAGTTCATAAATAGTTCTGCGTAAACACCCTCTGTTCACTTTATGTTCAGGTTCCGAGTGATTGCCCAGCTGTGCATCTGAAAACCTTTAGCAAGTCTAACTCTCGCTCAGTTACACAGCCTGTACACACAGGCGAGGCTCCAAACAAAGCGATCGCAGCTCTTCGTCGCCTCGCCCGCTGATGAAGAAGACACGATGCTGAAATTCGCGAGTTTGTTTCCCGTCCCGCAGCCGCCGTCATGCATCGTCAACACACACATGCTGCAGAGGCGCTTCACTCCGTCATGTCGACCAGCCTGCCAAAACAACAATGCACATCTGGAGTGCATTCGTCTTCGCTTGTTTAATGTGACACTTTAGTGACCTATGGCCCCGTCTCCAACGTGCGCATTATCCTCAAGAGCCGTCTTTAAGTGGACGACATGATGCGCTCCGACCGACGCCTCGTCTCTGCTCTTTGAGCCACGGACAGGTAACCTGTTGTTAAATTCCTCAGGATTAACGAGCATCTTCCCAGCAGCCCTGTGTGGGCGCGCCTCTTTGTAATAGCGACCGGTCGTAAACACAGGCAAATGCAGATGGAAACAGCAGACACAAAAGAGTTTCAGGGAAGGGGTGGTGGGGGTGGTGTTGGGGTTGGGACTGGGACTTCAGGATAGCAGCGCCGCACGCTAGGGAGCTGTAACCCTCCTGGTAACATTCAGAGACACCACGTTAACAACGGTATCGCAGAAACAGACCGCAGTGTGGGGGCGAGCTGGTAGTGGGGAGATGTTACGACAGGAGAGAGGAGGCTGGAGGAAGTGTTTCAATTTTGGACATTTAATACTCAATGCCATCAGAGCGTCTTTAAAAGAAGTCAAATCTGCCTGGAGCAGTCGGGCTTGGTGTATCTAATGTCAACATGAAACATGTTTATTCTTTTTGGTGACTGACGAATGTCCTTCTGTTTTTTGTCTTTTGCCGTTGTCTCATCGCGCCCTCCCTGGCTCTGCTGCTGCGGCCCCGTCGCGGTGCAGAGAGCTTGTCGGACCATGCGTCTGCGTTCAGCAGCCGAGCCAAACAGCTGCACAGGAGGATGTGGTGGAGAGACATGAAGGTGAGGTGTCTCTCTGTGTCAGAACATCTGCATACCAAAGCATGAGACGAGATCCTAATAACACCTGGCAGAAGTATTTAAACCTTTCCTCATTTTGCCACGTTACTACCGCAAACTCTAATGTTTTATACTGGGATTTCATGTATTCTCTGGAATACATGTTGAAACGCTGATGTGTGGTGAAAACAAACCTCCACATCGACTTGAACACGCCTTGGTGGTGGCAGCATCATGATGTGGGGATCCAGTTGAGGATCCGTGGCGAGGCTTAAGATTTGATGTTCACAGATGCTCTCCATCCACTCCGACTGATCTGTTTTGCCAAGTAGAAAGGAAAACAGTTAAAGTCTCAAAGTATTGAATCAGGGGCTGCTGAGTATAAAATGCATTTTAAAAAATCTATATTTTTTTTTATTTTTTTTTGTAAAACAAAATGGAAAAACCATGTAAAATTTTCTTTAAGTGTATGTTGGCCCCAATAGCATGAAGGCTTTTCCAAGGTTCTATATTTATGTTGCGTTTTGTCCATGGCAGACATGTTTTTATTTAGAATGCTTCATTTCCTCAACAGATGAAGATGATCATTGCACTGGTAGTTGTTGCTCTTCTGCTGATCATTATCAGTGAGTACTGAATATTTTATGCACTTGAGCCAAATTTGAATGCACAGACATGCAGATCCCTCGTTTAATATCTCGTCTCCTTTCTGTTTTTCAGTCCCAGTAATCCTTCGATATCGTAAGTGACTGATGAGAACGAGGTGGACGTTTCCTCCTCTTCGATTTCCCCCTGCATCTTCTCGTCTGGCTGTCAGTCCTAGGGGGCACCGGGACACTGTCCATACCGTCTTCATAGTTGGCCTGTTCACTCTCGGGGATCGGGCCTTATCTTGGCCCTTAGTTCAGATCTTACAATCATATTCTGATGTGAGATCAGTTCTAAGGCCAGGTTGAGGAAAAAACAAAAACACTGACTTTTGTTCTGACCCTCTTGTCGGTGTGAAGGAGTGCTTTCATGCCACGAGATGTTATCGCAGGCAGGGGCCTCGGTCTTATGTCCCTCGTGCTACATCTCAGATAAATACTCCAGGCCTGGGGGATTCAAGAGTCTGTCTTAGTTATATCCTGTAAATCTGCTGCCGCAGCCTCACATGAGGAGCCGGGAAGCTCCAGCAGATGAACCTTCGATGTCTTCTCATGATTCCCCGCATGTGCATATCAAACACCGACGGGAGAGACGGTTTGAAGGGAAACACCTATCTTGTAAAAAGCACATTTTTAAAATTCTCTCCTGCACGGGGCGAGAAGACATCTGAGCCTCATCTGTTTTTTTTTTGTATTTTATTATTTAAAAAAAAGATCAGTCCTCTGGGAAAAAAAAGATTTATCACGTTCTCAAGCAACGATCTGGTTGTAGCTCATTTTAAAGTGCAGGAAAGAACCATGGGAAACCAAAACGGCCAGGTTCTGAATGTCTATTCACCGTTCCGTGCTCCAAAACTCTCAATTCCTGCAGGACTGTGCTGATCTCTGGGCTGCTTTGATCACAGCTGTTCAGGTTTTCATTTTGCTCCCAACTCTGCAAATGATTTTGTTTGGTTTAAAGCTACTTTTTTTTCTTCTCGAAATTGGAGTTATTATTTCTGCTTCATGATGCTCTGTATGAATGCTGGTATTTGCTACCGAGGGGACGGTTTATCTCTGTACTGTTACGATTGAGAGGGAAGGTCTTATGTAATGTGAATGCAAACCATAGGTGTAGTTGTGACTGGTTAAAGTCTACACGG
Source organism: Valencia hispanica (assembly GCA_963556495.2). Classification (NCBI taxonomy): domain Eukaryota; kingdom Metazoa; phylum Chordata; class Actinopteri; order Cyprinodontiformes; family Valenciidae; genus Valencia; species Valencia hispanica. Next base: position 17,010,775 of record OY747705.1, read on the forward strand.
TAATTTGATCATTTTTGTGTAATTTATTTTAGCTGTAAATATTGATTCTGTAACGAGAATGTACAGTACTCTGTGGCATTGCATTGGAAGACTGTGATTCCTTTTGCTCTGAAATAAAGTGATGTTAAAGAGCAGATTATCTGGTTTGTTCTGGTTTGAACTAGATGTCTGAGATCAGAAGCAGGAGTAGAGGAAGCAGCGCCCAGGAATCGGAAAAAGTGGACGAAGTTGGGGGGAAAAAAACCCAACCATCATGCCATCCCTAAAGTTTTAAACGCAGGTTAAGTGTCCACCCGCTTGCTGAGCATGCAAACTCTAGGGCTTTTATCTCCTCATTTATCCTACTGTTACTGGCTTGTGACTTTACTGGCATTGTGGAGTCACCAGATGGCACTAAAGTTGGAGGGCCTGGAGCCCATGAGGTGTTATTGTTCTGACAGACCCTCGGCTTTCTTCCTCCCAACGCCGCAGGCACGAACACACACGGGCCGCTCTGCCCTGCGCCGAGCCAGAACTACCCGACTCTACAGCAGGAACGGACATTAAATTGGCCCCAAGGGACAATTTGCCTTGTTGATATATGCCTCCTGGCCATTAGGGGTCACATCTGGTACTGATGCACGCAACAGGGGTGATGGCTCTATTTCCGCTCTGAAGCTGAAGCTGTAATTAAATCTGATACACATTGTTTAGATGTTGATTAAAGCAGGCATAGAGACCCTGTTTAGAAACCCTGGCTGGCCCAGCGTCTATAAATCAGCAAAGCTCCAGAAAGGTCGTAGGTCAAAAAAACTCAAGGCAAGCAGACCCTCTTTAAGTTCTAACGTTTTATGTACTGGGGAATATAAACGATTTTTTGATCCTTACCAGTTCCTGAAGTTCAATTCATTAGCCAAGTGCAGAAAGAGAAATAACCTGATATATTTCACTCTAATTAGTGTAGAGACTTTGAGTTTTCTCCTTTACCACTCCAGATCTAAATGGGGTTTTGTTTGTGCATACAGTGCTGATCATATTTACGAGCACCCCTGGTAAAGATGTTTAAAAAAAAAAAAACCTTAGCTAAACATATGAGATGGATGGGGTGTTGTTTGCAGTAATGGACGAGCGTCTCCGATCCGTCGTGAAGAAAGAGCTGAGCCAAAAAGCACAGCTCTCAATTTACCGTTTTATCGACCCCATGGTCAAGATCCTGGATGAAAGCAGCTAAAAGGAGGCTGAACGTACCCTCACAGATCGGATGAGAAGTTCAGAGTAGAACCGACGCTCCTTCACAACAAAGGGAGACCGTTCCTGAGGGTTGGGTGTCGGAACAGGAATGCCTTCCTTTAGAGGTTTTCCAGCATTCCCCACTAGAAAGAAATCCCGGTGCATACCCAGGACTTACTGGTGGGACTATATGATCCTTCTGCTCTGGGAACACCTTGAGATCCTCCAGTATGAGCTGGAGAATGTTGCCAGGGCATTCCCTCCTGGATCTGTTCCCCCGGCGATAAGACCTCAGATGAGTGGATGGAGGGGGAAAAGATAAACCCTAAGAAATAACAATCATCAGTGCCACAATTATCGTTACCATTAATCATCTCTTAAAATTAAATATAGGTGTTTTCATTTACCTAATTTGAAATTAATACCAAGTCTCTGCAACAACTTTTAGACGCTACCTACACACTAACTGGTTGTTTAGGAGAGATACCAGATAAAAAGCTTTTTCTGTCATATAAACATCAACATGGGGAATTTACTGAACTCTGTTGGGACTTTGACAGTGTGCTTTTGTCAAATGAGACCAAAATTGAGCTCTTTGGCAAAGAAACACTCCAAGTCGGCCTAGTGTGAAAATAAGAATAAAAGGAAGCACGAGTATGGTGAAAGATCTGTGATACTGCGGGCTGGTTTTTCTTTCGTGGTTTCTTGGAACCTTGTTAGAGGGGTCTTTAAATGGGATAATGACCTGAAAGGTAATGCCAAATCAAAACAGACAAAAAAAATCTACCTTCTTCTACAGCCATCAAGACCTAATCCTGTAGCACTGCCTTCATTCCTACTCCGTTACTTTGTTGTTGCTGTGCTTCAAGTCCTTGTCATGCCACACGATCCAGTTCAGTGTAAGTTTTGGCAGTTCGAGAGATGGCTTCACATTTATATCTAGAATACCTTTATACACAGAGGAGGAGTCCTAAACAAGCCCAAATCACCCCTCCACCACCGTGCTTCCCAGCTATGAAGCTTGTTTGTGATGCTTTGATTTTGTTTTTACCAATCTGATGCAACACATTATTACCAATGATCTTTCTGAACTCCAAAGGACACATTGTTTCAAAAGTCTTGGTGTCTGCTTTCTAACTGTGCTGTCCCGAAGTAAGATTCAACATCATAACTGAGGGATGCAGAGTTTGGAATGTAGGTTTTAGAGATTTCACAGTTTTTGTAATCATCTATCCATCGTCTACCTGATTGCTTTTACGAGGTTACTGGGGGAGCTGGTGTCTGTTTCGAGTTGTCATTGGAAGAGAGGTGGGGTGCACCCTGACCCGGTCACCAATCCATCCCAGGGTATCTGAGAGAGACGAAGGACAAACAACTATGCATGCCCACACTCCTACCTAAGGGAAATTTAGAGCAACCAATTAACCTAAGAGTCATGTTTTTTGGACTGTGGGAGGAAGCAGGAGTACCTGGAGACTCATTAACTTCTTGCTGAAATCATTTCTAATAAGCTCACTTGTATGTCGTCCTGTCAACTTTTGGTCAACTCTCTTTTTTTTTTTTCACGTGTCCTTCCTGTCTGGCTGTGTGGCACTCAGAATTGATGTCTGAGTACCAAGTAGAAGTCCAACCGATTTACTTTCACAACTGGAGCATCACAACTTTTGCTATAATACTCCATTTGATATACAGTGGCTTGCAAAAGTATTCGGCCCCCTTGAACTTTTCTACATTTTGTCACATTACAGCCACAAACATGAATCAATTTTATTGGAATTCCAGGTGAAAGACCAATACAAAGTGGTGTACACATGAGAAGTGGAATGAAAATCAGACATGTTTCCCAAATTTTTTTACAAATAAATAACTGAAAAGTGGGGTGTGCGTAATTATTCAGCCCCCTTTGGTCTGAGTGCAGTCAGTTGCCCATAGACATTGCCTGATGAGTGCTAATGACTAAATAGAGTGCATGTGTGTGTAATCTAATGTCAGAACAAATACAGCTGCCCTGTGACGGCCTCAGAGGTTGTCTAAGAGAATGTTGGGAGCAACAACACCATGAAGTCCAAAGAACACACCAGACAGATCAGGGATAAAGTTATTGAGAAATTTAAAGCAGGCTTAGGCTACAAAAAGATTTCCCAAGCCTTGAACATCCCACGGAGCGCTGTTCAAGCGATCATTCAGAAATGGAAGGAGTATGGCACAACTGTAAACCTACCAAGACAAGGCCGTCCACCTAAACTCACAGGCCGAACAAGGAGAGCGCTGATCAGAAATGCAGCCAAGAGGCCCATGGTGACTCTGGATGAGCTGCAGAGATCTACAGCTCAGGTGGGGGAATCTGTCCATAGGACAACTATTAGTCGTGCACTGCACAAAGTTACCCTTCATGGAAGAATGGCAAGAAGAAAGCCATTGTTAAAAGAAAACCATAAGAAGTCCTGTTTGCAGTTTGCCACAAACCATGTGGGGGACACAGCAAACATGTGGAAGAAGGTGCTCTGGTCAGATGAGACCAAAATGGAACTTTTTGGCCAAAATGCAAAACGCTATGTGTGGCGGAAAACTAACACTGCACATCACTCTGAACACACCATCCCCACTGTCAAATATGGTGGTGGCAGCATCATGCTCTGGGGGTGCTTCTCTTCAGCAGGGACAGGGAAGCCGGTTAGAGTTGATGGGAAGATGGATGGAGCCAAATACAGGGCAATCTTGGAAGAAAACCTCTTGGAGTCTGTAAAAGACTTGAGACTGGGGTGAAGGTTCACCTTCCAGCAGGACAACGACCCTAAACATAAAGCCAGGGTAACAATGGAATGGTTTAAAACAAAACATATGCATGTGTTAGAATGGCCCAGTCAAAGTCCAGATCTAAATCCAATCGAGAATCTGTGGCAATATCTGAAAACTGCTGTTCACAAACACTGTCCATCTAATCTGACTGAGCTGGAGCTGTTTTGCAAAGAAGAATGGGCAAGAATTTCAGTCTTTAGATGTGCAAAGCTGGTAGAGACATACCCTAAAAGACTGGCAGCTGGAATAGCAGCAGACGGTGGTTCTACAAAGTATTGACTCAGGGGGCTGAATAATTACGCACACCCCACTTTCAGTTATTTATTTGTAAAAGATGTTTGGAATCATGTAGGATTTTCGTTCCACTTCTCATGTGTACACCACTTTGTATTGGTCTTTCACGTGGAATTCCAATAAAATTGATTCATGTTTGTGGCTGTAATGTGACAAAATGTGGAAAAGGTCAAGGGGGCCGAATACTTTTGCAAGCCACTGTATATGTAAAAGAAATCTTTATTAGAAATTTATGTTTTTTTACCCCGATATTATGGACACAGAGAGGGAAAATAAGTGGGGGAAAAAAAAGAAGATGAAGAGAGGCAGGTCAAAAAGTTAGGAGGGGATGGGCGAATTGAAGATACAAGAGATGAAGGGGAATAAAGAAAACACAAGAAAACATCCTAGTCTGCTTCTACACCTGCCGGACATCAGAGAGAGGGAAAAAAAATGATAAAAATAAAACCATACAATGCGAACTGAGAACTACAGAACCACAACCCACAAATAGATACATAAATACAACAACAGCATCACTGAAAAGCTCATGGTATGGTAACATCATCAAGATTATGGTAACATCAGCCCAAGAGAGCATCTCTAAACACCCAGAATCCCAACACCTGTGTGTGTGTGTGTGTGTGTGTGTGTGTGTGTGTGTGTGTGTGTGTGTGTGTGTGAGCATGCTGGTGCATATAAGGTTTCTCCATACCAGTGTTCAATAGCTGGTGTGAGGAGCCATCAATCCGCCTCTCAGGAATTGATGCAGACATGAAGGAGATCGGAGCCTTAGCGTCCAAAGGACCCCCAGGAGCCCCAGGCGGACCAACGCAGAGCTGACTGCGCCCTCCCAGAGAGGAGGGCGCAGTCAGCTCAGAGAGGAGGGCGCAGGGGGAACATCCAGCAGATCAAATGCAGGAGCCCTAGGGGGCCGCAGCGACGAGCCCATGGGCTCTGCCGGCAGCCAGCTATGCCAGGGCAGATCCAGCCATGGGCCCAGAGACCCGAGAGCGCCCCACCCCCCAGCAGAGACCCGACCAGAGATCAACCGACAACCCCCCCCCCACCCCAAGCTGCAGAGGCCATGGCAACCTGATGGCCGACATGCTCCTCCGCCACCCCGGGCCAATCCCCACAGCTGACATCCCAATTATCTTACACTAAAATCTGACAATACAATCTGATGGAAAGCATCGATCTACGATGCAATCTGCTTTGTGTTACACACCTAAATGCTACCGAGTCATAAACTCCCAGAATCCCTGACCACCAGCAGATCTTTACTTACTCAATGTATTTTATTCCCTGCACGTGACTGCTCCCTACTCACCTAATTCCTTTGGAAACAGTGAGTATGTACTTTGTTTTTCCTTTCACCTCTTTATAGAGGTTTGCTTATTTTTAATGAATAAAAACACAGTGTAACATATAAAGGGTTATTGGTGCTTTTATTTACCTAATTTTAAGACCCGGTGAGGTTCAGATTATTATTTCCATGAAATCCTTAGAAAGAATAGAGGGATTGCTTAACTTTTACCATGACTGTTACAGTTGTTATTGAATGTGTAGTGAATTCAGCTTGCATTGGGTCACTTAGACTTATTTTACAACAACACATAAATGAGACAGTCTTTTCCTTTCTGCCCGCACAAACACACCCACACTGGCAGCGGAGGATGTTATGATCCTCCGGCGAAGACTCAGGGAGGATGACCTCAGATTCCGGGCATAGTGATGGTTATATGAGTCACATAAAAGTGAGTCAATTTAACAGGAGAGGAGAGTGGACAATGCGCCAACCAGCATTCATGAGCCTGGCCAAACGCTTTGACACTGGTTGTGTAAGTCTATTAATTTTCACTGTCCAGGTTACAGAAAAGTATAAACGTGTGCATTCTCCTTATGATATTTTAAAGCAGGGACATCCGCAGGATTAGTCGTACTTTGGCTGTCTAAACTGGTCTTCACATGTATTTGAGAAAGTAATTGACTAAATGCCTTCCACTGGAAAATACTGTACTGAATAAAAGGTGTCAGAAACAAACAAAATATTTAATGGAGTGGATAATTTTGCCTTCACTCAGCAATAGTGAAAAACTCAACCTGTGTCATTGCATAGATGCCACTCTGTTTTGCATTAGTCAATGCACTGTTCTGCATTTAGCAAGTAAAAGAACTACGGAGACTGATTGAATCAAAACTGTGTGAAGAACCGTCCAACAATCACTTTGAGAAGGGATTGTGTTGAGGAAAAAACAGATTGTAATCAAGCGTTTAGTAGAGCAAACAGGAGTGGTTAAAGGACATAAGTAAGTGTATAGGAGTATAATTCAAGGTAACTGGACTAAACAGCTGTGAATTCTTAAAGGGATAGTCCAGGATTTTTTGAAATGAAAGTTAAAAGGTTGACATCTTGCCTGCTTTAGATAACTCTCTTGTCATCTTCATTCAGAATAACTCTAGATTACCTGGTCCTGGAGGCTAAAGACACCTATAGAGGGTTAGTTACTGCAGGTAAGATATGAACTGCTCACAACTTTTTAATAGAACCTCACTTCAAAAATGTTGAACCACTGATTTAGGAAAAGTACTTATCAGAAAAAAGGTCGACGCCATCTGATGAGTCCAAGTTCACTCTGAAGGGCACAACTGCAGAGGCAGTATCATGATTGGGTGTTGCTTCAGTTGGTCAGGTCTGTGGACAACAGCTCAACCAGTCCAAAAAATGAGAATAGCTAAATAACAGGGAAACACATTTTAACTAATCTTTCCCAATGCTATAAACAAATTGTAGGTGAACAATTCATCCTTTTAACCTTAGTATTGTCCATTGTGCAGTCCTGATCTTAACCCCACTGAAAATCCACAGAGACTTTAATCCACAGTCCAACTCTTTCATGATCAAAAACAAGAATTTGTTGAAAACAAAGTGACTCTTTGGAGATAAGAGGTAAAGGAAAATAAGAGCCATGGCAAATATATATTATAATCAAATCAACAGATAGTCCAGTGAAGTGTTAGAATTGAATTGGTGAGAGGTTTTTGGTCAGGCAGTGAATGTAGCATAGCTTCTCCTCTGATACATTAAATGTTTGCTTATTCTTGTGTAAAGTAGGATTTTAGCTTTATTATACGGGGAGTGACAGGTCTATGGGGTTATTTTTGCCGTGGCTTGCTGTTCCTGCTGTATATGTAGATAGAGAATCTGTATGTCAAGTCATGCTGACATGACATACATTGTCATCTGGTTTGTGTATTAAGAAGCTGTAGTGACGATTTCCTATTTTAGATGCAGCATCTGTGATTTATAAAAGAAATTAAATTATTTGCTCAAGCTACATGATTTATTGAAATGAGTTGAGGCCCAGAGAAAGTGACAGCCTTTCTGTTATTTTTGTTTTAACTTGTATTTTCTTTGGAGATAGGGCTAAATTACTCTAATTATTATTGTATCATAACATTATTTTTGTGATGTTTTTGAACTTCTTTCTCAGACCCACCATTTCCCCAAAAACATATTTCCTTTGTTCCCATCCTCTTACATATTCTCCATCTTCTCTTATTATTTAGCTTTTGACCAATGTTAAAACCTTGAAATATCACATAAATTGAACACACACCACTTTTTTTTAATTATTTTTGGAAGACTTGCCTACATAGTGAATGTTGTATTTCTCAGCTAGTAAATTAAAATAGTGACAATGTTTTAATCCCTTGCAGCATTCACGCCTTTTCGCAACCCAGAGATGCTATATTGATCAGTAGGTCAGCAGAGATGGATGGATGACAAGTTTGTACACATCAAAGGAAGGATAAGTGAAAATGTGAAAAGTGACACAAACAGCTGTGAAGCTTGAGACTGTAAGATTTGTCATTTAATCTGTTTGTCGGTATGCAAAATGTTTAAAGCCTTGCTTATGTGTTAAAGGTACCGTGTTAAATTCAGATGACAGGAAAAGAAGTGGACTTGAAAAGTTAATCAAAGTCGTCTTAAACATAAGACAGTATAAACATACCACATTGCAGAGACTGCGTGGAGTCTGAAGCATGGACCCAGACCCAGCCTCAGCTCAGGGGGGACATTGTGTGCTGAGGTCAGCGTCAGATATCCAATCACTAGTTACCCCCCCCCCCCCCCCCAAAAACCATATGTAAGGCGACACCAGACCCTGAGAAGGTAACTGTGTCCAATAAGGATCGCATCTTACCAACACGTTGGACCCAAACCTTAAGGGGGTGGCTAAAGGTAGGTTCTGTTGAAAGGCTTTAAGTAGTGAATATCCTACCTACAGGAAATGACTGTTTTGCCAATGCTGGTGATTATTTACCGTAGATGCGGAGGTCGGAGTTTGTAGTTGGTCAGCCTGACAGAAGAAGAGACAGGAACATCACTTATGCCGCGCTACCTCCAAACTCTTTTTCACACTTGAATAATCTGCTTTTTCATAAATTACCATTTTCATCAGCGTTTGCATACACTGATGAGACATTTTTGAGATTGGAGTTGTTTTAAGGTGGAAGAAGTCCACGCTTGTCTCGCTCACTCTTGATCTAGATGCTAGCTTCAGCCTGTAGGACCAATTCATCTGATCTTATACCACATAATGAAGCCAAATGAGCAACTAAGTATGATATTACCTGCTTATAAACTTCAACAGAACCTTACTTTAAAAGATGTTGACTTTTTCTTTGAAGTCCTGTGATTTCACATGTCATTCTGCATTAGGCGCATAAAAGACAAACAAATTATATTAACTATTAGCAACATGTAAAAATCTTGTTTTCTAGACCTTCCATCTGCCTTCCTATACCTTTTCCTTCCCACCTCCTCCCTCCCTCCCTCTCACCTCTCCTCCCTGTTTTCCAGTTTCCCTCCTTGTGTCCCTTCCAGAGTGTATAAATATCTGAGAGCAGTTGTGAAGAGCTCAGTGTTGCAGAGCTTCTCACAGAAGAGAGAACAGGACAACGAAGGGAGACAGGACACCGACAGGAAAACAAGACGCCTGATAAGAGAAAAACCTGAGTTAAAACAGGACGTTTATTTGAATAAAAGATCAAATTGCACAAGAACAGAAACTTTAATAGAGGAAAGAGAGACTTAATAGTATATTAGTATTAATTGTGCAGGGGTGTCTGAAAGATGTTCTTCCTCTTCTTGCTGTGCACATGTGGTCTACTGCTGCGAGGTAATGCCCAGGACCGAGCCTCTCTGTGGAGGGGGAATGACCGGAGCGGGAGATGCCACTACACCTTTACCGTGCCCAGTCCCACGGAGGCAACCTGCCCACAGGTTGGAGGTCCAGAGGTGGAGGGCCTGAAGGCCAGACTCGGCGTGCTAGAGGCACTGGTGTCCCAGCTCAGTGGAAAGGACGTTCAACCACGTGGAAGTCACCAGGGGGTCGCTGCCAGACCTCAGCCTGAGCTTCAGGAGGCGCTCAATCGAGCTGTGGGAGAGAAGAACCTGCTGCAAGGGGAAAAAGAGAGACTGGAGAGGGAGCTGGAGACACTTAAGCTTAGGATGGAGGAGATGAGGAGGGAGACGGAGAGGCTGAGGAGCAGACCCTGTCTTTCTCAGAGCCCAGTGGTAGCACCCAGCTCCACCCAACAAGACTGGGGCAGAGCCAGACCTGCTGCTGGTAAGAGATACACAAAAAGCCTTTTAAATATTGATAAAGAAAACTAAAAACTGCAACATAAAATTAATTTCTCATTTTAAAACTATTGGTTTTTGAATTTTTTTTTTTTTTTACATTTTATGATCCATATCTATTTACTTCTGCCATAATCACAATTAAACAAATTATGCCAAATGTATCATTTTATGATACATCTGTTTCCGAGAACTTTTGAATCTCATAATAACAAATGTATGTGATATCTCGCTCTTTAATCCTGCAATCCCAAATGTAAGAGTTTTGACGCAAATACAGATAAAAACATGCTGTCTTAAATCCTAAACCTGCCTCATCCCACTAAATGCTGTGGAGAAGTACGATGGGGGACAGGGGTCCGTTTTATTCAAAACTCCATAATGATTGCCCACAGCTTCCAAGAAGCAGTTTTCATGGATCACAAAGTTTTTTTTTTCTCTTGGAAAGAAAACTGCTAATAAAGATGTATTTTTAAAGTCATACAGCAAAAAAATAAAATAAATAAAAGCAACAACACAAAAACCAATATTATTAATAGGTTTACAGAAAAAACTGATAAAAATGTGTGCATCAATTGGTCTACTTAGTTATTCAGATACAATTTAATTTTGTCAGTGCACAAGTTATTTGGTGGATTTTTATTTTATTTGAATTTATGCTTTGCAGGTGCAATACATCTCTTACCCTATTTCGGCCTGAGTGTACGAGAAGAAATATATTTTGATTGATATTTGATGTTTATTCCTGCTGTAATGTTCAGTATAAAACCAGTGTACAATATTAGTAATTAAATGGGTATTTTGTTTAAAACATTTAAAACAATAACGTTCATTATTGCGGACTATTGTTTGTTGCATCAGGCTTTAAATAACCTTCATGTTTTAGTGCCACATGCATCTCTGTGTGTTTGTGTTTTGCATGGTAATGTTTTGGTTGCCCCCATTATACAGCAGAGACCCCCTGCTCAGGTTTCGCCCCCCTCCTCCCAACTTCCTGCCTTGCTTTTAGAAGCGCTGGAGGGCAGCCATTGAAGATCAGCTTTATATTTATGAGCAGATCCTGCTGTCTTTATGACTGGTGTTCCCCCCTCAGCATGACGAGAAACGTGTGCTACTATAACCTGAAAGGAGAAGCAGCGATTCGAAGGGTTTGAAGAGATTTGTAGGTTGTTGGGTTTAAAAAAAAAAAAAAAAAGATGTGCCCCGGTGCAAATTCATTTCACCCTAGGCCTCCCCTTAAGTCACCATTCCTCTTTTACTTCCCAGTGAAGCGTCTCTCTGTTTACAAAACCTGGAATTCTGCATCATTTGCTTTTAACATTGAGATTTCCTGGAGCGATAAATCTTCCCTTTCCTACAAAACCATCCCTACTCCCTCTGCTTCAGGAGGCTTGTGTTCCCCTTCATCCTCTCAGCTATGGGTGTAGCTGCTCTTGTTTTCACCAGCAGACTGAAATACACAGGGAGGGCCTCCCAAGGGTGACAGGCAGATGCCGAATAGATCATGCTCAGAGCGAGACTTGCAGGACCGGAGGAGAGAGAGAGAACATTAATCATGCCATTTTGGCAAGTTTGTAAGTAAGAGCGAGGCCCTTGACAGGAGGATTTTTATTGCTCACGACTCCCACACTATTTGCGACCTTTTTAAATACTTAAAATATACGAGCCGATGTTCTGTGATTGTTATGTTTTGCTTTAAAAATAGGCGTTTGAATACAGTTTACAGCGCAAGTGGTAACCCTAACCAGCAGTGCAAATAGTGTTAATCTTTCTTAAACGAGAGCTGGCCTGTGCTCAATCAAAGTTGAACATTGAAATCTGACTATTTCAGTGTTTTACAGGATAGTGATGTGTTAAAACTACATTTCAGCAAGTTTAAATAGAACTAAAACAAACAGAGAGGCCAGATTTACTCAAAAAATTCTTGTTGGATTATAGTGGGTCACATTAACTCCTAGAAGTGCTGCCACGATAGAGAACAATCATAAATATTGTTTTGATCTGCAACATCGCAAAAAAGGTGGTAGGATAGAAGAGACAAATAAGGGAAAATTCTGCAGGAGCGCGATGAAGAAGTGCTGCAAGCTGACTCCCAGGAGTGTTATTTCAAATACTGTGCAAAACTATTCACACCCTTGAACTTTTTAGAAATTTTCTCACGTAACAACCACAAACATCTGTGTGTTCCATCAGGATTTCTTATGGTAGACCAACACGAAGTAGTGGACAATTGTGAATTAGAGCAAAATGTCAATCTGACATTCATATTCAGCCCCTTCACTCAGACACCTCTAAATAACATTTTGTGAAACCATGTCACGTCATGTTCAAGCCATCATTTGGTAATGGAAATGGTATGGTGCAAGTATGAAAACCTACCAACCAATGGCTGTAGGTCTAGACTGTCAGGCTATAGGCAAGGAGAGAATTAATCAGGGAAGCACTCACGAGGCACAGTCTGGAGGAGCTGCAGTGATCCACAGCCTGTTGGTTAAAGTGCCACAATCTATTTAAGGGACACAACAAACATTTCTTCTGCAGTGACATGGAAACTTGGTAGAGATGATGAGACGATGGATGGAGTTAAATATAAGGCAATCCTGGAAGAAGATCTCAGAGACTGCGTTGGAGGTTCACCTTCCTGTAGGACAAGGACCTTAAACAAACAGCCAGAACTTCATGAAATGGCTTTGATCAGAGCATATTCATGTGAAAGGACGACCCAGTCAAAGTCCAAACTTTAATCGAAAAGAGAATCTGTGGCAAAACTTGAAAATTGACGTTCATGTTCACCCTTTGCCTAATCCGCTGAAGCTTGACCTATTTCTCAAGACTAAAAGGGTAAATTATGTCTCTAGATGTACAAAGCTGGTAGAGACATAAACTAAAAGACTTACAGCTGCAATTACAGTTAAAGTTGACTTCCGAAGTCAATCAGCTGTGCTATTTTCAAAGTGGTATCAGAGTATGAACCTATATACAAATGCCTTGGACCTTTACCTAAAGTTAAGAAGACAAATTTTTCTTCCACTTCACAATGATGGAAGACTTGTTTTAGATTCTCAAATAAAAAACCCAAAACACAGGTGGGCACTACTACCTGAAGCTACAACAACAACAACAACAACAAAACAAGTAAAGGCTTGTGGGTTACAAACACTTTTTCTTTTTCAGGCAGCACCTGCTGGTCATCATCCGCTCCATTAACCGACCTGCTGCTTCTGTTCATTAACGAGGAAAATCAACATCTGCTTCCAGATGTTGGCGTTTAACGTTCTCTGCATCATCAGGGTTCGCTGCCTGCCTGACATGGCAGAACACTGTACACAACTGACATGTGTGATGAGCTACATTGAAGAAAATCCCACACGGGCACATCAGCTTTCATCACAACACATCCAGGCATCTCATTTTCTCTTTTGTAATCATCGCTGTGTTTAGGCCATCAGGAGTTTCCATGCAAAGCTGTTTACCGTTTATCAGATTCTGTTTGACAAGGTTTATTTCTCACTGTAATGGTTTTGGGAGGTAAACAAGCTAAAAAAAAAAAAGACAAAGGAAGTAGATTCCACAGGATGGAAAAAATTGGGAGAGAAAAAAATATAACAAAGACATAGTGATATCTGAAAGCAGCACAGTGCTTTTCAGAGGTGCTCACACACACTGAAATATATCAAATGTTCTCCCAATACAACCAAAAAGGGGATTTTATTTAGAGTTTACATGATAGACCAACACAAAAGAGTTCATAAGGGTGAAGAAAAATGTCTTCTTTTTCAAATAACGTTTGGATAATTGTGGGACGCATTTGTATTCAGCCCCTTTTAGTCAGATTCCCTAAAGTAAAATCAAGTGCAACCAAGTGCCTTTCCAGAGTCCCCTAATTAGACAAGACTACTATGAGTTGAGCACTAATTCAAAACAAACATCAGTTCAAGACAAACAGATTCAATTTATATACAGGAATATGTCATCAAATTGATCGTTTATACAGATTGATTAAAAAAGATTTGATATGTCCCTCTTTGAAGAACACTGGTGTTCTGCTCAGAGACCAAAATCAAACTCTTTGGCCTACATACAAAATGGCGGTTGGCAAAAAACTAATCATCCTGAACACATGATCGTCATGCTAAAACATGGCGGTGGCTGCATCATGCAGTGCGAGTGGCTTTCTTCATTAGAGACAAAGAAGCTGATGGGAAGTTGAAGGGAAGACAGGTGGAGCTAAATAATAGGAAGGCAACCGGTTGGAGGCTGGCAACACACTTGACACTGAGGTGGAGGTTCACCTTACAGCAGGACAACGACCCCAAACATACAACCAGAGACACAATTGAATGGGTTTAGATGACCTAGTCAAAGTTCAGAGCTAGATCCAGTTGAAAAATCGAATGTTCAGTTAATCTGCAGACTGGCTGACTCCAAGTCTGCTGGGAATCCATCTGAGGCAGTTAGATCTCCACAGTCACATTCCCTGCTGCCATCAGTACCGCAGACACAAACACACTCCAAACGATCATTCACAGCCTTAAAGCCTGCAACACCTATCGGTCAGCTGCAATGTGCTTGTGTGCTTAGGCTCCAATCAGATGTCCCACCTCATGACGAGGCCCAACAGGCAGGGCGACAGCAGCAACTTGAGAGGTGAGACCACTTTTCTGCAAAACACTCACTTCCTAAACCCTTTTTCTCTTATTATATGCAGAAAGAGAAAATACAATTTTCTGATAATTTATAGTTGTCTTTTTTCATGCACATTCTCATGATTTGGAAGTAAATCAGTTTTTTGTTTTTTTCTGGGTTTAGATTCAGCCTGGCCGTATGGAGCCCTGGGCTTTCAGGAACTGAAGGCTGAGGTGACCGAGGTGCCTGCTCCTGACGGCAATGTCGACAACACAGGTCTCTGTCTTTAGCCGGAAATTCAGCTTTCATTACGACAAAAACAACAACAAAAATCCCACACACCAATTAAATTGAGCCAAACGTTGATATTCTGCACACAAACTCGTACACAAATGAAATTTAAATTCAAACCAGTCTCATCCACCTCCATTGGTGTCACCGGGCAAACATGACCCTTACCTCTCACTGACAGCCTCAAAGACAAATACTGCTATTAATACTGAGGCATTTGGGGTGAGAATACCGCCATCATGCCAAACCATTGGCATGATGGGCCCTCTGAGTTTCATGTTTGCCCCATAAATGAAGAGGGAAAGCACCTTTAATGAGGCTGTCATTTAATATAGTTGTTTAATCCTTCCTGGGGTGGGTCTCCCAAAACAACACAATGCTTCTGAAGCTCTCACAGCATGTTTGATTCTGTAGGAGGACGTGAAGAGTCAACGTGGAGCATCGTTCCGTCTTATTTGAGGCCAAAGCCCTCATAGGTAACATAGTAATGGGTGTATTTATAAGACATATTGCTATCTAACCTGAAATCTGGGGCTACATCCGGAACCTGAGAGGAAGGCTGTATTTTAAGAAGCGATAAATATAAAACCAACCTTATCATTTACTCTGAAACCCTAGATGAGTTGCGTCACAGCCTCTCCTCTGAGGGGGGTGACTCAGATGAAACCAAACGGTTGTGTTATCTCCTTAACTGCTTGTTCGAGGATGAAACACACACGTCGGTTTAGAAACCACTCAGCTGTTTGTCTAATGGTGACTCATCAGAGAGGAACCAGCTCTGATCCAGAAGTGGGCTCCAGATTCGGTTGGCTTCTAGAAGTGTAGATCTATATCGTCGGCCAGCTAATAAACTTTACATGCTGTGGCTTAAAACATCTCAAAGCTTTGACATGATTGCATAAAATGTAACATCTTTCAATTGTATTTTGCTTTCTGTTGACTTGACATGTTTGCGAATCTCTTTGTCCTTCTCCTCTTCCATGTCTTGCCTTCCCACCTGCAGGGTGCGGGGAGCTGATTTCTGTGGGCGAGCCGGTCACCCACAGGAAGGCCGACAACATCGCCGGTAAATACGGCGTTTGGATGCAGGATCCTGAGGCCGTTTCCCCCTATGCACCCAGCATGCTCTGGCGCATTGATACAATTGGCACCGAGGTCAGGCAGCTGTATGGGTATGATGACATGGAGCAGCTCTCCAAAGGCTTCCCATCCAAGGTAGGTGTTACGCTACCTTTACATATTTTACCACGTTAAATCCAAACTAATGTACTACTGTAGAGGTGCTCTTGAGAGTTTAAATGACGGCAACTGGACTTTTCTTGTTGTCCTGAATACGTTTCGTCTCTCATCCAAGAGGCTTCTTCAGTTCTGAAAACTGGATTGGGAGTCAATGGTACTCCCAATCCAGTTTTCAGAACCGAAGAAGCCTCTTGGATGAGAGACGAAACGTATTCAGGACAAGAAAAGTCCAGTTGTCTTCATTTAAACTCAAGAATATCATGTCCTGGATGACCGAGAAACTACACAAACATGGAATGGAGCCAACCAACCAATGGAAGAATTATTCATGGTTTTCAAAACTACTTACAGATAAAACCCAAAATGCGTGACATGCATAATACCCCAAAATAAAACCCTGCCATTTGGCTTCAGAAGTTACCAAGTTACTGAGTAGTATATAGATCCAGGTGCTCCTCGATAGCCTCAGAGGTTTGTTAGAGGACATTAGTGATCAAGCAGCCTCATGAAGACCAAAACACAGCCGGTTAGAGCGGAGGTTCTGGAGACGTATAAAAAAGGAACGGGTTATAAAACGATTTTCAGAACAATCTCATAGAGCATCGTTCTTTCCATCATATGAAGATGGAAAAAGTATGGCACGACTTCAAAGTGTCTGCCAAATTATCTGGAAGAGAGCTACCGTATAATCAGAAGCAGCCAAGAGGTGAGAGATCCACAGCTTAGTTGAGGAAATCTGTCAACAGCACATCACCCTGAGCACACCATTGTTGCAGTGACGCATGGTGGTGGCAGCATCATGGTAAGGGGATGCTTTTCTTCCAAGCAGAGTTGTTGAGAAGACGGATCATGGAAGAAAACCTGTTAAAGGTCCCGCTTTATTTCCAGTTGGGGCAGAGGTTTTCATTTCATTTCAGACCAAATTCCATCTGAGAATCAGTGGCTAGGCTTGATGCTCTCCATCCATTCTGGTTTACCTTGAAATACTTTGCCTAGATGAATGGGGAAAAATGTCAGTCTCTAAACCTGCAGTGGTGGTTAGAGACATTTCCTGAAAGACCTGCAGCTGTAATTGCTGCAAATGTTGGTTCTTCAAAGCACTGGCTCAGGATTAAGTGTAAAAAAAAAAGCATGCTTGACTCTTTTGGCTTTCTTCTGCAAATTATTTGAAAACCATGCATCCTTACCCTTCCACTGCATAATTATGCCATAATTTGTGCTGATCCAACACATAAAAATTGTGGTTGTAAAGGGACAAGTAGCCTTGACTGCTCCCAAAAGTCTCAGATCAGTCCCAGTCATTGTCTCTTGTTCTACTGCAACAGGTTCTGCTGCTGCCGGACCCCTTAGAAAGCACCGGGGCCACGATGTATCGAGGGTCCCTGTACTACCAGAGACGGCTGAGTCGCACTCTGATCCGCTATGACCTGGCTGCTGAGCACGTCGCAGCTCGTCGTGAGCTCCCCCATGCTGGCTTCCACGGTCAGTTCCCCTACTCTTGGGGGGGCTACACAGACATCGACCTGTCTGTAGACGAAAAGGGGCTGTGGGCAGTCTACTCCACCAGTAAGGCTCAAGGAGCCATCGTGATCTCGAAGCTGGATCCACAAAGTCTGGAGGTGAAGAGGAGCTGGGAGACCAGCATCAGGAAGGCATCTGTAGCCAACTCCTTCATGATCTGTGGGAAGCTTTACACCGTGGCTAGCTATGCAGCTCGTGACACCACCATCAACCACGTGTACGACACAGGAACCAGCCAAGGGAAGGCCGTGTCCATCCCCTTCAAGAACAAGTATGGCTACAACAGCATGATTGACTACAGCTTGGCTCAGAGGAAGCTTTTTGCTTGGGACAACTTCCACCTAGTGTCCTATGACCTCAGGCTGGCTCGTCAACAGGCCAACTGAGGCCAATGACTGTTGAAAAGGGACATTTGCTCACCTGTTCCTGCTTCAGAGACTCAGTTTTAGACCATTAACATGAGCAGCAGCAGTAACAACTTTATGGAAAACCAAAAACCCCACATTTAGTCAGTTTCCAACTGGGATTGTTGAAGAAACTTCATAAAATCCTTGTTTAATAAGTCAGGATAACTTGAAATGGAAGAAAATCAGCGTTTAATGACCTGATATTGTTTTCCTTAATATGGTAACTCTGTAGGAGGCATTCAAAAGTACAAAACTATCAAGAAACATTGGAGACATGGTTCCCCCAGCAGGTCTGCTTTTCCTCCTTTATTTTTCTTTGCTGTGGCACGGTCCACAATCGTTTTAAGAATTATTTTTGTACCGCCTTTAATCCAAGTGTGTGATTTTGTTGTTTCCATGTAAAGCTATACATTTGTGAATAAAATCAGTCACGAGTCAGTTTTAAAAAACAAAAACACGAGACGCATTTGATTCAGTAACCTTATGATGCAAACACCTGTGGTTTTACATGCCCTGCAGTGATTTATTAGCCAACATACTAAAACTGCTACCACACAGCATGTATTGAATATTTCATGTATTCGCACAGTGTAGTCAACATGTGTCCAAAATAGTCATGAAATAAAAACCTTGATAGACCTGTTTGGGGTTTTTAGTTCATTTTCAGAAATGTAGAAAACGACTGAGCAAGTGGTTTTATAGATGGAATAATCTAAGTTTAGGTTTAGTTTCATTAAGCAGGTTTGAATAGGAAGCCTTAAGATACTGAATCAAAAGGAGAATGGACAGGACTTGTGGCGCCCACACGGGCATTTAAACCGTTTTCTAAACACTTTGCATCATTCATGGTTCAGTCAGTGGTTCTAAATTTCCATAATGCTTTGCTGCGATACAACACATGACTCTTTCCCGAGGATTTAATTATTGTTGAGATTTGTTCTATTAAGATAATTGCATACTAAGTTCAGAAAGACCCATTAAATAGAGCTCCATCAGCTCAAAACATTTCTCAGACTTTTTAACCCATATTAATATATATATATAAAATTCACTGCAAATTTCTGCAGTTGCCAGGCTTTACATATGGAACCTGCAAAGACCAGAGGATGGAAGGATAGAGACGAGGAAAAGTGGAAGACAGAACAAGACATGAGAACAACATCAAGTAGGAAGCAGAAGATGGGATAAGGAGAAAGGGAAGGACAGGACAGGGAGGAGGAAAAGAAGGGAGTGCATAAAAGAATTAGGAAGGAAGGAATTAGACAAGGGAGTACAAGACACAAAGAATGAATGAAGAAGGGAAGGCAAGACATGGATGGAATAGAAGAGGGAAAAGGACGGACAGAATAAAGGAGGGGAAGACAAGGATGTACAGAAACGGTGGATGGAAAGGTAGGAACAAAAGGTGGCAAGAAAAAGAATGGGAAATAAACTGAGACAGTAAAGGGCCTACAGATGGACAAAGAAATTAGACACCAAAAAGAAAGGCAGGAGTGAAAGACAAGGAAGGAAGGGAGGAAATGATCAACATCCAGGAATGACGGTAGGAAGGACAAAGATGGAGCACATTCTAACCCGGTATACTATATATAAACTAAGCAAAAAAAGAATCGTCCCTTTTTCAGGACTGTGTATTTCAACAATAATGTTGTAAAAATCCAAATAAACTTTACAGATCTTCATTGTAAAGGGTTAAAAAAAAATTTTCATGCACGTTCAATTAACCAGAATCAATTAGTTAACATGCACCTGTGGAATGGTCTTTAAGACCTTAACAGCTTAAAGAAAGTAGGCATTTAAGGTCACAATAATAAAAACGCAGGACACTAAAGAGACTTGTCTACAGACTGTGAAAAACAGCCAAAGAAAGATGCCCAGGGTCCCTACTCATCTGTGTGAACGTGCATTAGGCATGCTGGAGAGAGGCATGAGGACTGCTGATGTGGCTAGGGCAATAAATTGCCATGCCTACATTGTGAAACACCTAAGACAGCGCTGTAGGGAGACAGGAAGGACAGCTGATCATCCTCGCAGTGGAAGACCACGTGTAACAACACCTGCACAGGATCGGTACATCCGAATATCACACCTGCATGACAGGTACAGGATGGCCACAACAACTGCCCGAGTCATACCAGGAACACAAAATCCCTCCATCAGTGCTCAGACTGTCCGCAATAGGCTGAGAGAGGCTGGACTGAGGGCTTGTAGGCCTGTTGTAAGGCAGCTCCTTACCAGACATCACCAGCAACAACGCCGCCTATGGGCACAAACCCACCTTCGCTGGACCAAACAGGAGTGGCAAAAAGTGCTCTTCACTGATGAGTCACGGTTTTGTCTCACCAGGGGTGATGGACGGATTCGTGTTTATCGTCGAAGGAATGAGCGTTACACCGAGGCCTGTACCCTGGAGCGGGATCGATTTGGAGGTGGGGGGTCCGTCATGGTTTGGGGCGATATATCACATCACCATCGGACTGAGCTTGTTGTCATTGCAGGCAATCTCAATGCCTTGCGGTACAGGGAAGACATCCTCCTCCCTCATGTGGTACCCTTTATGCATGCTCATCTGGACATGATCCTCCAGCAGGACAATGCCATCAGCCATACTGCTCGTTCTGTGCATGAGTTTCTGCAGGACAGCAATGTCAGTGTTCTGCCATGGCCAGCGAAGAGCCCGGATCTCAATCCCATTGAGCACGTCTGGGACCTGTTGGATCGCAGGGTGAGGGCTAGGGCCATTCCCCCCAGAAATGTCCAGGAACTTGCAAGTGCCTTGGTGGAAGAGTGGGGTAACATCTTACAGCAAGAACTGACAAATCTGGTCCAGTCCATGAGGAGGAGATGTACTGCAGTACTTCAAGCAGCTGGTGGCCACACCAGACACTGACTGGTACTTTTGATTTCGAGCCTCCCTTCATTCAAAGGACACATTATTCTATTTCTGTTAGTCACATGTCTGTGAAACATTTTTAGTTTGTCTTATGGTGTTGACTCTTAGTGTTCATACAAATATTTACTGTTTACTGAAAGTAAAAACAGTTGAAAGTCAGAGGACGTTTCTTTTTTTGCTGAGTTTTATATATATATATATATTAGAGTCCTAACCAGAAAATTTATTTATATATATATATATATATATATATATATATATATATATATATATATATATATATATATATATATATAATTTTTTTTTATGGTTAGGATTCTAGTATTGAAGGAAAATCGGAAATAGTAGCATTCTACTGACACCTTGTGGTCAAATGTGGTCCATGATCTTGAGGCCTTGTTATGTAGTTTACCAGAAATCCATTGGAGAGAGAGAACATAACAAAAATCTCAACAGTATATTATTTTTATTAGTTTCTGTAACCAAACCAAGAGAATGTAAATAAGACCGTACATATCTTAATACAGTGATGAAACCCCTGTACAACAAAAACAAAACAAAATGTAATTACCCTCCCCTCTTCCATTCTCCAAACAAGAGTCTCCCCCAGCCAGGACAGATGTAAAGGGAGTCCCTCGCCATCTAAGGGTGGATACTACTGTACATTTCTGAAGGACCCTCGTCTCTGCAGCCCCAGGGTGAGAGCGTCGCTGCGGGTAAGGACAGCCAGCGGGAGTGAGGCAGAGAAAGAAAACAGCACTGACTGCTCTCATCAGTAAAGACAAAACGAAACAGTAAATGTCCTCTGCACAACCGTTTTAGTACTTGTTGCTTCGCATTTTCATCTTCCTCCTTATTTTTCGTCTGGTTCCTTCTTGTTATGAAGGTCAACATGCACGCTCAAAAAGTGAAAGAAAACAAAGAAAAAAGGGGTTCCTCTAAACAACCCTGTCCTGCTAAAACACTAGCTAAGGGCACTGAAATCAGCCATTAGCAGCAGCTCTGGATGCATTTATACAGTGAAGGTGTGTGTATACAGGTACTTGTGTGACCACACTGGGAAGGGTGTGAAAGCAGTGCAAGGTTGTGTGACGACCACTCCGACAACGGAGCAGCTGTAGATAAGGGATCCTACGCTATCAACTCAATCCTGCAAGCACGCTCCAAGCTGCCGTAGCGGGAACAGCGACCCCCTGAAAAAAACGAGTGCAGCGCCATGCTTCCGCCCCCTCGAACACACCCCAACACAGGAACACTTCCCAGGCCAGGAGATGAGAGCAGAAGGCAGGAGGAGAGGCTCGAAGGCAGACAAATCAAGAAATCTATTGTTGAAGTCAATCAATTGCTGCCAATTCTTTTTCCACATTTTCATTCTGATAAAACAAAAACATTTTTTTTCTGATTTCATATCTTCGTGGAGCACATGTTCCAACCGTTCAGCACAAATTTTCTGGATTAGTTACAATCGGTCAAATAAAAAGGTGTGCTTCAATAAATGATATCTTCTTAAGAAAACAAATGTGATTTATTTATTCTTTTGTAAACAAAAACATTTTTCTCCTAAATGACTCAAGCTATTTGGAGGGGGGGGGTAAACTAAAATTAGCTATAAAAGTGGCTAACTCAGCAGCAATTCTCCGATTTCGCTAACTCTCAGTCAAATGAAATTCTATGGAACAACTTGAGCAGCATATTTATCAGCATCTAAGTATGATGAAAGTCGCCCCACCTGCAGCGAGGCAAGGTAGGGAGAGAGGAGGAAGAGGATTACACTTGTGTATGACAGTGCCCTCTTTCCGCAACGCTACCAATCTGGACCTCTACCCAGTTCATCCTCCTCCCCCACACTGTCCTCCAGGGCTGATATGAGGCTGTGATTGTGTAAATGGGGGTAGAATATCTCTTCCATCCAGATATTTCACCGTCTCAATGGGGCTACGAGCTCTTTACTTGCCCTCTTCTGGTTTAATGGCCTGTGGTTTAATGGGGCCAGTTCGAATGGGCTTGGTCGTGGATACGGGGTTTTTGTCTACATCTGGGCGCTCCCCGCCGGCCTGGTGGTTGGAGGCCGAAGGGTCGAGTGGAGCTTTTCCGCCTTGATCGAGCCAAGAAGGCTTGCTGACTTGAGGGGCCTTAAGCTGCTGCTGCTCTGAGAAGAACTTGTGAGTGGACTGAAGAACCTCAGCCCGTTGCTTTGCCTTTAAGAGAAAGGAGAAGCAATTAGGACTGAACCAACCAGCTTAATGAGCAACTCACCCCCAAATCAATGCTTTTTTGCTGATAAACTGAATAAATGAGTGTCTAATAGTGCTGTCCACATGTCTGGTCATTATTTTTGGCATTTTAGTCAAATTGAATAAATGTTCTCTTCAGGTTAAAACTCTACACCATGGGTGTCCAATTCCAGTCCTCAAGGCCCGGTCTCTAGCCAGTTTTAGATGCGTCTCTGCTCCAACACAGCTGATTCAAATGGTCCAACTACCTCCTCAGGATGTCAAAGTTCTACAGAGGTTCTGCTAATGAGCCATCATTTGATTCAGGTGTCCTGAACCAGGGAACAAACTAAAACATTCAGGAGACCAGCCCTTGAGGACCGGAGTTGGGCACCCCTGCTCTACACTATACTTGAATTGGGCATTGCTATTAATTCTGCGGTGAGGGCTGACTTTCTCAGTCACCCTGCTGCTGTAGAGTATAAAACAAGCCGAGTCTCCGCCCATGGCTCCTCCACAGAACCTCCCTCCATTTCGTCTGGTGAAGAAGGTGGAGAGAAATCCTCAACCTCAGAAAGATCGCTCTGAGACAAAGGAGCCCACGTTGCTCTCCATGTTTCGCGCTGCCTGTGTCTGTGCCACTGCAGCAGTGCTGCTGTCAAGAAGTCAATCACAGCCCAGACTACGCCCATTCCCCACCCACACCCTGAGCGTTCGCTGCTCTGCCAGGCAACACTTCCAGTGGCACATTTTCTTCAAAAAGGAAATGTGGGCAGAGTTAGACTCTGGTAAGGGGGTGAGTTACTCTGATGCTGCATCATAAAAATCTGCACCAACACCTACCTTCAGGTCCTGCTCAGCCTTCAGAGCCGCCTGTGTGCCTCTGGGTGCAAGGGAAGTACCAGAAGGCCCTCGGGGAGGGTGCTGACTGTGCTGCGGGTGCTGAGGCCGGGGGTGAGGCATGAGGCCCCCACCCATATTGGGTGAAATCGGAGGACCCATGGGAGACCGCTGAACCCCTCCTCCAAAGGAGTTTGCATGAGGAGGGCGAACCAGAGGAGACACAATGCTGGGCTGAGACAGAATCTGAAAGACGAGGAGCAAAGAAGGAAAAACGTCATCCAGTGAATTGCTGAATGTTATTCATCAGTAGGCATGGGGTCAGTTACGGGTATCAAGGTACGTAACAATTTCAAAAGGTTCAAAACCGGAAGCATTTTCTGTCATACACTTCCTACAGTTTTCATCTGAGACCTACGTTTTCTTTGACTATATGGAGGATAAACTAAGAAATATTATGGAAACATTTCTGATTGCAAAACCTCATGCGGTCATGTGACCAAACCTAAATAAACACCAACAATCACAAATTAAAGACCAAGCTGTTCCGATTCTAACGGTTGCAGGCTATCAGCAGCATGTCTCCAAGGCAGCAGACTCCAGGCTCGACTGTGGCAGATGGCAAAGCTAATTATCTGGCTAATGTCGGCTCGTTTTACCTGCTACGCTACAGAGCGCAGAAAAGCAAAGACGGATAATATTCTGCATTATAACAATTATATTTAGAGTTGCCAAATATTGCAGATGTTTATTCCATATTTGTATTTAAATTTCCCACCAGCCTGTGAATGTGTGTGTGGCAAGATGACTGAATGTAATGTAAAGCGCTTTGTGGTCCTCTGGCTGATAAAGAGCTATGCAAATGCAGGCCATTTACCATTTTTAATCATGCCTATCCCAGAGTGCAATCACACTCTGTAAACTAATATTTTTAGCTGAGTGGATGATTTCTAACTGCCCTTATTGCACTCCATATGCATATTTTTTTAATGGCTGAGATGCTAAGGCTCTCAAAATAGTGGGGGAAATTAGAGAATCCAAATTAAAGAATCAGATATTTAAGGGTTGATCATAATCTACAACAAAATATTCAGCAACAGTATCAAAAATACGTTTTCGGGACATTGTGCAGCTTTTTAATCGAACCCTTACTTTTTTCATCCCATTATCCATCCTTTTTTCTTTTTCAGTCAGGTGTTTGCAGGTTCCGTATTTTTATGCAAGGTTATCATACCATGAGCATCTCTCGTAATGGCCCCATGCCAAATCATCAGTGGATCATAAAACCGGTACAAAAAAATATGTTGAAATACATTTCATGTTACCTGTGGGTTGAACTGGCCGGGGAAATGTTGCGTCATTCTCATGCCTGCAGAGCTGGGCTGGAACTGCTTCTGGTAGAGCATGCTGTTTATCTTACTGGACTGGCTACTGGGAGATGTGGAGCTGGCCCTGCAGCATGCAGAGAGAAAACTATCAGTGATACAAATGGCAAGACAAGGGCATATGGAAGGTCCTGATTATGTATTTATAATATTTTTAACCCTGAGACCTGTATAGACATCATTACAATTATCTAATGAAGGTCCCCAACCTTTTTTTCGCCACGGACCGGTTTAATATCAGACAATATTTTCACGGACCGGCGGCAAATGATAACGGACAGTATAAAAAAGGGTTATTTTTAAAATTATAACTATAGACGTAAATCCAATGTGTATTCGCAGCTTTATTAACAGCGTCCTCCTAACATCGAACAGACATGACACGAGCATTAGTTTTTCAGATCTTCAACATTAACAGGCTTCATGTTAGACATCAAGTTAAATAACATTCCACTACCTCTTATCCTTCAAACAAATCCTCTGAAATAATAAAACAAGAAACTGCACCAACTGGCAGAGCCTCCAACTACTTTATTTCAGTATTTCTTGCAGAATTTTTAATTATTTTAGGTACCGTCACATAACATTAAACACAATTCAAGTTCAGAATTAGCTCCCTTTACTGTGCTTAAGACCCCAGGGACCACAGCTATATTATAAAAGGCACATTTGATTTTGCTGTATCCAAAGAGAAGGTGGTAAAAATAACTAAAACTACTGTAAAAGAGGGTTTGGTGTAGGGTTAATACCTTGATAACTAAATTAATTTAAGCATGATCCAACAGATTTGTCCACGATTACCTGTAAGGACTGGAGGTGGGTGTGGTGCTCCTGCAACTGACTGGAGGAGTTCCAGGCTTCACATCCATCCCACTGCCAAAGAGCTTGAGATCCATGTCCATCTGTAACAAGAAGAAAAACAAAAACAAAAAGCAAACCAACTGATTAGCCTGCTGTCAAAACTCCAAATTTGGGTAAGAGGAGCATGCATATGAAGTACAACACCTTGCTGGTTGGAGGCTGCATCATGTTATGGGTGGGTCCCAAGATGCCTCGGTAGGGCTGAGAAATGGGGGGCTGCCGGTTGATGTTGGGAGGCTGGGCTTGAGGAGGAGTGGGGGGAAGAGCCAGCAGGGGCTGACCTCCCCCTGAACCAAAGTTCGGTAGAGACAACTGGGAGCCAGGCAGAGGGACAGTCACCTACAGAAGCAATGAGTAAATTCATCAATGGGCAGGGAATTTAGCAGCTTATTTCACATCATCAGTTTATGTTTCCATTACCTGCTGCATCGCAGAGCTGGGAGATTGAGTGCTGCTATAGTAGCTACTCTGACCATGCTGTTGCACCTGCCCCGAGTACATGTTAGAATGCTGATTCATCCCCTGTCGAGCCTGAGCAGAGAGCAGAGTCAAATGCTTTATGTGCATGAACGTGACAATACACAGCTGAGTAGCAATACGTCACAGCGGCGCGGTGTGGTTACCTGCAGCAGGTGCGTATCAATGAGCTGGGACCCCCCCATCCCTGAGGGCTGGTTGAGCTGCGGCTCAAACAAAATGGGAATGTGCTGGGTGGAGGAGGGCTGTTGATAAGCCAGATTGGACTGAGGCTTACCCAGGTCAGAAGCTTGCACGCCAGCATAGCTGTGCAGGGACGGTCCAGGCAGCATCACAGACTGCTGTGACAAGTTGCTCTGCATGAACGCCTGCTGCGACCTAAGGGAGGACAGACCAGAAGGATCTAGAAATGGCTGCTTGAGTGTTTATGAGCTGCAGAGTGAATGTATGAGGATTTTGTTTTACCTGTAGGGCTGAAGTGGGGAGCTAAACAGGTCCTGTGGCTGAGAAACTGGTGGACCAGTGCTGAGTCCGAGCTGAGCCTGGTGAGTGTGTTGGTGTTGATGCTGGCCTTGCAGTGGAGCGTAGATCGGAATGGGAATCTGTTGCACCGCTGTCGGCTACACGATACAAAAACGAGGATCATTTATGCCTCCAAGGTGAAATGTTCAACATGTCTGCATTATGTTTCTTAAGCAACAAAAATCCCACCTGCGAGAGTCCAGGCTGGAAGCCTTGCTGCTGTGCCAGAGAAGGAGCAGCCAGACGAGGGTGTGGGGTACTAAAGAGGTGGCTAGTGTCCATGTAGAAGGCTGGAATCTGAGCTGCAGAACCTGATCAAGCCATTACTTGATTATCAGCAAGCCCTTAAGATCAAGGTTTTTGCTAGATACACATTGAGATGGAAGCAATATGAATTTCTCACCTGCTGCAGCCTGGGAGACGTACACCTGTGGGGTCTGTTGCTGCTGAGGCAGGAGGGGAGGCACACAGCCAAGCTGAGAGAAGCTGTTGTTACTGACGCTGCTGCTGGTGGACAGGCTTCCACCTTGGAGCTGCTGCGGCTTCACCTTGCAGATGTTAGGAGGGTCGGAGGCTGAGGTGGTCTTTGTGCTCAGAGATGATGTGGTATAGGTACCAGAACCTGCTGGTTGGAAACAAAGCTTTATAGCAACAAAATCATTTATTCCCTCTAAGGGTGGCAGGGACGACTTTAATACATGAAGTGGCAAGAGTCTGGATACATTTACCATCTACATGTGAAGTGAGAGATTAGTTACCTGACAGTGAGGTACTGGGGGTTACAGATGCCACAGGGATTTGCGGTATGGAGGCGGAGGAGAAAGACGAGTATGAGGAAGCACAAGAGGTGATGGGGGAGGAAGAGGTGGTGACTGGAGAGCTCTTCTCCAAACTCGGGGAGTTTTCCCAAGCTTTCCGAGCTGACTCCATCTGAGGACAGACGGTAAAACAATTGCTTAGTGAAATGTCATTAGAAAGCCTTTTTTTTCGCCTGATAGAGACCAAAATATTCCCTCACCTTTAGTGTTAGGTCAACAGTAGCAGGTGAAACTGTGGTGAGGCTGGAGCTCTGCTGTAGGGTCTCTCTGCGGGGAAGGGGCAGTGAGTGGGGGAGTGCCACCTGGGAAACAAATGGCAGTCAAAATGCAGGTTGAAACAATTATCTTAAAAAAAACAAAAAGCGTACAGGAATTAGGATTTGCACCCACATTGGCCACTAAGCTCTCCTCCATTTTGTTGCCTCCCGTGGGAACACTGTCAGCCAGAGAAGAAGACGGGGTGGTGTAGTCAGTGACAGACTCCTGGGAGGACAAGAAGGGAAGCAAGATTCATGTACTTATTATTTTTGGTGAACAGACCCACGACATCAGGGAACAGAGATTCTCCTTACCTTAGAGTTACTAGTGTACTCTGCTGAGGGGACTGTGATCATGCCCTCTATGTCTCCTCCAAGTTCTGGTACTGTGGTGTCACTGGTGGGAGGACTGGGGTCGGTGGCTCTGCTGACACCTCCTCCAGATACTCCTCCCTCCATCCCTTCAGCCTCTGCTCCACGAGCATCTTTGGCCTTGCGGTTCTTCAGATAGCGCTCTTTACCAATAGGACCTGGCTTATACTCCTTGGGTTCTACTGGTTCCATCTGAGGGAGCTAACCAAGACAGTTATTAAGAGAGGGCATAAACGACTGATATGAATCCACAGTATTCAACTGCATCCTAAAAGTTACCTTCTGGGTTTTAATGGGACCAGTTCGAGGTTGTTTCTGTCTTTGTTCTTTGGGAGCAGGTAGTTTGCTTTCGGAGACAGTCTCCAACAGAGTAGGTCCCCCGTCGCTGTCGGTGCTTCCGGCAGACGATGGGGCACCAAACTGAATACTGTCTATGCCCAACTCTACACTGACTTCGGCTCCAGGCTTCCCGCCCTACAAAAGTACAGATGTTATTAGGGCTGAACAATTAATTGCTAATGCAATAATATCGCAATATGGCAAAACGAGATTTTCTAATCGCAAAGGCTGCAATTTGACTGGTCACGAGGGCTGGGAGAGTCACGTGACGTTTGAGCAGCATGAAAAGTTAGAATTATTGAAGTGGTAAAGCCTCAGATTTGTTTAACATTGTTTTCATCTGTACTTTAGTATTTGTGATTTATTACTGTTTTGCTCTTGTTTAGCAGATCTTTGAAACACTTATTGTGACTGCTTACAAGACTGCAAGTCAAAGTATTCAGTAGGTTTACAACTGATTTTAGTAAATAATGAACTACTTTTTAAATTCAGTCATGCTTCGTTTGCCTTTAACTTAAGTCTAGCCTATGAGAATAATTAATTTATAATAAATTGATTTTTTATAATAGATTTTTTTGCTCGCATTACTTAAAAGCTCCTTGAGGAAATAATTGCAAATTAAATCTCAGTTGCAATATTGAACAAAAAAACCCCAAAAAACGCAATTACATTATTTTTCTAAATCATTCAGCCCTAGATGTTATTGAGGATCATCAGGTGGAACAACCAGTCAGTCTCAAACCACTACTTAAACCTACCTCAGATGACACCGTGCCTGTAAAGGAGGTTAAAGGTTTGTTCCAAGCGCTCACAGAGGGGGGCTGGGGAGGGCTGATGGGACCAACTGGAAGACAAAAATTACACATTTCCCACCAGCTGTTACAGCTAAAAATAGCTTCTTAAACAAAGATGAGAATGAGTCCTTCAGGAGTTTGTTAGAGTTTAATACAACAGGTTTGGCAGAACATGGAAGGACAGGGTGAATCATGAACAGTCCTGACCTCTTATCCCTAACCCTACCCTTCTAATCCAAACTCTAAAATAGTATTTAGCAATTTAGGTTTATCTTCTAACAGCATGAGCTCAGCTTCGGTGTCCAGCGTGTCTTCTTCCTGGCAGCCTGGAGTCTCCGATAGCGAACCGGGCATCCGTCTGACAAGGTCCGAACGTATGGTCGATATCTGCTGCTTGCTGACGTTTGCCCTGGCTGTCTGATACATTCCTCATCAGACACACACATTACACACAGAACGCCTTTGTTTTCTCTACATGACCTACTCTCCTAGATGCACTTACTAAATCAGGGAATATTATGTTATTAGGATGGGATTATTTATTCCCCCAACAGTGTACATAAATACCACCATGAGCTGAATAAACCATTCACACTTACGTTTCTTGACATCAGGAAGGACAGTGGAGCTTGCCACCTTGTTCTCCCACAGTTCTGTACCAAGAGTGCTGTGCGACTGCGCAGGCGCAGGGGGGAGGCTCTTTGAGGTGAACTCTCCAGTAGCAGGGGGAATGGAGGGTAGAGGGGCCACGGCTCCATCCAGACTTTGAGGAGCAGCAGCAGGCTGTGAAGGAGCGTGGTGAGGGTGCTGCGCAGCAGAGACTGGCGGCGGCTGCTGAGCAGCGGGCGCCGAGGCTACAGGAGGCTGAGGCGGGGCAGCTTGTTGTTGCTGTGGCTGCTGTGGATGTTGCTGCTGCTGTGAGGACTGCTTTTTGGCAAATCTTGGTGGCAGCTTTCCTCCACTTCCTCTGTTCTTTTCGCTGGAGCCTTTCTTACCCCAGTTCTGAAGGAGAAACATGAACTTACTTTTAGGCTCAATGACCTACCTTCCCAGTATGACATTTCTAAAAAAATGTTTCTCACTTTTTTTTTTTTTTACATCTAGACACGGTGTCTAGACATCTGGAACATTTATCTAGTTGGGTTTCATTATCTCTATTTTTCACAAGTCATGAAACGATACAACACTGAATGTTTTTTTGTATTTAGCTATTTAACAGCGTTTTCAGGAATCTGAGCCGATTCAGATGAGATCTATTTTAATATTTACAACACTCAGACTTCTCAAATCTTGACCGCATTTCCCTACATTAAAGATTGATTCTCTAAAGAAATTGATTCTGTGTTTAGTTAAAAAAAACAGTAGTTTTCATTTCTATTTTTTAGTTGTTTTAACCCATTTTACACATTAAGGGTGATGTTTAAAGCTCAAATCTAAACTTTTGACCTGTGGACCAAACAAGAAAGCAATAACATGTTTTACCTTTTCAAGAAATTTTTATGTTTTGGTATTAGATCAAAGAAACACGGGAAACTTGACTAAAAATTATGAAATCCAATTTAAATCCAGCCTTTTTATTATTATTAAAAGGGATCTTACTCTATCATAGAAAAGTTCAACAAATTCCTTACCTGAGATGTCTGCTCCTCCTTTTTGCGCTTCTCTTCATCCTGCAGCCGTTTCTGTTGCTTGCGGGAAACAACCTCTGTGAAACCATCATCGTTGGCACTGGACTGTGGATCCTCTGTGGTAGTAACCTCAGGATGGTCATCAATAATCACAACACCTACATTAAACAGAAGTTTATGAATACTTAAAGCATACGTATTTTATTTGCAAATGAAAAGGACAGGTTTAATTGATGCGTTTACTGACTTGCATAATTGTTGAGATCAAACTGGGAAAGAGCGTTCTCCTTTGGCTTCTTGGCGGTCTGTTTGGCCTCATCTTTGCGTCGTGTAGGCTGCTCTTTGGCAGGCCTCTGAGAGGTTCCTCCAGCTGCTGGGGCTGATGTCTCAGCGTTCTGCTGGGTTGGAGGGCTGTTTAGAAAAGAAACAGAAACATTAAAATTATAATCTTAATCTTGATCTGTCTTGTTTTGTTTGACAGTAACAGATCTAGATGGGAAAAAGGCCGATGCACAGAGAATTAAGATCGTTCTGATCCAATCCCAGGTATTGGACCAGGGTTCAGATCATGGCACTTTTGGAAACTCCAGATACCTGCTGAGGCTATGTTGCCTAAATTTCTTTGGGGACAACACATCTGCTGTCAACTACAGAAAGAATAAGAGACCGCAGTCTCTGGAACATCACTAGATCTAACAACGTCACTAGTTCCTGCTGGTTACTCATTCTGAAATATCCATACTTTGAGACAAAAAAAAATAATCTGTCAATCTGAGTTTTTTTTAAATGGATTTAGGCTTAATTTTCTGTGTGATTTAGAAATAATGAACAAACAATGTGTTGGATTACAATCCAGCAATGTCGTAAAAAGCACTACTTTTGTTACTTGTTTATCTGGTAAGTTAAATCACCACTTTAAAATCGATAACAGATTTTACAGATCTGGACTAATAGGTGCTTTAAAGCATAGATTATAATTTTTCTAAACTTATTCTCTAAAGAGTATTAAAAAAAAGTTTCGGTGCTTTGTTTGGAGCCTAAACCAGACTCTCAGGTACCAATTCTATACTTCAATCCTGATAAAAACCTAATGATTTTTCTTCTCTTTTTTACTGTACTTTAAATCTCTGAGTTTAGACATTAATTTAAAAATGAGTATCTGAAACTGAAGAGTGTTTCTAGATGACTCATCTACAAAAAATCTGCAACTACCTCCAGATAATTTTACCTTTGGAGTTTAAGGCTAACAGGTTTGTTGTGAAAGGTGCCAAAAGTTGTGAAAATTCACTTGGTGAAATGAGAGCAAGCACAAGATGTCAAAAAGGAGAGTTTTCAGGACATATGGAAAGTTAGACCAACACATTAGATAGGGGGATGAATGAATGAACTGACTGCAAGGATGGATGGAGAGAGAAAAACAAGTGAATGGATGCATGGCTGGATGAACAGATTGATAAAATCTTTACATAATGGAATAGTGTTTAAAGTCTGAAAACAAATATTTTTCCATAATCTATTTTATGCTTCTCCAGACAAGGAAAACACTACAACCAAACCCCAGATTTTTCAGACCGTGTAGGATCCCCCTACAGATGTTTGGGTTTAGTCTGTGGTATTTAGCACCAATCTCAATTATTTACAGAAACTTCAGAAAGGCTTACTGTCTGCAGCACACTGTTCGAGTCAATTTCTTTGTGAAAATGTTAATGGAAGGACACAAAGACCAACAGCAGAAAGAAGCCCATTGTTTTAAACTCACCCTTTGCGGCCGGCCTTGCCGCCTCCTCTCCTCTCTCCCTTGCCTCCTGCATAACTTCGGCCTGGTTTGGCTCCGCTGTTGCCTCTGCGATTCTGCCTCTCCGCAGGTCTCTGGCTTGAGAAACTCCTCTTTGCTGCTTGGGATCCCTCTCGCCTTTGAGTCACACCTCCATCGGGCGGACTTTTATTGGGCGTCAAAGTGCCCTGAGGGGGAGTGGGTGCTGGGGCAGAGGCTACCTCGTTAGCAGCCTCCAGTGCTCCTTTCCTCTCCTCTCGTTCTCTCCTTTCATTGAAGTCGCTGCTCTCAGAAGCAGTTTCCCACTCCTCGTTGGCTTGATCTGAAGAGTTCTGGTTCGACAAGTCGGGGGACTTGCTACCTGCTGCAGTGATGGTGGGACTGCTGGTCACAGGCAGGGAGGTCTCTACGGAAGAGGTTTGGTCATGTGCAGGTGCAGCCGCTGCCACCTCTGGGGGCGCAGTTAGAGGAGTTCCAGGAGCTCTAGACATTGTTGGAGAGAGGGACGCCACAGCGGGAGTAGAACTAGGGGCAGCTGAAGCAGGCACAAAGGGCAGCAAAACAGGAGGACTAGCAGCATTATCTCCAGTACCGAACACTGCAGCCTCTCGCTCTTTCAAGCGCCTAAAGCGCGGAGGTTTATCCTGCCTTGGCGGTCGAGCTGGTCGAGATCGACGAGGCCTCTCTCTGCTGCTCTGAGGAGGCCCCTCTCCAAATTTCTTCCCCTCTAATTTCAGGGGTCGACGATCAGTAGGCGGATTGTCGTATCTTGTTGCAGACTCTGCATCCTCAGGCCGGAACGTCTCCATCGGTTTAGAAGGCCACTGAGAGGAAGAGTCTCTGGGTCCTGGCCTTCTAAGAGGGGCTGAGCGAGGACCTCCACGCTCTCTTGCGCACCCTCGTCTGCTGTATAATCCCCCTCTTCCTCGCCGAGAAGGCTCTCCCTTGGGAAGAAATCCTGGTTTGGGCCGGGTGTCGTCATCCCCTCTCATTCCAGCCTTTTCCCCGACATGAACCGGCTCGAAGCCAAACTTGTAGGGTCCTGAACGCCCTTCACCAGGGAGCTCTCTTCTTAGTGGACGACTAGGTTTGGTACTCGGCTCCCGGTCAGAGGGTCCGGTGTCACTGGCTGATTCTCTCCCACCTTCGCTTTCAGAGTCTGTGTCCGAACCACGCCGCCGTCTACGCTTTGGAATGACTTCAAAGTCTGAGCTTTCGCTGCGCGTCTCACTTTCTTCCCTGTTGCGAAAGGCAGCAGCGCCTCCAGCAGAGGGTAAATCAGAGCGCAATCGAGGCTCCCGGTAGGGGTACTCAGGCCGGCTACGGCCACGACTTCCCCTGCCACGACCGCTGTAAGTTCCTCTGTAGCTCCGTCCTCTGGAGTAGTACTCCCCTCGCCCGCGTCCTTTGAAATTCGAATCGATGGGCCATTCCCTCTCCTTGTCAGCTTCCTTGTCCCTCTCTCGGTCCTTGTCCCTCTCTCGGTCCCTGTCCCTGTCCCTGTCTCGGTCCCTGTCCCGTTCCCGCTCTTCTCTTCTGTAGGCACGCGCAGGAAGATTTGATTCTTTCCGGCTGGGCAGTTTTGGTTCTGGATGCTTGTCATTACTGGGCAGTTTGTCTGCTTTCTCTTCCTGGGAGGAAGAGGTGGGTACCCCCGAAGAAGGCTGCGAGTCTCTGGCCCTATGGTGGGCAGCTGGGGCCTCATCCGCCTCAGCAGGTTCCTTTTTCCCATCACCCTGAGCTCGAGAGCTTTCAGACACAACTGCAGCCACTGATGGAGCTTTAGCTGACTGGTCCTTTTTGGACCGTTCGCCTTTATCCCCCCTCTCGTGACGTTTCTCCCGCTCTTCTCGCTGCTCCCTCTCTTCTTTCATGTCCCTCAGGACAGGCTTTTTAATCGGGCCCGACCTGCGAACAGGTCTCTCTCCTCCTGGTCCGTCTCTGCGACCAGACCCTGATCTCCCACCCCAACGGAGTTCGGCTTTCTGCTTGCTTGGTGCTGGCAGAGGTAGCTTCTCTGGTTTGAGTAATCCATCTGCTGGAGGTGTAGCCCTGTTGCTATTTACGGCAGCCTGGGAGTAGAGCTCACTTTGGGGCTTATCAGCAGCCCGCTCCCCTGTGTCCTGGAGCTCTAGTGATTTTGTTGCTAGGGGTAGCCCATCAAACCTGGGCTCATCCAGCTTAAGGGAGTGGGTGGAACCCTGAGAGACACTTCTCTGGAGCACGGCTTGACCAAGGACCTCCACCTCTTCCCCACTAGGTAGTACCCGCTCATCAGCAGCAAAGGCTGAGCTCACAGGGGCTCTATCTAGGGGCACAGAGACATCCTCCGGGCCCTGAGGAAATGTGGACAGGGATTCTGAGTCCCGAAAGAAGTTTTTACGAGAGTCCACCGCTCCGTGATCTGGAGCATAAATACCTGGTAGACCCCTGTCCAGATCCAAACCAGAGTCCATTCTAAAAAAGAAGCAGTTGTAATTAGACCGAAAATTAGTTCTAACAAGTTAAACCAAAATATTACAATAAACTGACAGTTTTACTGCAATAAGTTTTTCCATACCTTTGCTCCTTACTATCCTCACGTCCTTTTGGGGGAGTTACAGAGGGTAATGGTTCTGACTGTGGGTATGGGTCTGATCCCCATACCATTCGTGAGTCTGAGGGAAAGCTGTGGTCTCGAACTGGTCGGGACAAGTGGTCAAATGAATCGGAGCTAGAACTGGAGTTGTCGCCTGGTTCTCTGCGTACAATCTGCTTCTGAGGCATTCTCCCTGGAAACGATGAGAACAAACCCGATCAGCTGATCCGACAGTCATCGTTAATGTTGATGTTTACAAACACTATGAAAAGGCACATCATCTTTCCCCTCCCTTACTGTCTGACAATAAGTTACTCGAAATGTATGCGCTTGTGCTCACCAGGGTGAATGTTTGCAGGGATGTCCATAGGGGGGCGGCCCGTCATCATGCGGGGGTCCATGTAGGACTGCATCATGAGCCAGCGGGGGTCAAACCCCATGGAGGGCAAGTGTTGGTGGTGGGGGCCCATTGGTTGATACATGGAGCGGTGCTGCTGCTGCTGGGTAGCTGGAACGCTGCCGCCACCCGATGGGGACACAGAACCTCCACTTTGCTGTTGCTGCCATTGTTGCTGCTTCATCTGCTCCTGTGGAGTCAATGATTTAACATTTTAAATCAAACTGATCCATTTTTATTGGTTACAACCAGTAAGGAACTGCGTCATATTTGACTAATGTCTAAATTAGGTACCATGTCATCTACAAAATTACAAGTATAACTGTTTGGGAGAGAAATCCAAGTTTTCTTTTAATAATTACATCACCATCAATTACACAATGTAGAAAACTCACAAAGCTTATCAAATGAAATCCACTGAACAACACTGAAAATTGATAAACAGTCTTTGAATGTTATGTTTCCTCAACAATCTTAGGAGTTTTTGGCTTCTGGAGCCCCAGTTTCAGTGATCCAATAATCAAAGAGGTTTGAACAGAATGTTGGTTTAAATTGGAAAGAGATTTTTGTCTCATCAGAGAACAATCGCTTAAGGAAATGAGAACTTGAACCAAAGAGTTGAATCAAAAACAAACTGAGGGGCAGAAAACTGGCTAGAGTCCATCACTGTAGTAACCTCTTCCTCATGCAGAGTTTCTCAGGAACAACACATGAAGTTACTGAAGACCTTGTAGCATGTTTGCAAAAATTACAAATATCTCCATAGTAAAATATTTTTTATATGAACACGACAGTCTGTTCTCCTCCAATGTGGGATTAAGTCATTTTAAGTGAGCTAGAGTGAAAAGTTAGTTAAAAACTAAAAACAAGGTCTTTAATCTGTGACAGCACCATTCCTAGGTGATGCCATCTCACACTGACAACACTTTACAGTATAGAAGCTGTTACTACAAGAGAAATTCTCAAAGTTGGCCTTTCTCAGAATCAGTGAGCGATAAGTTGAAGGAGACCTTTTTGGTAATGCTAAAGGAGCTAAAGTAACGCAATTAAAACCGTTTTAAAATGTCAGCTCTACCACTACTTTTAAAAGCTGTTCTCTTACCTATCAGCTCTGCTACAGATATAAATGATCGATTCATTGCAAGAAGACTTAAACATATTTGGAATTGTGATCCTTGATCTTATGTTCTAGCTCTTATTGAGAAATAGGAATCTGCTCAAATTGGTAGAGGATGAAAGCTAAAGAAAAAAAAGGATTAGAAATCTGCCATGAACTACTCTACTCGCTTCACCCATCCCTCCTGAGTTTATGAAAAGTCCATCATGTAACACTAAACTAAAAGTTTTTCCACATCTTGACGGAGCAAACAAATAATAAAGGTTTTGAATTATTTTTGTATTCAAATTAATAGTTCTGATTTACTGAGGTTTTATGGCCATGGTAGATCCATGAAGTTATCATCCCGGTTCTTGAACGTTCCAAGAACTAAACACAAACATTGGGGTGACCGGGCTTTTCTCGGTCATGGCACCCAGACTCTGGAACAAGGTTCCTCTGGATGTACGCTCAATCTCTGACCTGGCCCTTTTTAAATCCAGGCTCAATACCTTTCTATTCAGGAAGGTGTTCAATACTCAATGGTAATGTGACATTTTCTTCCAGATTTCTAACTTGTATTATTTTCTTTTGTTTAGCTTTTTAATGATCTTTGTAGAGCACTTTGGCTGTATGATTTGTTTTGTTAAGCGGTACATAAAAACATAAAAAACAAAACAAAAAAACCCGAAATGACCATATGAATGACAAACAAAACTGACTGGAAGCTGCTGACACACAATGCCATAACTGAGTCTACAAAGTCTTGAAGAAGTTAGGGCACCTATTTCAGACAGTTTTACCTGTTGTCTGAGGAAACGTGGTGGCAAAGACTTTTGAAACTGTTTAGAGTAGCCTGAGATCACAGAGGGACGCATAGCAGCTGCTGCCTCTCCTTCCAGCTGTGGAGGTGCGATGGAGACTTCATCCCCTCCAGGAGGTTCCATGTGGGACAGGGACAGGTGGGGCTCATCCACTGCAAAACATTAGAATCTAAGAATAGGACGAAATTCAACCCATATATTAACAAAACGTTTGCAAAGACTTGGCCTACCTCTGTTGTCCTCCATGTTAAAATAGTCCCGAATGGGTGTTGATGTCTGATCCGTCTGGTTCTCCTGCACCAATGGACCAACCTCAGGCAGAGAGGTTTCTCCCTCACCCTGAGGCTCCGGGGCTATAGTTATTGGTCTTTGGACCGGAGGACTGGCCTGTTGAGCCAGCTCAGGCTCTTCCTCAGCGGTTGGCTCCGCTCGCTCCAGCCTTTCCCTGTCTCGATCCCCGCTCTCAGACAAAGGTACTTGTACAACTGGGACCTCCGACTGTGGCACTGGAATCGAGGGTACAGGACTGGACGCAGGAACAGATGCTGATAGGACTTCCTCCCCAGCAGCTCCTGATTCTTCATTAGAGGTCGGATCACTGGCAGGTTTGCCCTCGTTGGCCTGTCGGTGTTTCTCATTTAGACGTTTCAGTTTTTCAGCGCAAGCAGCAAGCCTTTGTTCTTCCATGCGCCGCTCTTCTTCTTCTCTCCTCCGTCTTGCTCGCTCCACAGCTTCAGAAACTTCAGACTGCTTCTTTCGCTTCTGTCGCCAAGCGTCAGAATCCTCGTCAGCTCCCGGTGCTGCTGTCGCCTGCGGCTTGTTAACCCGTGGAGCACTGCTACCCACAGATCGAGCGCCACTCTACAAGCAAAAACAACAACACAGACTAAGAAAAAGGCCATTAAAAAGGTTTGAACACCCGATTGTGGGCTTATTTTATCCAAATATGCTTTACCTGGTAGTCCTGTGAAGCAGTTGATTTGTTGTACTTCCCCATACTGCCAGGTGATGGCGCTCTAGGATCAACACTGTCAGCCCAGGAGGACTTGGTGCCCCCTCGTTCTTCAGGTCCCTCCTTCCAGCCTTCTTGATGGTCTGCTGTCCGAGACCTTATCCACTCCCTGACAAAACACAGTTGAAGGAAGAAACTATTTTGTATTGAGATTGTAAAATCTACGGTAATATAGAAAGATTCTGAGCAACCGTTTAGGTTTTCATAGTTTGGAACAATTTACTGAAACAGTTACATTTCTAGGGTGAAAAGTAGAGCTGAACAGAGACATCTCCAGCTTCTTTTTTTTGCACGTCATACCCAAATAAATTTTTTTTTGGGAAGAGCACGGTTATTCTGGGATAAAGTCTGAACTTGTAATGGGCAATATAAAAAGGTATAAGGTAGAAATTATATAAACTTAGCCAAAGGTAGAGATTTTGACTATACCGGCCTACCACAGTTTGCTGTTTTCCATTTAATGGAAAAGAAACCTGTTGAACTTTAAGCATTTTTAATTCAAATATGTGCAAGCTTATTTTTGTGCCAGATTAAATGTATAAACAAAAACAACCAACCAGGAAAGCAGACAATTTTGAACTTTGTGTTTTTGTAACATTTAGCTTTTAATTTATTTAAAATATCTTCATCTTTATGTTATGAGAATTTTTGTGTTGTCTTTTTTTGTGAAAAATTGTTCATTTTTTTAAGGCATTTTGCACATGGATTGATTTAAATGGCATTCTATACTTTTATGAAGCTATTCTGCTGCAATGTATCTGGAAAGTGGGAATGTTCATAAACATCATTTTGTCATTTTGACACACAAAAAGAATATATTGCAATAGATATCATCGCACACGCAGATGCTCTTCCTCATATTCCATGTCAAGTGGATCCAACACTGGTTTCACAGTACTCCAATACGAAACTGGTCGAATCAAAATCTGGCCATGCCAGGACTTTTCCATAAAGAACTTACAAAAACAGGTTTTAAAGCCCTACAGAAAGTGTAGAAAATGGTTGTTCAAGATTACTTTAAAATGATAAATTACCAAACAGTGAGTTTCTCCAGCAATTAGACAGCAAAAGACGATATTACTGTAGGGTGCATCCGTTTCAGAGACTGACCTGCATTTTTCTTTTGACAATATAATTAAGCAAAGATTCTCAGGCATATGGAGAAATATACAAGGCTCTAAAAGCTTCTTTAAATGAGACATCACCTGTTACTAAAGTGAAGAACTACTCCCTATCATAGTCTTTCACGCCTTTAAAATAAATTCTAGTCAAAAAATTTTATTTTTTATTTTTTTAAAAGGTGCTTTTCTGACCCTTTCAGTAAAACCCGTATTGTCTTGCGAGAGTGCACGCGATATTTCAGCGTTCCCGGATGTTCATTATAATAATGCAAATGAGGACTGTGTTGATTTGTCGTAGGAAGGAGGGGGGGATGACGCTCCACTGCAACACTCTCCAAAAATCAACATGGCTCACGTTATGAATGAACCCGACCTCGCCGCGACCTACGGAATCCAACCGTTTATGAACGAGCCCGACTCCGAAACCAGAGCTGGAAAGTGAAGATGTCGAACAGATTGAAGGACGTCTACAGCAAGATGCATCGGAATGGTAAAGGCAACCATTTGATCAATAACTTGATAAAACGCTTGTTAATTTCTACCAAATAGGGTTGCCTTCTTATAAAGTTGATTATTACAATAACAGCGATGTAGTCTTCTTCAGTAATGGCGACGGGGCTCGGCTGAATGTGAGGGTGAGAGGGACGGGGCGAGCTTCAGCAGCATTGGTCTGCTATGTTCATAAATGGCAAAATCCTGTCGTTTTGACGCAATACCGGCACAGAAATCAAAACCACGTTTTTGAGGGCACATGCACGTGAAGTGCACGTGGGGTGGTTAGAGAAGCCAATGGTAAACAAATTCTGCAATTTTTAATGTTGGCTTACTGCCCAGTGTAAAATCATTAGGGAAACCATATCATACATGTTTTCAAGTTGAAAAAATGAAAATTTCAGGTGATGACCCCATCAAAGTGTTGTCACACAGTTATAAATAGAAGGAAACTAAAAAGTCTCAGAGTGGATTAAATAAGTAAAGATGAACTAACTAATCTAAAAAAGGGTTCTCACCAGTTTTCTCCTTTGTCTTTAGCAGCTTGGTTTTCCTCATCGTCGCTGAAGTTCAGTTTCTCGGTGTAGTCCACCTCCATCTGAGCTCCTGAATAGCACAAAGTACAAAAATTCAAGTGATACTTCAATGACAAAAACCTGAGATGAGATTTTTAAAAGGAGTTCACTCAAAGGTGATCAACGAGCAGCAAATACTAGCCAAGATAAAGCTACTGACCTGCCCAACCCTCATCAGCATCGGTGTCTAAATTGTCGAGCTCCTTTAGTTCGGTTGCACTGATGATTGAGGGTCTGTCGGGGTCTTGGAGCCAGGATTGAGGGGGCGGCTGCTGGGGCCGGGCTGAACGGGAACCCCTGAGGATCCAACAGAGGGTAAAACAAAAACAAGCTTATATATAGTGTTCAGGCAAGACATTAACGTTAGTGCTGACAAGAGATTAAAAAAATGAGTAGAGATTAATTAAACATGTGTAATTAATCTAACTAATCTCACCTAATAGTTGCTGAGAAATTCCCTCATCTTGAGGTATTTTAATTTAAATTCATTATATTATTGTGGCAGACCAAAAGATCGAGATATTTTTAACAGACTTGAACAGATGCAGTCCCAGCCATTTACATTCCGTTGTCTTTTAGACTAGTCCCAAGTGCTGCCTACAACCTTCGACTTCAAGCATGTGAAATTCATTAGCATTCTGGGGTAAATATCTGTCCTCCGACCCCAGCTGGACCTGGACGGGCGGACGGAGCTGCTGTGTGCGGACTGGCCGCCTGCTGTGAGTGCTCTGGGGCGGGAGAGGAGCCCACGGCAGCACCGCTGCTCAGTGAGAAGTGTAAAGACTAGTTTATACTTCTGTCAGCAAGTTTGCTCCCACACGCACACAGAGACATTTTTCTTTTATAATTCTCTGTTGGTGTTTTTCAGTGTTGCAAAACAATTTTCCACCAGGACAGCCGGGGGTGCAGACCTTTTCTGGCGGGTCTAAACCATTGCAGTGACGTTTCTGGTCAACGAAAGTTTATTTTCTTCAGGTTTTAAACGCACATCCACTCAAGGAGCAATGGCCGACAGAGAGCGAGTTTTGACTGAGCTGGAATGCTTTTTACTAGAAGTGCTGCTCATTGAATATTGTAAAAATGCGTGTAAACACAAACAGCGGATTGTTTGGTTGTTCTCTAAACCTACGGGTGTTCAATAATCACCAAAAGTTTCAATATCTCTTTACATTGGCCTAAAAAATTTATGTATTTAAAAAGTAGGAAACACCTTGATTTCGTAAACTGTACTTTCGTTATTTTGCTACACTAATACAAGTTGTAATACTTTGTAATACATTTCACGCAGCTGCGTGAATCATTGAAAGAAATAATGAAGTGGCCACTTAAATGGGACCCACTGTACTTACCCGGGCTTTAATACGTGGCACTTGGTTGCACGTAAAAAAAAAAAAAAAAAAGAGACTGATGAACCGAGCTGTAAAGCACAACAATGTATTTTCGTGGTGGACCAGTCGCTGATGCCAAAAAGTTAAAAAAATAAATAAAACTTAACGTCCAGATTTTTTCCTCAATCACCCATAAGGAGGGCGATCAGGATCCAGCTACTACTCTAGGTTGTTCTCCTCCCAGGTAACTGTGCGGCGATCCTTGCTCGCTTCTCAAAACAGAGGTGAAAGAAATTTAATTCCATAGAGACAGCGAGCTCAGACAGTGACCGCGAGCTCACAGAGATTGACGGCGAGCGCATAGAGAGTGGTCTTTATGCTCGCCGATTATGGTTTTTCTGCGCGCGGATTTCGGCACTAATAAAACACGATACCGTGTGCGCAAGTAATCACTCGCGATGTTCCAGCCAGTGGGTTTTGCTGTCCTGCTTCAGCTTCTTTCATGTGCAGCCTAACAAGTTTTTGCGCACCTGTAACAAAGCAGCTGATTGCTGCGCTCCTCCTCCTGACTAATCCAGATGCATTCAGTTTTTCTCTCGGAGCTTCACAGAGGGAAAACAAATGCGAACAAAACACACTAAATCCACACAAACAAACCATGCAAAATAAATACAAAAATATACAAATACTTCCCACTGTGCAACACATACGGATTAGTTAGCCTGTATTCTCAATGTTTACAGAGCAGTCCCTGCAAAGTTTTTAGTTAAACTATAGAAGAGACTATAGGATTAGTGTGTGTCTGACATTGTGGGGGGCGTTTTATCACGATGGTGGCTCTCCATCATGATGGACGATGCTATCGTCCATCGCCACAACCCTAATCTAGTGTCCAAAAGCTGCATTGACTACTAATTCCATTGACTATAGAGCACCATTGCGGTGAAATGATCCGGGGCTGATGTTGGGCTGACCAATCACAGACGTGCAATAACTGGGCTCTACTCCGTGCGTCCTTGCGCGAGTTACGAAGAGCCCTTGCGTCGACGGATAATGGCATTGCGTGCCTCTGCACCTCTGCAGACGGAGAAGTATAAACTAGGCTAAACCAAGCAATGCGCCTCACGTTAGCGTCTCCGATAACACTGAATAAAGTCGCTAGATTTGTTGCTAGCTGCCTTTTTTTAAAGTGTTGTAGAGGGGTCTAAAACTCGGCAAATATAGCGACAAAGTTGCTAAGTTGGCAGCAATGTCTGCAACTCAGATCCCCTTCTCACCTTGCCCACTACAACAGACGCCAGTCAACTTATGAAAAGCAGACGTATCAATGTCCACTTCAGGGTGTGGTTAACCCCTGATAACTCAAGCAGATGAAGCCCAAAGCATAAAAATGGATTTCATTTAAAAAGCAACTCACATGCAGAAACAGTAAAGTTAAAGATTAAAAAGTAGATTTACGCAATAAAAAAACAAACAAAAAAAACGTGCGCTGTAAATATGGCAGTAATTAATTAATCGCAACACTATAATTTGACACCCCTAATTAAAATATCATTAAAGAAAGAGAAGAATACTTTTCCTGTCAGCGTCATATTGTTATGGCTGAGTAGTGTATTGTGGTATCTTGCAACTATTAAATGTTATTTATTAAATACAGATTAATAAAACTTACTTTCCCCCATCCTGTGGCACAGGGTATCTGAAGTTCCCCTGTCCTGG
The DNA here is from genome assembly GCA_963556495.2 of Valencia hispanica. NCBI lineage: Eukaryota > Metazoa > Chordata > Actinopteri > Cyprinodontiformes > Valenciidae > Valencia > Valencia hispanica. The sequence goes on from OY747705.1 coordinate 17,055,108, forward strand.
GGCAAAGGTCATTTGTGGATAAGCATGGAACATCTACAAACAAAACAGTTATTGTCACAAACTAAAAAGCACTAGATTTCACCGCTTCTGGCATCTTTATCAAACGTGACTTACATAAGGCGGCATCATGCTCCTGAAAGCTGGGTCAAAGTGAGTAGGCACCCCTGCAGGAGGTTGCTGCCCCCCATTAAGTTTAGGCTGAGAAGTGACAGAGGGGGGGGGCCTCTCTCGGCCATCCTTTTTCTCCCTTTGACCTTCGGTTGTTGCATTTCGGCCAGTTTCCTCAGCTTCAGCGGGTGGTGTGGCGGTACCAAGGCTCGTACTACCCTCCTCCTGAGGCTTGGCGTCCATTTCAGGGGGGCTGGTTGCAGAGTTCAAATTCCTGCCTCCACCTTCGCGCCAACTGCCGACATCTATTACAATCATCACAAAAGGGAGGGAAGTGTTGAAAATTTCCTGGTTGTTAAACATGACCAAATTAAGCTAACTTTAGAGTCATTAAAATATATAGATATTAATAAATATATGGTTTAATTCAAAGTGCAAGCAGATCTTTTAAAAGATTTGGTCTAGTGAGTTCCCAGTCCTTTGAAAACAATTTTAAGACCTAGATACAGAAGCTCTCTGGTCCGGCTTTCAATATGGAACCTAGAAAAAGCAAGTGGCTGTAAGAAAGGAAGGATGGACAGACAACGATACAAAGACAAAGGGATAGAATGAGGGATTGTAAACAACTGGACTGATTGATGAAAAGACAGGTGGACAAAGGCAGATTAATAATTGATATAGGACAAATGGATGGACAGATAAATGGCTGAATGGATGGATAAGGGACAATAGGACCGATGATGGATGAATGATAAATGGAGAGACAAAAATGACGGTTGGATGGATGGCTTGATCGTGGACAAAATGGACTGATTAGTGGACAGACGGATCAAGGAAAAATGGATAATGGACACAAAAAAAGGGTGAAAAAAATGAATGGACAAAGGAATAATGAATGAAACCATACATTTTTTTAGACAATGGAATAAGGTCTGCAAATACAAAAATTTCCACACTCTGGTTGGGGTTTGGCACAAACGTTGAAACCTCCCACAACTAAAAAACGACTCTTATTTTAGAGAGTTTGCAAAAAAATTATATAAAGAATAAAGTAAAAACAAAAATGCTTAACACATAATTAGGACATTACAAATCTCACAAATTGCAGTACATGTCAAAGTTTGTTTATCTGACTTTTCTTCTGCAAGGTGCTTCATACTAAACTTAAGTGTATCCATCTGTGGTACAAATAAAACATAAGCAGAACTTTGAAGACATGCCCTCTTTAAGGGTGGTTAATCCCCCCCCCTCCAGCTCATTTTTATAAACCATTTGGTCCAACACAAGCTCATGTTTATGTGTGCGTGTGGCCCTACTTTGTGGTCTGAGGCTTGGGCCTGGTCCGTAAGGCTCTTCATCTTGACCCTCGCCTTTCTCCGCTTCACCAGCTGCCTGCAGGCTGGGAAACTCTTGATGAAAGTGGGTGCTTACGCGAGGAGATCCTTCATTAAAAAACAAACAATAAAAAACAACAAAACACCACATTGTTAGGTTTTATAGATTACGAGGCTGATTGAAGGCTGGGACTCCCCCCAAAAGGGCCATAAATCAGCACTTCCAGTCCAAAATAGTTAAAAGTACCCACACATCTTGAACTTTTTCACACTGTCACACTACAACCACAGAGTTAAGGATAATTTATTAAAAGTATGTCAAACAAAAAAAGGAAATCAAACATTTAAATAAAAGAAAGAAAGAAAAAAAAAAGAGTTGCATCTCCGAATGTCTTAATCTGGAGATCCACAGCGCAGGTAAGGGGAATCGTTGGAAGAGAATCAGTCGTAAACCTAACAAATCTGGAAACATGGAAGAGTGGTGAGAAGAAACCAGCTGTTGAAAAGAAAGCCATAAGAAGACCAGTCCAATGTTTGCCACAAACCACGTAGTGGAAACCCAGAAAACAGGGTAAGGAAGTTGCTCAAGACGGATTATCTAAAAGCATTCTCTTTAATAGGCCTATAACATGAAAGTTTCGTCTTTTATCATCTTCTGCCAAACCTCCTTGTTTAACACTAGCAGATGGAGCTAAAATTTAAAAATTTTATATTTAAAAATTTAACAGTGGCATCGCCTGGCCTGGGCATTCCCGGCTCTAGACCCGAACATTTCTCCTCAAGCCCCGAATATTTTTTTCACCCCAGAAGGAATAAGTTTACATTTACTGAGCCGCCCTATAACATTAACGAAGAAGGTAGTTTTGTAATTTCCTGGCTTCTGTGAATGCAACAGAGCCACGACGATATGACCGATCAGAGAGGAGTTGTGCGGGGAATGTTCCGTCTGTTATTGGCTGACAGCCCAGTGTTTAATATAACCTCCAGAGCGATCCTGACAGAAAATGCACATCCGTTGATTTCTGACAGAAATAAGAGGGACAATTCTTTAGTAGCGACAGCTGGCAGTGGGCGGCAAGACTCTGGGCCAACACATAAAACAGGTAAACAAACAATTTAGATATTTCATGTCTATTTGTGAAAACACGTCAGCCGGACAAAATCTTCGGACATTTTGGACCGACATGCGTTGGTTTGCGTCTCCCCACAGTGCAGCTCATTACAAGCTTTCTCCCGGCCCGTAACTGGCCTCTTGATTTAACCAGCACCAGAACACCAGAACCTTCTGCACAAAGCTCCAAAACAGAGACTTTTCTAAGAGTTAGAATTAATAACGGTATTTATTAATGTGGGTCAGACCCGCTGTGTTTAACCCTAAAGTGAATCTAATTCTGTACGTCTTATTCAAAATGATTATAGGTAATAATATTTGAATATTATGTTTATATAATGTTTATAAAAGCCTAAAAATACTTCATTAAGACTGGGGAGCAGGGGTGTACCTAGGAAGTTTTTAAAGAGGGCCAAATGGGGGCCAGTGATTATCTTGAGGTGTCACACTAAAATAAAAGCCGGGCTGTAATACAAAGGGGGCGGGGCCTTGAGTGACAGACAGAATCACAACACAGGGGTTAAAAGACTGATTTAAATATAAATACTTAAAACCCATAAATAATTCTAACTAATTAAAGCTGTTTCTCTGTCTTATTCATTAAAATATTAGCTACACAAGAAGTGATAATGTAGCATCTTCATACAGAATAGAAGGAGCTGCTTCAGAAAGCAAGGCAGAAATCACTGACTAATCAACGACTGATTTAACATTTTGACCGATGAATGTCTGGGAGGAAACAAATCAGAGTATATTACTAGAATAAACTAGACTACAGCACTAATTAAATCAACAGTTTTACTTTAGTTCTGAGGTAAAAGACTGCTGTCTTGACTGGGACTGAGCTACCTTGGCGGAGGTCTGCGCTCTCAGAGTGCTTTTCTAGTTAAAACTATATAAAAGTGACCCAATTCTTCCCAAAAATGACACTTGAATGCTAATCATGTTGCAAAGGTCAGTTCCTTTTATGATTACTTTTTGATAACATCTATTAAGATAAAAGAAATCTAATGTTATACTCTGTTTACAGATGACCTAGACAGGACAGAGAATGATGAGAAGAGCAGCAGACACAGAGGTCCACCATGCAACCTGACACAGAACTAACTTTTGTGCTCGTCAGGGAAAGAAAAAAAAAGATAATAATTGTTACCTTTTGACTCATTTTATCATCCTGTTTGACCCAATATTAATACTGATTTTAGAGATCTTCTTTACACTGTCACGTTTAAGTTTGAAAATAAATACATTTTGAAGTACATATCGCTGTATTTGGCTTTAAACAAGTTGCTACAATGCTCAAGAAAGCTTGAATAAAAAGCCTTTTTACTGCGTAGGTTTCCCCAGATTCCTCTAAGAGGGTGCGGGCTCAGCCCAAAATGTTTCCAGGTCCAGGAAACACCCCTGAAATTTAGGTATGAAACTTTTGGAGCAGATGGCAGAATATTTACCATCAAGCTGCGGCTGCTTGTTGTTTGCCCAGGAGCGGCTTCCCCCAGTAGAAACCTCTTGAGGCTGGAGTGGTGCTGGTTTGTTCTGGGGTGGGGGAGTTTCCTGTTGCCTGTAGCAGATAACAGCAAATTTACACACTTTTCTTCTATTTTTTTTTATTAAATGACCAACTTTTATTTTTCCAATAATCAGATACATTGCTTTTTAGTTCTTATATCTCAAAATGCTTTTCAACAAAAGCAAAGCAGAATTCATTGGTTTACCTCTCCTCTCCCGCTTCAGCTTTGGACGCCCAACCGCTACCGTCTTTAGGGACAATGTTGACGTTGGGGTCGTTACCCTTGTTCTCTGCCTTCAGGCTGGGCAGGTTAGCTGGAGGGGGCATGCGCCGGCTGACAGCAACTTTGCCCAGACTCTGGAGGCCATGTCTGGCAGCCACTGGGATGAACATTTCAAAACACAAAAACCAGCAACATCAGGACATTTCATGCTGCTTTCAGAAAACAGATGCAAAAACGACACAGGTCTACTTGTTATTCAACTCATCAGGGAATGGTCACCCTGCTTACAACTCTAACCAGGCTGAAATCTGTCATGCACAGTCATACATGTGATATGAAATCATATCGTACTTTTTCCTTAAAAGCTAAAAATCAGAGAAAAGCTCTGTTATGTTAGTGCACTGCCAATCATCTCTTTATCCATCCCAGATGGTAAGTTGCCCTTTTCATATAGCTATGACTATTTTGGTGACCATTTCAAGTACTTCTCAGCCAACTTCAGCTCTTTGACATCCAATTACACAAAGCAGAGCCTTAAAAACATGTTGCCAATCATCTCACAAATGTTTGGCAACAAATTTGCCAACTAAACTCCTACAGATGCATTTACCTAATTTGATATTAGAGATAAAAAGCAAACAAACAGCAAATAGCAACTCCTGATACAACACTGGCTATACTGGTTATAACCATCAGCGTCATTCGGTTCAAAGCAAGCCAGTGATGGCGGACTCTTACCAGCAGTTTTCTGGGTTTCCAGAGATTTGCCTTTGTAGGTGTTGAAGAGGCTAAGGGTTGCATACTTTGTTTTGCCATCCTTTGCCTTGGTGCTCTGCCCTGACTTCTCTGACATTTCGCTGGAAACTCATTGAGTCTGGTCCTTTGGCCTTGCCCCCAGAACCAGCCTCCTAGATGAAGAAAAGAAAAACCCAAGATCTCAAATGGTGCAGATGTTACTTAGTACATCATTCAGCTTATTCGCCAATTGTAAGCACTGACATTGTGAGAAGGATTTCCTTGATATTTACAGTTTTCTGTCAACATGGCAGTAAGGAAACAATGATATGGTAATCGGAGGGGATATTACACGAGTTAAAGGCCCGAACGTGAATTAAAATGAGGATCAAAGACGGAGGGACGGCACATTTGGGACTGCCTTGCCCAAGCAACACACATGTCATTTATTATTAACAGTGGATTGGTGTAACAGAGCTTGTGTGAATTGTGGTGAGTTGAAGTGTGTTATGCTGAAAGGACCAGACAGCTCTGATCAGTAGGGTCTAAATATTTGAACCCAGCCCCTAAATATGCAGAAGGAACATTTCTTTAAAAAGAAAGATTCGTAATATAAGCTTTACCATTTTTAATTAGCTATGGCTAAGCAGCCAACCTTTGGCTCAAGCCTTGGTATCAAAAATAATAAAAGGCATTGCAATATTATTATAACTAATAATCAACTGTATATTTTAGCAGCAGTAAGAACAATTGCTGTTTGTATGTTTTAAATTAAAAGCATATAGATCATGTTACCTTTTTATATTTTTTGGTGAAAACGTAAAGCTTTAAAATGTAGGTAATTTTACTCAAGATTATACAGTGGAGGCAATGTCCTGCTTTGAGTTGTCCTCGACTTTTCTTACTCAAGAGGCTGATGGAAAAATGGATGAAAGGGCAAGAAACTTTCCTTGGTTTTATCTTTATTACACATCACAGAATAGCTTTTTAAACCTAAGACGACTGATGTTTTATCAGATGACGTCTCATTATATAAAAAGAAACAGAACTACACTCACACCCATCTCTGAACGCGTGAACAAAAATGTATGCAGAGGAAATGTTTTAAAGACTTTTGTTGTAATCAGAATCCGTAAATGAGCACAGAGGAAAAGAAAACTAATAACCAGTAGAAAATGTAAAAAAAAAAAAAAAAACATAAAAATGAATTGGCAGTAAAGGCACCGAATCATTCGGTTATCTCTCTAGCAGCCCATTGCTACATATGTGAATCAATAGAAGTATCAGTGATGCAAAAATATAAAAATTAAGCACCAAAATAGGACGGAAAAGTGAAAAAAAAGGAAAATTGATCACTTTACATGGCCACATGTAAATAGTCCAGTTTCCACTAACAGAACTTCAGGGTCATTTTACTGGACCTTCACGACATGCGCATGTCTCCACTACACTGGGCCGGCCGATAGGACCACTTTCCATTTCAGGAACAAACCTAGTACCTGCCTTGGGGTACGTACTCAGAAATGAGCCAGTAGAGTCGCTGGGCAGGACTTGTGGTTAACTTGTGCCGGTTGGTTAGAACTCAGTGGGAAATTATGTCAGCTGTTGCCAAACAACCGGCATTTGTAAAGTTAGAAAAGTAGCTGGCGAAGCAGTGCATAACATAGCAAACAAAACCACGGCAACCATCTCTGCTTTTTCCGTGCCGATCTCTAGTGGAAATGAGCCTTTTGTACAAGTGTGAGACAGAAAATATTAGATTTTGATTTATAGAAAACTGACAAATAAAGCTCGACATTTTGAATAATTACGGTTTTCTTCCTAAAAACGAAAAAAGTTCCAGTCCCCTTGAACCGAAATGCTCTAAAAGCAAGATGGTAAAATTACCAGAACATTTTGAACAGAGGGCTGGTTCGCAGTTTATCTGATGTGCAATATATCCTGAGACATGTCAAATTAACACCCCCACCCCCCGAAAAAAAAAAAAAAAAAAAAAAAGCATAAATGGAATCATTGAATGACTGCCAATAATCATATTAGAAACCAAATAAAGTACACATGCAGAAGTATACATACTCCTAACGACGATGGTGGCAGGATTAAACATTCACAAACCAACACCGTAGACAGGCACAAATCAGGGAAAATCCCTCGAGGAATTCACTAATTTCCTCTAATGAAAGGTCAGCACAGGAAGACCGGGACAAAGAAGGAGCATTTAAGTGCACAGATCCGTCTCCAAGTGCATTAGGGCGACTGGACAAGCGGAGCAACAAGGCATCTTCTGCCTGTTAGCTGCAACTGCGGTTGCCAGATGTCATGTACCAATATCTCAATCACAGCCCTTTCCTATACATGCAGTCAACATCAACTTGGCAAAAGCAGGGCTTGCAGCTTCAGTTCATAGTCATATAAGACAAAAAACACTGACGGTGATTAAAATTAGAGAACTGTACAAATCAGGCCTCCATTAAACCATTTTAAAACAATTCCTTCTTTAGTGATGCAGAACAACCAAACATCCTGAAGGTAATGGTTTCCTATACTGCAAACTACACAGAAAAAAAAGAAAGAAAAAAAAGGAAGACTTTTTTTTTGACTGCTGTTAATTACAATTTTTATGACACTGGGGGGATCAAAGCTTTCTTTCAGTTATGGCAAATAAAACAAAGCTTAAACATTTTGATCACAGTCCTCTTGATTTCCTAGTCCATATAGTTGTATGAAGAGATTTGTGACGGAGACAATTTCAGATTATCGTGGTTCAAACCAGGTTGTCCATTCCAATAAACTATAACCACTGGGAGTTGGCTACAGTTTTATTAGTCTTTAGTGGACATGTGCGAATGGAGCATTTTGTTGCGTTAAGTGTTGATTACCCTATGTGAAGTAGGCCTATAGAAAATTAGGCCTAAAATCAGTCATTACCCATGTCTGATCATTCCCAGGAGAAACCAAAACAAGACGCCGCTGTTTCCTACACACGTTGCATCTCAAGACTCTTTATCCCAATTGCACGAATTTACTTCACCTCCAAAGACCAGCTGGTGAAGAAGAGGAAAACATGAAGAGAAAAAGAAGCGTGCTGATGAATATAAGGATGGATAAATGGATACCACGACGGATAAATGGATGGATGGATGGACAAACCAATGGTTAGATCAGAGAGAAAGGATGAATGGATTAAACAGATGGGAAGAGGACAGAGAAATGGGTGGAATAGTATGAATCAGTTTGATAAGTTGGCAGATGGATGAATACAACTTCAAAAAAATTTCGGACTTTTGTTTGAAATTAAACATGTACTTAGAGCAGCGAGGGTCAAAGAGCACACATTTCGTTGCTTCAACACTACGTCGTTACAATGTGAAGTTAAATGCAGCTGTTTTTCTTTAGTTTGAAGAATCACTGCCGTTGCTGAGTCAACAGGCCATCCCTTTTCATGAATCAAACAACGGCCAGGGTGGGTTGCTCATGCCGGCAGGTGGGTAGAGGCCCTGTTCGCTCAGTAGTCAACCAGAAGAGAAAAGAAATAAAAACATTTTTTAACTCAACAAAAGCTGCACTCAGCAGCGTTACGGGGTCCTCGGCAGCACGAGCCAACATGCGTGTTTCTGAACGTGGTGCTGCAACGGAGCAGGCCACAAAGCTCGCATCGTTCGGCGTAGTTTCGTTTCCTCGCTGGTCGCCATCACATCCACTCACAGCCCGTCCGGATGCTAACCAGCTAGCGCTGTGCGGTGGGAGAGCCTTCAAGAGAAGAAACCACACACTCCGGCGTTAAACACAGACCCACCTGCCACCGTCGCTGTGTCCCTTGTCCTCTTCGATGCTTTGTGCCTCACCGACCCACACACTCAAAATCCGGGTTCGGCCTGGTCGGAGGTGAACGAATGTATGTCTGGCCGGCGGATTACAAAAGCTGGCTAGCTCTAGTCGCTAGCTGCCAGCAAACCGCTGTCCACATGCAAGGGGAGGTTGGTGGCTTTGGGCGTCCTCCGGCGCTTATAGCCGCCCGGTCTGTCCTTCTGTGCTCGGCCTGTGATGCGGGTGCAGGCGCGCGGTATTCCCGGTATTCCCGTGGGTCCGTTATCTCGTGCCAGACCGTTTTTCTGGTTGAGTGAGGCCCCGCTTGCGCCGCGGCCTGTCCCCCCCAAAAAAAATCAAAGATGGCGGACACTGGTTGCCAGATTTATCTTCTGCTGTCCCCCCTTAAGAGCTTCTGAAGGTCTGCATCGGTTCTCAAAAGTTTCTCTTTTCTTTTTAAACTATCTTCTAGGATTAACTTCCCCTGAGAGGCCTTCATTCAAATAAAATAAAATAAAATCTGATTAAATCAAATTCATTTATTGTCATTTCATTGTAAAGCAAATGGTTAACAGCAAAAACAGAAATGTTTTTTTTTCTGGGATTATCCAATAGAATTGTATAAAATATTTTCAAACTGAAAAAACCCACAAATATGTAAGGTAAAAAGTAAAATATCAGCAAACATTTAAGTATATTAATCTTAAGAGCAGTTTAGCATTTCAAGAGGTTGTGGAACAAAGCTTTGCAGGAGTCTGGAGGTTCTGCTCCTGATTCTGAGATACCCTCTGAGTGTGATGGGTCTTTGACAACATCATGCAAAGGATGAGGATGCTAAACTTACATTTTGGGCTCCCTTCACTGTCCACTGCAGGGGGTTCCAGAACAAATTTAGGAGGGGAGGCAGGGTGGGGCCAGTGTTTTTTTTTATGGTGCCACAGAACAAAAGAATGAAACAAACAAAAAAGAAGTGGGGAAATATTTCATTGTTTAATATAATAAGTGAGCTAGAGTCAAAGAACCACTTGCGGCTTTGGAGCTGCAGGTTGCAGACCTCTGATCTAGCAGAGGAAAATTGTGATCCTTTCTCAATATGGCTGAAGCTAAAAGGGCAACACCTTATACTTTAATTCATCGTTAAAGTAAAATGTGAAGGTTCAAAATGAAATTGGTCCAAGGGACTAATTTGTTACGGCTTCTCTGGCAGCACATAACATCATAAGAAATTGATTTAGTGTTAACCCTTCAGCACATGGGCCATAACAGGGGCCAGGATCAGTTCTACAGGGGCACTGGCCCCTGGTGGACCGTCTAGAACTGCTCATAGAAATGTTCAAACTGAAAAAAAACACAAATATATAAATACTCAAAGTACATACTACATGGAATTTAAAACATCAGAAACAATTTATGTTGATTAACCTAAAGAGCAGTTTAACACTGCAAACGCTTGTGGCAATAGGCTTTTATGTTTGGGCTCCCCTCACTATCCACTACAGGGCTCTCCCGTCTGCCATGTAGTAACTGGGACACCATGCTGAGATTGATTCCACCAGTATGGTGATGCTTGGTTTCAGTTTATCCAGACTCGACTGCATCTGGTTCACGATCCCATTGGCATCCAACTTCAAGTGTGCCACTGGAATAAATTTGCTGCCACCTCCTCAAGCTAGACACTCTCACCTGCAGATTTTAAAATGCAATTTTAAGAAGGAAGAGGAAGTTTGAGTTGTATCACCTATCTATTCATTACACAATTCATGTAGGCCTATGCCACTTCTTTCCCTTCATATTGTACCAGTTTTGAAGGTCTGTGACAACAATCCCACTCCAACCCTCCTTATGAATTGTCCACAGAGCATGACAAAGCTCAATAAATACCAATATGTATTTTGAATTTTGGGGCGCCATACCAAGAGTATAAATGGCTCCCGTCTGACCACCCCTTTCAACATTTTCTGGAGCTGCCTATTGTGAGGTAATCAGAAATATGTGCTTGAAGGAATTTTAATGCTATCAACTCCCTCAGGTACATGGCTGCTGACGTTAAAGCATGTGTGCTGACGTTCATTAAAATTTATACAAACTTATAAAAGGTAATTCACTTAGACCTAAAAAAATATAATTGAGTTATAGTCCTAAATAACAAGTAAAACTGTGCATAAGTTGAATAATTATTGTACCAAATAATAAAGCATAAAGGTCATATCTGCCAGGCTGAATTGATAGACTGAGCCACAAATTGTTTTAAATAATTTTTTTCTTTTCCTTTATATAATTTCTTACAACATAGACCTTGTGGGCTTGTTTAACTCTGAAAGTGACAAAATATTTCAATTCCCCCAACATATTGCAAATGATTTTGAAAACTTTGTAGGCTTTGTTTGGCTTTTCCATTGATAGTTGAAAAATTTGCTAGTTAATTAAGATAACTTCTAATGCAAAAACTCTTTTACCAACAATTTGAAAATACTGGCTTTAATGTTGTTGGACAAAACAAAACAAGTTACTTTGAGACGTCATTCAGCTTTGTTTTTTTAATACACGATTGAAGAGGATCACATTTGAGCAGAACCTATGGAGTTGATATTATGGACGTTATTTTACATTTTCTCTTAGCGACACTGGCTGCTTTTGAACTGTAATAAATTTCACCCTACAGATCTTGCAGTCTGGTCATCATCTTACCTTCTTTCCAATTGCTGTCCAGTTTGTGAAAATCTTTTTATAAGAAACACAGTAACGGGAGGTAACTTTTTCTCCAGCTTGTCGTCTAAACCTCCATACCTGATCTAGATATTATTTAGTTTATAGGAATCCCCTATAATCTTTCAACAGTTTTTCCACGCGTCCTTACATGTATTGCATTGCTGCACTCAATAAAAAAAAAAAAAAAAAGTCCAGCACAAAACGTGAAAAGATTAAGACATTGAGTGGATGGCTTTTTTTCGTTACTTGAATATCTAAACCTGGCAACCCAAACTCTCAGGAGTCACGCGTGGACGAAATCTGTTTCCGGGGTGTACCGGTGAATCACGCGCGGCGCTATGTTTGAACTTCACAGATTTACTGAATCAGTGTCGAGCTCATCTGTTCGTTAGTCTATTAATGTGTCTGTTGTCGTAATAATCCTGCAAAATGCATCTGAATGTTGCACTTCAGTGTCTCTAAGCGGGTCTGGCGGAGTCAGCGTGAAACAAAGACCAGATCTCAGCCTCAAACCTTTCATGTTTGTACAATATAGCTAGTATTACAATATACATATTTATAACATATAACAAAAAACTTTTTCTTGTTTTCTAACAATGGAAAATATTGTATTGTACGGACGTGAAAATTATATTGAAGAGTAAAGATTTTTCCGGTTATAATGTAATTTAGCTCTATTTTTCTTTTGCCTGGGTGGCAGCTCTACGCTTTTGTATTAAAGCAGCTAAGTCTTTTTGGAGTGTGTTTTCACCAGCTTTGCACATCTAACTATTTTGATCCCGTTTTCCTTGGCCATTCTTCTCTACAAAACACCTCAAACTTAGTTAGATTGGATGGAGTGCGTCTGTGAATAATGAAACAGATTATCAATGGTATTTATGTCTGAAATTGGACTAGGCCATTCTAACACCTACAGCTGAAACAGAACATTTCCATACACTGTATAAAAAAGTAGACTCCCCCCCCCCCCCCCCTCACAGTCTGACACAAAATCAGATTAACGTTCCCCTGTTTTAGGTCGGTAAGATTACCAAAATTATTTCTAACTGCAAAATATCAGAATAGGAGAAATACAGTTTTTTTTAAATCATTTTCTTTCTTTCTTTCTTTCTTTCTTTCTTTCTTTCTTTCTTTCTTTCTTTCTTTCTTTCTTTCTTTCTTTCTTTCTTTCTTTCTTTCTTTCTTTCTTTCTTTCTTTCTTTCTTTCTATGCTTTTAATGTAAGAAAGTCCACATTGTGATATAATTTGTTTGTAAGCTTCTGATTGATTGATTTACATTATTTAGTTTAACTGGCATACATGGGAGGGTTTTTAAGGACAACTCCTCAGACACTCTGTTTCTTTGTGGGAAATCATGAGAAAATAAAAGTAGGCCAAGGTATCAAGAAGAGATGTGTGGGTTTCCATAAATCAGGCTAACCTTTAGTATAATTTCTAGATGTCAGAAGGTGTTACATTCACCTGTTTAAATAATTGTATTTATGTACAAACACATCAGGAATGAACAGCCATCACATTATTGAGGAAGGAGACAAATTTCCTTGAAGAATGAGCTTTTTGTGCTTATCAATGTAAAAACAAAGGCAAAAGTTCTTGTGAAGATGCTGACTGAAAAAAGGTAAGAGAATATTGTTATCTCAAGTACAAGTCCTGTACTGAGCACTTGACATGGGAGAAGCTATTACTCCAGTAGCAACATAAAAGAAAAAAAAAGAAGAAGAAAAAAACAGTTTGCACTCATGGACAAAGGCTTTTCATTTTTGGAGACATGTCCTGTAGGTGGAAAAGTGAAACATTGTGGTGAAAGGTTCACACACACACACTCATTACGAGTATGAATTTGGTTTTCCTTTGGGCTTTTAATTATTTATTTGCTCGTTCATTCGATTGTAAGAAAATCATACAATAACTAACTTCATTAACAAGATGCAGATGCAAAATGTTGGATTTATTTAGAATTTTCTCTAATTCAAACCTTCAAAATTGTGTGTGCATGCTCAAACAAATACATGGATCCCAGTAATACTACATTATCAGGACCCACTGCATTTTGCTTATCGCTGTGGAGTTGGAGTTGAAGATGCCATCATCCACCTGCTTCAATTAACCCACTGTCATCTGGACAAAGCAGGCAGCACTGTGAGCATCATGTTCTTTGATTTCTCCAGTGCATTTAACACAATTCAGCCTAATTTGCTTTGTCAGAAACTCCTGAAGACACAGGTGGAGCCCTCAACAATCGCCTGGATCAATGACTACCTGACAAACAGACCACAATTTGTGAGACTGAAGAATTGTGTGTCAAACCAGGTGGTCAGCAGCACAGGAGCACCACAGGGGACCGTACTCTCACCATTCCTTTTCACTCTGCAAACCTCAGACTTCCAGTACAAATCAGAGACCTGTCATCTGCAGAAATACTCAGATGACTCTGCAATTGTCAGGTGTATCAGAGATGGACAAGAAGCTGAAAACAGAGAGCTGCTGGACTGCTTTGTGACATGGTGTGGAAACAATCGTCTCATCTTGAATGTGAACAAAACAAAGGAGATTATTGTAGATTTCAAAAGAAACAGGGATAAGTCAAACACTGTTTCCATCATGGGAGAAGAAGTGGAGGTGGTTGAGGAGTTTAAATACCTCGGAGTTCACCTTGACAACAGACTGGACTGGAGGCGCAACAGTGAAGCCGTCTACAAGAAGGGACAGAGCAGACTGTACTTCTTGAGGAAGCTTAGGTCCTTCAAGGTTTGCAGCAAGATGCTGGAGATCTTCTACAAGTCTGTTGTGGAGAGTGTAATCTCTTCAGCCATCATCTGTTGGGGTAGCAGCATCAGAGACAGGGATTTAAAAAGGCTCAACAACCTGATTAAGAAGGTTCTGGTTCTGTTATTGGGACAACTGTGGAAAATCTGGAGATGATAATGCAAAGAAGGATTCTTCATAAATTCTAAAAAATTATGGACAACCCTGAGCATCCTCTTCATGAGACAGTCATACAGAAACAGAGCGTCTTCAATCGGAGGCTTCTTCAGTTTCGCTGCAATACAGACAGCTACAGGAAATCCTTCCTGCCCACAGCTATCATCATCTACAACAACTCCTTAATGAATTAATTAAATGAGCTATACCAACAATTAAGTTCCCTCTGGGATCAATAAAGTATTTTTGAATTTGAATTAGATGCAAACTATAATAGTTTGGATGGAGACAAACATCCTGATGGTAGATTTTGTGACCAACTACAAGCTTCTGGCTTTTTTCTGGAAGGATGTTTGACCACTTTTCTTCCACTTTTAGTTTCAGTCTTCTAGCTGTTGAGCTAAGCTGAGGTGTTTAAATACAGACTCTCACTTCATTGTTCTGCAACTGGCAGCAAAACATCCCACAGCCTAATGATACCACCGCCATGCTTGAGAGTCAATACTGTGTTCTGGAGATTGAACGATTCTTTTATCTTGCCAGTGTGACTGAATAGCCCAATATTTGTCTCATCTGACCATAAAAACTCTCTCCAAAAGAAAGTATGTCTTGATGTTTTCTTAGTACTTTCATCTCATTCTAACCAAATGTCTTTTATTTGAGGGCAACAGTTTGGGTCAGATGGTTGATATTTGGATATGGTTGTTTTCAACAGGGCAATGATTGCAAATAGACATTGAAGCTGGTTTTGGAATGCATCAATCACACTTCTGCGATGGCTTTCCCCAACCTCAACCCTATTGAACATTTGCTAATTATTCTTAAAAAGAGAGCCCTGTTCCAGGAAACCAATCAATTTAGAGCAGTCAAATGCAAATATTATGCTGAGTAGTCAGATTCTCCCAAAACAGTAAGAATTTGTGTTTAAGCAAGAAAACCTAAACTTTCAGTGCAAGAAAGCTCTTTCTTTAAGAGTGACTCTGTTCAAGTCTAGATATATATGTTGAAGAATATTTACCCATAAACCTGAAAAACGACTGTGCACTAACACTGGGTAGCGATAAAATTTCTGGAAAACCTTTAGGATCATCCATTAAAAGACTCTTGGCTCACTGTCAACAAAACATTCAACGCATATCACTGACGCTGGGGATATGACTACTGTGACGTTTATTGTCTTCATTTTCGTTATTACTGTCTTATATTTGAATAAAACAAGAAAATAAAGATGTAGATTTCTCCAA
This sequence comes from Valencia hispanica, assembly GCA_963556495.2. NCBI lineage: Eukaryota > Metazoa > Chordata > Actinopteri > Cyprinodontiformes > Valenciidae > Valencia > Valencia hispanica. Next base: position 17,070,812 of record OY747705.1, read on the forward strand.
TTTTAGAAAATCATGCATTGCAGTTGCTTCACATATTTTTGGGTCCCGGAGGGAACTTCCCACCACTTGCTCACAGTGTGATGCAGACAGTGAACAACAACAATCCTGACCTTTTCATACCGAGAAATGTTGGCTGATATTTGTCCTCACCGTTAGATGGCGCCATAATCAAATGCCCAATGTCTAAGGCTGTTGTCTATCTGGAAATAGCTAATATACAAGGTAGATCTGTATGTGTTTCTACTCCTTTACTGATGATTTTTACACAAATGTCAAATTCAAAGCTTAAATATTAATTATTATATTTTCCGTAAATCTTTTCCTTTTATTGTTGTTAAATCTAAGTATTATAAAGCAAGCAACTATGACAAGTCAACATTTTTATGCTGCAAACGTTGCTGTTAAAGTTTATTTACTAGATCCTTTGATTGAGCGGAAAGGATGTTTGTTGGCAGTCCATAACCCAGTTACAACAAACAAAGCCTGAGGCCTCATCAAAGATCCCTTCAGTTTCAGCGTCTCAATGAGCCTTTTCTGTCTGATTTGTTCTACTCTTTCTCAGACTCAATAAAATGTTTTAGAGACTCAAGCCTTACTTTCCAGGATATCTGAGACAAAACCGGCTTAAATGAAAAATCAAAGCAGTTATAATATTTGCCTCTTTGAGATGTTTGTGCGCATGAGTTTAAGAGAGCAGACTAAGGAAGGGTTTCTCTATCTCCTTGTGAATTCAAAACAGATTGAACCTTTAGCACAATGTCAGCAGTGTTCATGGATAACCTATTGCTCACACCCAAGCGTATCAATTTTTCAAAGGTCTATTTTTTACATACTTCTCTTAATGACATATCAGCGTGATGTTGTACAAATGTATGCCTTTGTTTTACTATGAGAGACTAACATACATGTGAAATACAACGTCAGCACTGATCATAAAAAGCTCAGCATTGACCTACTTTGGGCTCTCTTTATCAAAAGCCTGTTGACGATAAGCAAACAGTTGCCCTGCTACTCCACGCCCTCATCCCATTTAGAAGGTGATTGTTTTATTTTACTGAACACAAAATGAAATGTACATGAGGTTTTTGTAATTAATAACAAAGCCTCTGCCAATTCTTGCTCCATTATAAGCTTAAAAAATTTGGTTTGCTTAAGGGTTTAATGGTAAAAAATATTGAATAATATTTCTAGCAGTTCTGTACAAACACCTCCTATCTTTTCCCCCTAAATGTAACCTATTAAAGAGTTTCAGATGAGTTGCCAAAAGAGGTTAAAAGTTGACTAGTTACATTCAAAGGTTGGCGAACAGAGAGAACAAAGTCCTTTGGCTTCAGATAGAAACAGAGATTATGAAGTGTTTTCAGATGAGAAATCTCTTGGGTCTTGGGTTGATTTGGAATTCCACGTGTATCAACATTATCTTAATATCTATTGTTTTCAAGTAAATGTTGATTAGGCTAACAATGTGGTGCTGGTTAGTTTGTTAGAGTAACTGTGGTTGCATTCAAATAAATGTGTGGAAAGCTCCTATCAAATGTTTTCCAAAACCTTAAAACTGTTTTACATTTCGTCAAATTGCAACCACAAACTGGGTTTTTCTGTGTCAGACCGACACAAAGTGGGTTAAGAAGTGGAAGGAAAATGATACTTGCATTTTAGGATTTTTTTTAAAAAAAATCTGAAAAGTGTGGTGTGCATTTGTATTTAGTCAAAAACTCCCACTGAATGCAATTACAGTAAGTATTTTTGGGTGGGTCTTTTTGCACATCTAGAGACAGAAAATGTTCCCATTGATCTTTGTAAAATAGCTTAAGCTTAAGGCCCCGTTTACATGAAGGAAAGACGCACATAATTCCCTGAGGTTTGCCCTCTCGTTTACACGAAAACCCAGTTTTCTATCACAGAAAACGATTATTTCTAAAAACTCCGGCCAAAGTGGAGATTTGCGACTTCTCCGTTTTAAGCGTTTGTGTGTGGACAGAAATAACCGGAGTTTTCGGCTCCGCAACGTCACTTTCCGCGACAAAAATGCTACGACATCACTTGTGCGACTTGTGTGTTTACACTCAGAAACAGCATTTATGCCCTCAGAGGTGTGTTGGCATAATCGATTGTCCAAGCGCTTTTTGTTTGCTTGTTTTTACAAGCTCAATTAGTGGTCTATGCAGAAGTTAGGACATTGAAAGTTACTCTTGAATGGATTGGATTTGGGGGAACGACTGCCCCCTACAGGTTTGGCATGTCTATGAATGTGCTTAACAACACACTTATGCGGTTAGGTGTGGACGGAGATTTTTTTTTAAATGAGGTGGTGAGGATATTCGTTTTTAAAAAACCCTGGCTACGTGTGCACATAGCCTAAAACCCCTAAAACAAAAATAATCAACAATATAAGCATAAAACACAACATTAGACACACAAAACATATGAAACATTAAAACTAGGGCTGTCAAATGATTAAAATGTGAGTCTAATTAATAACAGGGTAGCTGCAAATTAATCATGATTAATTACAATTAATTTACATTCCCAAATATGACTGAAAAAATACATTTTTCGGTGTACATAGAGACAAAGCGGAAGGCTATCCTATGAAGGGTTGTGGGGGGCTGGGCGGTTGGTTGGTTGCCAGTCCAATGCAGGGCAACACATACGCCGTTTTCAGACAGAAGTTCTGGAAAATTTGCGGATATTATGGATATTATGTAAACTTAGTGCGGCGGGCGTACGTCATTTCCCCAAACAAATGCATTATTGCAAAGATGGTAGACGACACTGCAGATCTACTCGCAGCGCTCGTCTTTGTGGTGTGTGCAATTTCGCGCACATGGAAACGCTTAAGAGACATTGATGAAAGAGCTGAAAGGAAAATATTGACATTTATACGTCATCAATGTGTGCACTCACAGCGTTCCCTGCCCCTCTCCCCTTTCCCCCACCGCCCCACACCCCTCCAGCTTTCGCAGAAAATTACCAGACTGTCTGAATGCAAACACCATACCGCAAAAAGTCTGCTCTTGTTACTAGGTCTTCAGCCGTAAAATTACCGGTAAAGGGTATCCGGACAAAGTCCGGAAGATTGCTTTCAGACACAAAAGCAAAACAGACGAAGTCCGGAAAATTACCGTTTTTCATGGCCTGTTTGAATGGGGCTATAGACACACAGGACAAAGAACCATGCACACACACACACTTGCACCTAAGGACAATTTAGAAAGACCAATTAACCAAACAGTCATGTTTTGGGACTAGATGCTGTTGCTCTTTTTTTGTAAACTCCACTATCACATTTACATGTGGCCCTTTTAACCTATGTGTCATTAGCTAGTTTCTAAGGCAAACTAACTGGTTTTCTAAAGGTAAAGCTGACCGTTTCTTATTAATATTGGACAACCACGAGCATCCTCTTTATGGGACAATCCTACAAAAGCAGAGTGTGTTCTGTCAGAGGCTTCTTCAGTTTGGCTGCGACACAGACTGCTACAGGAGATCCTTGTTGCCCACAGCCATCAGGATCTACAACAGCTCCATGAAGAGTTAAATAGTATGAGCTACAACAACACTTAATTTCTCTAGTATTTTTGAATTTAATTCTTCAATTGATTATTTGTTGATCAACACCACCATGTGTGTGCAAATGGTGTGACACCGACCCTTTATGTGACTCCAGTTTGCACTGTTGTTATTTGTGGTTATCTTGCAGCTGGACTGTTGGTTAGCCATGTTAGCTTGTTTGTTAGCCAGGGAGGCTTACCTGAAGTGACATAGATTGTTGCAATTTTAATCATCTGCTGGTTGTAATCGCTTCTTCTGATTGATTGCTACCACAGATGTCTTCTGTTTGCCTTGAAAGGGGCGAGTTGATGTATTAGAACTTGCACATTTTGTTGTTTTTATTAAACGATTTGTGCAGCCAACAGCACAATACATAATCACATTGCTTTCTGCAGAATACATGCGCAGCAGAGCAGGGAGTGATGTAGACTGATCTGGGTCTGCCATGCTGTTTACGTGAGGAGCCAGCACTGAAAGCAGTATGGGCTGAATTGTAGGATAAACAGGGCAGGTCATTCTGTGCATGCGTTGATGGGTTAAAAAACTTAATTGTGTTAATTCCACAAATTAATTGACCTGCGTTAACAAGTTAATTTTGACAGCCCAATTTAAAAGATATGACATTCCAGCTATTATTAATCCATTACTCAAGGGCAGCTCTTAACATATGGGTTTTTACCCGTGATTTAACGGAACTCAGTGTTTCAGTAGCTTTGCAGATGTGGAAGTCTGTTCCAGATAAGAGGAGCATAGAAAGTGAAAGCTGCTTCTCCGTGTTTGGTTCTAATTCTAGGCATGATTAGTAGACCAGAGTTAGAAGATCTGAGTGGTCTAGGGGGTTGGTATAATGTCAACAAATCTTTCAACATACTTTAGTGCTATGCCATTCAGTGATTTATAGACTACTAAAAGTATTTTGAAGTCTATTCTCTGAACTACAGGAAGCCAGTGTACAGAAATTAGAACTACAGTGATGTGCTCTATTTTCCTAGTTCTAGTGAAGATACGAACAACGGCATTCTGGATCAGCTGCAGCTGTCTGATTGACTTTTTAGGCAGACCTGTGAGGACACTGTTGCAGTAATCAATCCGAGAAAAGATGAACACATGGATGAGTTTTTCGAGGTCCTGTTGCGACATTAGTCCTTTTATTCTAGAAATAATCTTCGGGTAGAAGAAGGCTGACCTTGTTATTGCCTAAATAAAACCCTGGAGGTTCAGGTCTGGGTCCATTTCTACACCTGGATTTTGGGCCTTATCAGTATTTTCTAGCTGTATTAACTGACACTGTGTGCTGACTCTTTATTGTTGGTCTTTAGGTCCAAAAATAATTACTTCTGTTTTGTTTCTGTTCGGCTGGAGATAATTATGGCACATCCATCTATTGATATGCTTAATGCATTAGCTTAGGGTTTGGATGGGTTCAAAGTCATCTGGAGGCATTGTATCATTGGCATAGTTATGATAACTGATCTTATTGGTTGTTGTAATCTGGGTTAGCGGGAGCATGTAGATATTAAATAGGAGGGGCCCCAGGATGGAACCCTGGGGCACCCCACATGTTAAAACACAGAAACAGTGGTGCCAGGTTCTTTCTCACTGTTTCCATATTCAATGTTTACTTCCACATTCACTTCAAGATGACAAATTTACAACTTACTTTACTATTTCCATGTTGTTTTTATTTATCTTATTTATTCTACTGTATTTTATTGCATTTTTATCTTGTGAAGCGACCTTGGGTGTCCTGAAAGGCGCTATTAAATCAAATGTATTAGTCTTATTAAATCTTCATCTCCATAGCATCCATTCTTTGGAGCAGTTTGTCCTCAGCTGAGCAAAATGACATTTTGTAATCCCACAAAAGAAATCTAGTCTAACACAGTAATTCCAAAGTCAGGGTACATAAAGTAATTGAGAAAAGAGAATAAGAAAGGAAAATAAGGCAAGAGATCAGAACCTGCTCCTCCTTACACAGCTAGCCAATTTGTTTTTGTTGACAAGGTGAACCTCCACCTCATTCTCAGCATCCCTGAGTCAGTTCCTTATAATAATATAATTTTACCTGTTACAGTTCCAAGTCTTTTGTGCTGTACATCAGCTTTAGACATCTAATGACTGCAATTTTGTCTATTTTTGCCATAAAACAGATCTTTAATCAGATTTAGGTCTGGACTATGTGAATATGCTTTGATCTAAAGCATTTTGTCGTAGCTCCAGCTATATCTTCCCATCAGCTCTGATTAGCTACCATGATGCTGGCACCTCCATGTTTCGTGGTGGGGGTGGAGTGTACCACCAGCGTCTTTGCATGCAGGGGAAAAAAACCCCAATACCTTTAATTTGGGTCTCATCTAACCAAAATACCTTCTTCCACATGATTGGTCTGTCCACTATAGGTTTAAAGTTAAAATAATTTTCTTATCTTGGCAGGTTTGAGGCAGTTAGCTGCTCTAGATTTTATTTAGAGGAATCTGAATTTGTGGATGCATGCCCCACAATTGAGAATAAAAAAAAAAAACTGTTCATCCTTTTCGTTCTATTTCACAACTATGCGCTATTTTGTGTTGGTCTGCAGCATAAAAATGTATTAAATGTATATAGAAGTTTATGGTTGTAATGAGAGAAAAAGAATCGGGATGGATTCAGTTGTAAACTTGAGTAGTTACATTTACAAATAAAGAAGAAAAAAACTTAATCACATTTATTAGATAAACTGTATACAAAATTGCAAGAGTTTCAGAGTGTAAGAATTTAAAATACAAACTGTATTTGGTCAGGAATCGAAACTAGATATCGATTTTCAGCTTTTTAAAGACACCCAAAGCTTCAGCTTTCAAGCAGTGGGTGTGAAATCTGACCTGATAATAGAGGTTGTAATGTGACACAAAGATCTTTAAAAATATGCAAATCAACGACTACAGGCAGAGAACAGTATACATAAATTTGCTTTTGGTCAAATAAGGAATAAAAGAATTGCTGAATCATAGTTTTAGTTTCAGCCATTTTAAAAGCTTAGCAGTGAAACAGTATACAAAGTTAATGAGTTAAAACTGTAATCAAAGGCAAATATAATCAGTCATGAAATTAGCTTCACCCCACGACTCTGCAAGGCTAAGCGGGTATAGATAATGGACGGATGGATGGATGGACATTAGTTTCAGTATGTGGGCAGGCATGATTTCATCCTGTCCAACAAAGCAGCAGGATCCTGTAGGAATGCTGGAAGGCTGCTCCTGTTGTAGTAGGCAGCCAATGCCACCACAGCCGCGGACAGAAGCAAAGGCAACTTCAGAGATTTCCGAGGCTCGGGGTCATTGCACGGCCTGGTCTGCATGGGCTGAGCGACTCTTTCCCACTGGGTAAAGATGGCCTGGCGTGCGCCGGCCCACTTTCCAGGTCCCCTAAGTCGATACTGGTATGGGGTGCAGGGGCCGAGCAGCAAGTTCAGTCCCAGCCTGGGATCAGTCAGCAGCAGCCTGGAGATTCTGGGTCGGACTCCCACCGCGTCTGCAATCTCATCCATGTAGTCAATGTAATCAACCTGGATGGTGTGTCTCTGACTGCTGACGTACCTGATAACAAGTACCAAGTTCAACACGTGCAGAACATAACCCTGTGCTTTACAACACTAGGACACGCAAGAAAGAAGTCGAATAACTTTTACCTTGTAGCCATGGCCTCCTGCTTGGACTTGATGTCTCTTTGCATGGCAGCTAATGTAGGGAGCTTTATGCAGCCTGAGCAAGAAAGAAAAAAAAATCCCTTAATTAAACAGAGAAATAATTTTGTCACAACAGACACTGGAAAAGGAACATACAGATGCTCGGGTCGGACTTTTTTTGTCTAATTTCTAATCTGTACATTTGTGAAGCTTTGAACTGATAGCTGATTTTTATGATTTCTCTTTAGGAACTACAATATAAGAAGAAATGAAAACAGTATTTTTAATATGTTTTTCTAGCCGACCTGCAATGAGAGGTCCTTAAATATTTATTCAATAACAAAATGTTTACAGAGTTTGTCTTAAGCACTGTTGGTTTGCACAGCTAGTAGGACAAACATTACCAAAACCTCTCCAAATGTATTCCCTGAAAAGCATAAATCTTTAATTCAACTCAGGATTCCCAAAAAGCTGTCAACATTTCCAAATCCAGCATGCTTTCTGACAGGAGGCTGAGAGCTAAAAAAAGAGAAGAAAATTGTGAAACTTCCCTGAGCTCCGTACAATCTTGTCTTGCGCTTTCTCCCTCTCTCTCTCTCTCTCTCATTGAAAATACAACTTCCTAACGAATAGAGATGTAAGAAAATATCGATACACTGACATATCGAGATATTTTATTTCCCGATACTGTATCGATATTCAAAACAAAAATATCTATTTTTTTTAAGGATTTGAATGGGAACCATTAATGATGACAGTAATTTTTGTAGTAAAATTAAAAGTATAACTGGTAGTTTGTGGCTGTTTTGACTTTCTTCATTCCAGTGCATCAACTTGATCTAGTAATGAAACTGAATGTGTTAAAGTATGAAACAGGTTGGAGTGTTTAGAATGCACCACTTTAGCTTCTAAATATATCATTGATGCAAACAATAACTTAAGTTTTGTTCCCTCAGTAAAAACTTTCACAATGGATGTATGATGCATTTACTAATTGGAAAAACTATCAGATTTTTCAGTTTTAGTCTAATTCTGTTTACCAGCTGTTTTCTCAGTGCATCCCTACAAAAAGATAATCAAATCAATTGATTTTTTCTTACCCTTGAAGACTCTTGTGGCCCATCGAGCCTGCATCTCACTGATAGGCATGATGGCTCCCAGTGGTTGCACTAGACCAATGATAGCCAGCGTGGGGCGGTCCAGCTCAGGTGGAAACACATACTTGTACAGAGATGCTTGGTTCTCAGACACTGGGACCACGTTAGAGGCCAAGAAAGGAAAGGAAAACTTGTAGCCTGTTGCAAACACCTTCAAGACACAAAGAGAGGTTGTTACGCTACGTCTCAGTGCTGCTGTTGTCTCATTGTGTCCACACAAACAAGGAAACCCACCACAAGGTCAACATCGTCCACTACACTTCCATCATCAAACTCAATGCTGGACCCATGAAATCTGCGGATGTTGGGTTTTACTTGAACTGTTCCAGACAGGATGCGGTTAGGAAGTTCATCGTTGACCGTAGGATGCTGACTGAACAACCTGAGACGCAGGGATACAGAGCACAATGTGATGTACTTTACAGTTTAGCTGCAGAAGTGATAAATGATAAGGATCTAATGAATAAGATCTAAAATAAGGCAAATTAAATAATATATTCACTCGTAAGTTTCAGTGTAGCCTCCTGACAATATCCCCCCGATTTTTGCAAGGATTTAATACAATTCGCAAACATTCAGTACCTGTGCTTGGGCTTTAGATTGTACAAAGAATGGTTGAATCTGTTGTTGAGTTGCTTCTCTCCAATAGAGGATACATAACCGAAGGGGAGGACATTGCGCAGAATATTAATCACTCTGTTTAGGAGCATATCAAGGGGCATCCCATTTTCTCCAACTCTGTTCAGAATCCAGGCTCCCCTTCGAGTGCTCAGGTAAAGCTAAAAGAACAAAAAAGCAAAAAAGTTATTTTTAGGTGACTTTCATTTTCATGATTTTAGGAAAATGTGCAGATTTAACTAAAAGGGAAATAAAGTTGCGCTTTATTGATTTATTTTGAAAAACACCCTGAAAAGTGGTTGTTCTCTATCCGGTTGGTGCTAGTTATTTGTGCGGATTGACTGCGGGTGTTGATCCGGAGTCCGTATGGTTTCTTTTATTTTAACTAGATCAGATGAAGCAGATTCTCACACAAATCCTCCAATTTCAATGTTTTTCATTAAAAACTTCATCTTATTTGTACAGTGTCTTGCAAAAAATATTTATAACCCATTAACTTCTTCCTTATTTTGTCATGTTAAACCATAAACCTTTCTACTAGGATTTTATGTTATAGAACAACACAAAGCAAAGAAGAACTGTGAACAAAATACACTGAAGATACCCTTCAAAGTTTTTATTTAACGTGTGTATCTGACAAAAGCGTACAGTACATACATACATATTCAGGCCCTCTGAGTCAATTGTAAAATAAAAGAAACACATTTTGCTGGGATTACAGCAGCAAGTTTCTGGGGGTGTATTTCATCCAGATTCGCAAACCTTCACACCTTTTTGCCCATTGTTCTTTACAGAAAATTTCGGGATCAGTCAGATTAATTGAAGAGCGTCAATGAACATCATTTTTCAAATACAGCCACAAATACTTGATTGCATTTAGGCATGGGGTTTGACTGGACCACTCTATCAAATCAAAACCAGTCGATTATACATCTGGCTGTGTGTTCAGGACCATTCTCCATCTGGGGGATGAACCTCTGTCCCGCTTTTAAATCATTTGGATCATCTAACAGGTTTTGGACCAGGACTGCTCTGTTTAGGTCAATTCATATTTCTATCCATTCTGACCACATTCCCAGTTCCTGCTGCCACAAGATAGTGTATTTAGAGGTGATGCACAGGTGAAAGGGTTTGTTGGAAACATCAACCAGGACTTCTTGTGGCTTTTCCTTCAAAGAAAGCTTTCTTCCTGCCACAGATTACCTAACCCTACACAAGGCGAGATAATCATTGGTTTGACCGATTCTCCCCCCGGAGCTTTGGATCTCTGCTGCACCTCTTGTTTGTTAGTCTTTACAGTATTTGGATGATGGATTGACTGTTTTTATAAGCTAACCCTATTTTAAGCGTTGTCCCTGGTGTGTCTGTCGTGTTCCTTGATGCTTAAGATGCTGCTTTTTACATTAATGTTCTTTAACAAACCTCAGAGTGAAATCAGAGTAAAGGACAGTGAATACAACTGCATGCCACACTATTCACAGTTTAATGTGTAAAAATGTTTGAAACAATGACTTCCATCACTTTCTGTTCACCTCATAATTATATGCTACTTCTTGTCGATGTATCGTTTCAATACCTAATGAAATACACTGAATTTATGGTTGTAGCAACAGTGCATAGTCAAACGTTTTATGAACTTTAGTTCATGTACGGTCAGTTTAAAGATACGAGTCACGTCTGAGATTATTTCAGTCCCACCTGCTTGGTGACTCTGCTCAGCTCGACTGCAATGTCTCCACCAGAGTTTCCTATTCCGATCACCACAGCCTTCTTATTTCTCCATTCTTCGGGAGTCTTGTAATCTCTGCTGTGGAAATACTTTCCTTTGAAAGTCTCGATGCCTGAGATAAAGAACATGTAGCTTGAAGATATTATAATATTGCTCAGTGCTTGCAGTGTTATTGTTAATGGATTAAACAATAATCACACTGTTTAGGAGAGAGTTCCCTCAACATGATTAGTCATGCTATATCGAAGGTTATTAAGTTTTACAATTGCACTTAACATGAAATGTCTGGTCTTAGATAAAAACAAGGTTATTTATGATATGTTCATTGCCTTGGACATATTTATCCCTTTAGTTTTACGTTAAACATTTTGTTACATAACAGCCACAAATTTCAATGTATTTTGTCGGGATTTTATGACAGACCAACGCTAAGTAGTGATAACTGCACAGCCTCCCTCAGGTTTTCTTTTAGGACTGCCCTTTATTTAGCTCCTTCCATCTTCCCATCAACTGCAACCACCTTCCCTGTACCTAATGAATAAAAAGAGCCCCACAGCATATGGATCTCTGTAGCTTCTCCAGATTCATCATGGACCTCTTGACCACTTCTCTGATTAATGTCCTCTTTGTCCATTATGTTAGTTTAGGTAGATGACCATCGGTTGGTAGGTTTTGGACCTGTGCCATACTATAGCTATTTTCAGATATTGGGTAGAACAGCAATCTGTGAGATGTCTGAAGCCTCTGATTTTGTTTTATAACCTTATTCGACCAGACAGGAAGGCACTATTTACAACTTAGGTGCCTGCTGAAGGCAACTAGTTGCAGTGGATTTTACTTATTTAGGGGTAGCATAGTGAAGAAGGCTAAATACAAATGCATACCACACTTTTCAGATTTTTGCTTGCAAAAAATTGGAAAAGTATGTCTACTTTTTATTTACCTACAAAATTATACACTACTTTGTGCTGATCTATCACCCCAAATACATTGAAGTTTGTTGTTGTAACAGGACAAAATGTGAAAAAGTTCAAGGGGTATAAGAATTTTTACAAGGTGTTACCTGGGAAGTCGTGGAGAGGGAGGTTAGGCTGGCAGTGATGTCCAATGCAGATCATTACAGCATCAAAAATGTGTTTCTCCTTTTTGCCATCCTTGTTCTCTGTTTCAACATCCCACTGTCCTGAACGGGAAAAATCGGATCTCTTCTTTATGTTCAGGACTCGGGTCTGGGATACAGAAAGACAGAAACAGTCGGCTTAAGAGATCATTCACAGATGTATGAAAGAGAGAAGCGCACAGTTGGCAATGCATCCTTACATTAAAGCGGATATGCTTGGTGAGCTGGAAGTGTTCTGCATACATCCGAAAGTAGTCCATGATGAGAGAGTTGTGCATGAAGTTTGGAAAGTGTGCAGGGATGGGAAAGTCGCTGTAGCACATCATCTCCTTGGAGGTGTTGATGATGACCGAATGGTAGATGCTGGCCCGGTCCGGCTCTGGATTCTCCTGCAGTGACAGAGAGTGGGGGGCTTAGACAAAGCTCAGTTAAGCCCTACTGTGTGAGTACAGGTGAATCTCAACTCAGAAAAGTGAAATTAATTTATTGGATCAATTACACACACACACACAGGTATATTATAATCATTTAGTTTTGTTCAGTTGGATCATTCTCTCTCAAAGCTAATGAAAACCCAAATTTCTGTTTTTCAGAAAATTTGAAAATGGTGATATGGAAATAATCGGGTTAGAGGGTTAATCTCTCTTTTTACTGGGATACTGACTGTATGTTGCTGTTATGCTGAACAGACAAGTTGAGAATTCAGTGATATGTGTCTGTATCTTGGGCCGATGGACGTCAGAACCACTCCACATCTACAGGTCACTCTGACACTCTGACCCAGGGAGACTGAGCTGCGTTCTATTATCATGGTGTTGGTGATGCTGGACTTACTGAAGCTGGGCAACTAATCTAAGTAGGGGGAGCTGCAGAAGATAGTAATTCTATATAGTAGGATGTTAGGATGTGGGGAGCAGGCCAGTATTACAAGTACTCCTTGTTGATCAACAAGCAGAATTAGAGCTCTTGAACCGACAAAGGAATTCTCTCTCATCCTTGTTAAATATTTCCATAATAATGGGATGGCACCCCAAATCATCATCATGAACTTCACACTTGGGCTTCAAGCAACTTGAATTCTAATCCCACTCCCCTCTCCCTCCAGAGTCTTGGGACATTGATTTCCAATTTTAATTTTATTTAAAATGTTATGCCATCTAAAAAGAGGACTTTTAACCACTGCGCAACAGTAAAGTCCTCCCCCCCTAACTAAAGTAACACGGATCCGACGTCTTTAAGCACTGACTCCGATCACTGTTCACACCTCATGAATCTCCCCTCGAACTCTTGAACCGGCTTTGCGTCCCAATCCTCCGAGGGGATGTGGCTATCGCCGTTTCTTGTGCACCTTTCTCTGTCACACTTTTTCCACTAAACTTCTTCGTAATATGCTGGGATACAGCACGCCGTGAATAGCGAGCCTATTAAGCAACTTTTACGGGACAGTCCTGGAAGAAATGTTTGTCTCGCATTCCTGTTCTGAAAATCTGAATTTTGGGTTTTCATTAACTGTAAGAAATAATCAACGGTATTAATAAAAAAAATGACCCTTTATATCGCTTTGTTTGCAATTAATCTATTTTACCCTTTTGGAACAAAACACATGGTTTCACGTTGGCAAAATCACATGTGATCACATGTAAAAAAAAATATTTGAGCCATGCGAAATTCACAGGTGATCACATGTAAAGAATCTTTGACCCATATGAAATTAACATGTGAAAGCATGTTAGAAGTGTGAAAAAATGTGACCATCTGTGTTTTGCACACATTTCCCGTGTGAATTCGGAACATTTTGATGTTAATAAACTGTGAAACCTGTGGGATAACATGTAAACCACATGTGAAAAACATGCCATTTTGCACATAAAACCTACATGTGAAAAAGAATGTGTGAAACCCATGTGGAATGACATGTGAAGCCCAAGTGAAGTCTACGTGATTGCACGTGAAAAATATGTCAACCCCACGTATAACCATGTGACGTAGCCTACATATGAGTGCCACACGTGGTTTACCAGGTACCACACGGGATAACATGTGATCCCATGTGAAGAGCATGCTCAACCCGTGTGACTTTCCCGTAAGGGACACCAACCCCCTCCAACATATTGTCAATGATACTCTGAATAACCCAGACGACCACATGTGGTCCAACATGCATGAGAACCAACCTTAAACCTCCAGAGACCACCGATGTCATCGCTGCTCTCGAAGCAGACGGGCTCCAACCCCTCGTCCAGGCAGCATTTCATGCAGACCAGACCCGAACTCCCCGCACCGACCACGGCCACACGACGACTCATGCTTCAGCCCTGCGGACCTGATCGTTGAGCAGAAAACATTAATGCTACACGCATCCATGCGACAACGCACAAGCACCAAGCTGCATTTTGAAATCTACATGATCTGATTAGTTCAACCCAACTTATTTACCTTACACAAACCTCTCACATCAACACTTGATTAGACGATTCGTAATGTAGGAGTTATTAAACAAATTAAGTAACACTTTAAATGACTTTTAATATCCAATCAAAAAGAGTGAAAAGCGTACGTGACGCTCCTCCCTCCCTTTAGAGCAACAACAACTGCTGCGTTGAAGCCTCTTTTTTTTTTCTGGCGCTCTCAGTTTGCAGAAAAAAAACATGCATCTCCTCTAAGATTTCCCAAAAAGTGATCTGAAAAGCGTACCTCTTTGGTTCTGGGAGGAAAACAGCTTCTTTGGTGTTTTCTGTAACTGTGCAGTGGGTGGAGCGCAACCTAGAGCTTCGACTGCAGACTGAACCTTGCTTCTTCTCTCAACAGAGCCAGGGAGGAAAAGTAAACAGACTTCCCCTGGCTGGGAAACGCTTTAATGCTCGCTACATTAAACAATCATTAAACAAGCTGCTGGCAACAACACCGACCTTCAGGGGAGATAGGCTAGCTTTCAGACAGAATATGGAAGCTAAAAGCCATTTAAAAGATGAGAGGGAAATGGCTTGATAGTTGTAGGTGTTGTTGTGTTTTTGTGTGTGTGTGTGAGTGTTTTAAAACAAAAACAACATTTTGGACATGGGTTTTGAAAGATCACCAGTGACGTGTCGAACATTTAGAGGGGCCAGACCGACTACCAGTTGCTTCGAGAGGGACATTTATAACAAAATAGCACTGCAAACATTGCCTTTAAGTATTTAAATTTTTAGTTTATATTAACAGAAATCTTATAACAGTAATTCAGTTACCGTTTTAGATACAAACGTTTTTCGATAAGTTTTTGTTGAAAATACTTTCAATCTCAACATGGAAAATGTGTTTGTCTCAGCATCTCTTTTCAACTTGAGATAAACGAATTTACATGCTTATTTTTTTCCCCCACAAAAATAAAATAAAAAGTTAATTTTTAAATTTCCGTATAAAGTTGAACCAAACTTTGTTTCCACATTCTGCATTGGCCATACTTTCTGAAAACTGCAGATATTTCCGTCCATGCCTTCTCATTTTTCATGTTGTCATTGTGAAAATGATCATGATGATCATATCATATATATTGGATGATTTTCCACTTCAAGGATTAGCTTCTCCATGTCCAGTTATTCATGATTTAAAAAACAACAAATTAGACCCACAGACCAACTGACTTCAACCCTGGTGTCACAGGTAATCCTTCGGTTTGCTATGGCCACGCAGGACATGGTACAAGCATATGCATTTGATCCCGTCTATGACCCTGAAAGTGAAATATTGGATGAACCGGACCGCGTTCAGCGGCTCATTCAAGAGCTACTACTTTCCACAGGTGCTACCTGATTGCTGCTGACACGCTCTGCTTTAGTGCTCTGGAAGCGGGGGAGGGAGGGCTGTGGAGAGACGTGGTAATCAAAATTTAGGGGCGTTGCTGGGAGGTTAGGGCGTTCCTAAGAGGACCCTGGCGTTCAATGCTCAACATGGCGGTCGCGAGAGTTTATAGATATTACTCAAACATACATAAATTAACCTAAGAAACACTTTAGGCATGTTTTAAAGAGATGATGGCATAAGAATTTGATGAAAAGCTTTAAAAAGTGGATTTTACATGCCACCCCCCCCTTTAAATATTTACTGCCAATGATAATATAGTACTTATTTAAGTTAATGAATGACCTGTTCTGTGACCACTGTTCTAATCATTCCTCATTGTCTGACTCTCATCTTCATGTCCTAGTTTTAATGTTCAAGCTTTTGTGAAATCAATTCAAAAAGCTTGAGCAATTTCTAAACACAGAAGTATTCTCACTGCAATGAAAAACGGCAGAAATGTGTTTTAACTTATATCCTACGGTATCCTGAGTCAATTTGCAGAACCTCCTTTCGTTGACATGACAGCTCTTTTGTGTTATGTTTCATCTTGTTGTAGAGACTACAAATAACTCCAGTCCTGTCAGACTGGACATTAGGGGTATAAAAACATCAGTTCTTAAGACTCTCTACAGATTATCAGATAGATTTAGGTCTGGAATTTGACTAGGACATTCTAACACACAAATATCTGTTTGAATATAAACTATTTATTGTAGCTCTAGCTACATGTTTAGTGTTGTTCTGCTCCACCCCATTTCAAGTCCATTGCAGTTTCCATCAGATTTCCTACCACGATTGCCCTGTATTTAGCTCCATCCATCTTCCCATCAACTCTGACCCGCTTCACTGACTCTGATAATGAGAAGCGTTACCACAGCATGACCCTGCTACCATCATGTAGTGACATTGTTGGGTGATTTGCAGTATTAGTTTCCCACCACATGTGGCGTTTTGCCTGTAGATCAAGTAATCAGGTTTTAACCTTTTTATGACCTGTCTTCCACTCGTTTATGGCCCCTGCATGGCTTTAGCCAAACCTTTTCTGGACCTTTAAAGTTTTTTTTTTCTAGCAACAGCTTTCTCATCGTCATTTCTCCGAATATGTTCAGAGTATATTTGTAAAATATATATAAAAAGACCCCCCCCCCAAAAAAAGGTACACACTTTACATTCAACTTCTGTTAGCAGCTTATAATATCCTTATATCAAATCCCAATATAGTATTTGAATTTGTGGTTTTACCATAAAATGTGAAAAAAGTTTACTCCTGAAAGAGACTGCAAAAAAAATAAACTTGTGTTAATGATTTGCTCAGGGTAGCTTTTTCCAAATGTAAAATAAAAAAGCAAAACGAGTACCATCAGACTTCTTATTTTGCTGTGCATCATTTGCAGATAGAGCAGCAAAATAATACAATAGGAACCACTAGATTACAAGAAAATGTAACTCACTGAAAGCAAATTACAGAAAAAATAGGGCTGGTTTACTTCAATTGCTCTGTTTTTCTTTCCCCTATTTTATATTTATCTGCTTACCTGTTAGAATGATTCAAATTGCATATCTTATACAAAATTATAAGTAAAAAAAAGCAAAGTAACAGTGAGTAAAGATCCTTTCCTACTACTGGTCTGATTTTAATAAATTTACGTAGTTCAATAAAACATCTAAACTCTCCACTCTTTGAATCTGTCTTCTCTATTAACTCTTAGAGTCCAACTCTTGCTGTATAAATCACAGTCTGTTAATAATTAGAAGCCTGATACTTGGCGATGCTTCATTTGGATCTAGAGTTGAAAAGTGGATGCTGCTTTAAAGTTATGCTGGTAAATCATGACATTGCCACTTAAATTATGAATAAACACAATTTAAAGTGACATTTAAATAACATGACACACATCCAGGGCAACAACCTAGGCAGATCTTGATTAGCTGCATCAGAGAGTGTGACGTTCTGTTCAAGAGGAAGTCCACAACGAAACTTTCAATTAGGTCTTCATTATTATGCAAGAGTGCTCACTATTTAGTTTGCCAGAAAAGGCTTTAAAAAAAAAAAAGAAAAAAGAATGATCTGGCTCCCTTCCTCCCTAGATTTCACTCCAAAATGATTCTCTCCAAAGTTTGAACCTTGGTCATTTTATTGAATATCTGCTCATGTCTGCTTTGTCAGCTATATGTTAATTAATAACCCCAATTAAAAATAAATATTGTAGATGCTACATATTTGACACCTCAAAAGTGAATCATAATTGAAACTGTTCCTGAATAAAATCAAGAATCAAACATTAACTTATCACACACATTGATGTCAATGAAGTGAAGAAAAAAAGGATTAAAATAAAAAAAGATTCAAGTTATACCAATATGATGAAGGCTAGCAAATGCCTCAGGTCAGAGTGTGACCTGTATTGAGAAAGTCAGATTTCTGAAGGTCTTTACTCCAACATGCTGCTACCGTGAAACTATCAACTTACAGCTGGAAGGCTTGGATGCCCCTAAAAAACCTTAACTTCTTTAAGACTAGCACATGAATTCAATGTTTCATTAGCCATGCTGCCTATTGATCAGAGTTGGTGAATTAATAAGGAACAATAGGAAGGTACCAATTATAGAACAAGTAACATAGTAGGACAGTTCCTGCAATAAAAGCCATCAGGATGCTCAGCGTAGAAAAGGCCTCATTTTCTGGTTCTTCTGAAACCACTCTGGTTCTGAAAGGACGGATGATGCGTTGCTTCTGTGTGAAAATAGCTTGACGGGCTCCAGCCCACTTCCCAGGTCCGCTCAGGCGGTACTGGTACGAAGTGTAGGGACCCGTGAAGACGTGCAATGCCAGTGTGGGTTCCGTTAAAAAGAGCCGCAGTATGTTTGGCTTTGCTCCCACCTGCTCAGCCAGAGAGTCCATGTAAGACATGTAGTCCACCTGTACAGGGTTCCTCTTTGAGCACGCAAACCTATTGGAGACAGGTTAAAATAAAATGAAAACTCATTTAGTTCAGGTTGATTACAATGATCAGCTTAAGCACCAACGGAAACAATAAAAAGACAACATGAACAACGGTATGATTTAGTTCTACTTTTGGTGCATTGCTCCCGTTTCCGTCTCAATTTCCTTCATCATGGTGTCCTCTGCTGGAAGGAATGTTAAACCTGCATGTGAAATATTTAATGAAAAACACAGAACAGTGAATTTTACAGGTGTGTAACAATTATATTCTAGTGAAACCAGCTAACATTTTACAAAGCATCCAGGAAGTTTCTCTTTTGCACCAACCTTTAAACACTCTTGTAGCCCAGCGTGCCTGGATCTCCGCCATGTGGTTGATGGCAGCAAAGGCATGGATGAAGCCCACCACTGCTAGGGTTGGCTGGGCAAGTGTGGGTGGGAACACATGTTTGTAGAGTTGCAGCCTGTAGCCACATTTAGCCTGAAGATCTGGGGGCAGGAAAGGGAAGCTGTAGTTGTACCCCGTGGCAAACACCACAACATCCACCTGTGAACCACAGGCACGATTAGCAAATCATAGAATAAATTGTGAGATTACTATATCACCACCAATGTTGAATATTAATAGAGATGCCCTCACAGCCCCAGGCATCGACTTTCCCAATGTGACTTTTTTTTTCTATAAATCTGAAACATCTTTTTTTTTGTGTCACTGCTGGTAAAACTGTATTAAATCTGCCTCGACCCCTCAGATACTAGACGTTTCTTAGAGTCTACTATAATCAGTGAAAGTGAGACTGTATTGGTTTCTGCAGCTTCCTGTCTGTATCATGTGACTCCTTTTGCCTGGCTGCAGCCCTCAGATATCCACAGCTGTTGATGGCACAGAGAGGAGCCAGAAAATTCCAAAAATATTTTTATATATCCAAATATATATTTTTAGACTTCCAAAAATATTTAATGGGTTAGAAATCTTCTGAATTAAGAAAAATTATATTTTTTTCTTTAATTCTCAAGGTGGCATTAGCAAATATAAATAGTTTTGATAAACTTCATTATATAACAGGAATTATAGAAAGGGCCCCTCCTAACATTATTGGTGCCATGTTTAAAAAAAAATAAAAAATTACCTCGTCTATGATGCTCCCATCATCAAAGACAACACCGGTCTCACTGAACTCCCTCACCCTGGGTTTCACCTGAATACGACCCGAGACGATCCGAGATGGCAGGTCATCATTCACCACTGGAATCTGGGCTAAAAATCTAATGGACAAAGTGCAACAATTATACAATTGGAGAGATGTTTATTGTTTACATATGCAGCCATACAGTAAATTTGTCCAGTATCAAGAAGAACCCATAAAGCAAAATGTTGAAATTTGAAGTGTAACATTGGTTATTAAAGCTAAGGTAAAACTTTTTACAGTGGCAAATATTAGCAATGTAGCTCCACCACCAGGCTGAATTAAGTAAAGCATGCAGTGTGTGTGTACGTGTGTGTGTGTGTGTGTGGGGGGGGGGATAAATCTTGTTAAGTCCTCATAAATTACCCTTGTCACAATTTTTAGACCTAAAAAGTGCTAAAAGACAGTAACTTGCTGTGATATGACCATTTAAAACGAAGCCACAATGGTTTATATTACTTGTGTTTTGGTTTGAGGCCATATAACTTGTGGTCAATGAATTCATTCCGCTTCTTCTCCGACATAAAGTGATTCCACGTGGGAAATAGCGAAATCCTCGTCCAAAACATCCGAGAAATCCAAACATCAAACGGAAGGCCGCCTGGTCCTACACGGCCAATGACCCACGCTCCTCTCCTGACGCTTAGGGTACACCTATAGATCATAGGAGAATTTATTAGGAGTTCAGCGTTTAAAGAGTTTCTTTAGTTAGATTTGTCTCATAAATACAGATGTATGTTTTCTGCAACTCTACTGATATCCACAGCAATGTCACAACCACAGTTTCCAGTTCCAACCACGACCACTCTCTTCCCCTCCAGACCCTTGGCGCTGCGGTATTCCCAGCTATGGAAATATCTCCCCTTGAAACTCTCAATACCTGTGATGGAAGGATGAAAAGGGCAGCAATAACGTGACCAGTGTGTCAAAACATTAAAAGCCGGATTAGGAGTAGCTGACAGCCTTTTACCTGGAAAGTGACTGAGCGGCAGATGTGGCTGGGTGTAATGTCCGGTACAAACCATAACTGCGTCAAAAACATGCGTCTCCCTCTGACCCTCTGCCGTCTCGGTCTCCACATCCCACTGTCCTGTCAGATTAAAGTCTGGACGTTGCCTCAAGCTAACCACTGTTGTCTGAAATAAAGATTTTAGGTCAATCTAATCATATAAACAAAAAAGGTTATATCAACCCAAGTTTCCAATAATAATAATACAAATAATAATAGATAGATAATAGATACACGCACACACACACACACACACACACACACACACGCACACACACGCGCGCGCGCACACACACACACACGCACGTCTTGCTATACTTGTGTTGACATTGTATTGACTTCCATTGATTTTACTATGCCTAACCCAGACACTTTCCCTAAACCTAACCATTAGTGATACATGCCTAACCTTAACCTAAACCTAATTCACACCATACCTCTAAACCTAACTAGTAGAGTTTAATAGCTAGTTAAACATTGTGGGGACCAGGCAAAATGTCCTCACAACTACAAATGTCCACACAATGATGGTGGGCTGTCAAAGGTTGGTCCTCACAAGTATGGCTATACATGTACACACACACACACACACACACACACACACACACACACACACACACACACACACACACACACACACACACACACACACACACACACACACACACACACACACACACACAAAAGAGTATCTTTCTTGTTATCACTCCCAAACAACTGGTAGTAGATAGCCTTGATTGTCCGTTTTTGGAAAATTGTGACCCCAAGATAACACCCTGAGCTACAAGTCTTCAATTCTGTTGAACCCTGGTCACTTTAAATCTCTTCATATCCTGCACCCTGTGCAACGTGTTTAGAAATTAAATTTAAACTCTAATTTAAAATTTATTTTAAGGTTTTTTTGCTGTAGCACATTTTAACCAGGGGTGCAACTAACTTTGCCGTCTCTGGGTTGTAAATCGATTTTTCAAATGAATAAGACCTAAAGAACGAGACGCACAAATCTTTATGCCATATTTACTCATTTCGGATTGAGTTTGAATAATTTCTACAATAAACACAGAATTATCTAAACCGTGAGTTCACTGACGTGTAAATGTATGTGCTGCAGCAGTTTAAAAGCCTGAGCGTAGAGGCGCAGGTACAGCATGATCTCAGTGTGATGCATGTTGTTGGGGAACTCTGCAGGAGGGGGGAAGTCGCTGAAAGCCGTCATCTCTTTGGAGCTGTTGATAATCAGAGACTGGTAGATGTTTGTTCGCCCAGGCACTGGCTTCTCCTGAGGAGAGCGAAAGGATTTCTTTTTTTTCTTTTTTTAGCATCTGAGAATAAACTTTGATAAAAATGTTATGACAGTGTTGATTGACTGAAAACATGATAAACATCTTCTGTTTCTATCCCATAACTTGAGAGTTCTGTTTACACGGGCCAAAACAATAAACCAAATAGCAGTATTACAAAGAAAGTCATGTTAAGATACTCTCACCTTATATCTCCACAGTCCTCCAATGTCGTCGCTGCTTTCAAAGCATGTTGGCTCCAGGCCTTCATCCAAACAGGCTTTAATGCTGCTCAGACCACAGGGGCCAGCACCAATCACTGCCACCTTCTGGACCACGATGGAGGGAAAGAACTGATGCTCACAGCAGAGGGAACCCTGATCTGTTAAACCAGATGAAACTGTAGGAAGCAGCAAGGCAGGGAGTGAAAAACAAAGGGAATATGTTCAACTGTTTTCTAATTATTAATTTGAATGTACAGAATGTATACCTTTAATTTATGTGCAAAAGATTGGTACAAGTCCTTTTTTGTCATTAAAGACCACAAAGCAATTTTAAAAGTAAAACTTTATTCAATCAAATGGATAAATAGGAAATAATTGACGGATATTGCCTTGCAGCAAGAGGGTCCTAGGTTCGAATCCTAGCCCGGGGTCTTTCTGCAGAGAGTTTGCATGTTCTCCCTGTGCATGCGTGAGTTCCGTCTTGGTACTCCGCCTTCCTCCCACAGTCCAAACACATGACTGTTAACCGATCCCTCTAAACTGTCCTTAGGTGTGAGTGTGTGCGTGCATAGTTGTCTGTCCTGTCTGTCTCTACATTTCCCTGCGATGGACTTGCGACCTTTCTAGGCTGTACCATGCCTCTTGCCCAATGATCACTGGAGATAAGCGGTATAGGACAATGGATGGATAAATGCAAAATATTGACATTGGTGCAACAAATTACATTGTGTGTGCCTACTAATTTAACAGAAATGAAAAGACTAGATTTCATTTTTAGCATGCACCACATTTTTTCTTCCTTCTCAAATTTTGAGTGTGTTGCTGATAAAAAAAGATATTCAAATTCATCCTTTTTTCCCCCTCTTTCAGTGTAGTTGGTCAGTGAACACATTGAAAAATAATCTCCTTTGTGTTCGTTTTCATCTCAACGTTATGAAAGTTGAACAGGAAATATGGAACACGCTAGAAGACGGGACTGAACCAACTGCAGTTTCTTTATGTGACCACAAAAGGGAGCAAGAAACCAGCAGTGAATATACAACAAAACCTAAAGAAATACTCACTAATTGGCACATTGGGCTTATTGTTGGAGCTTACAGACTTAAGCTCTTGGCTAACCTTCAATATTACAAAAGTTAAAGTGTGGTTTGATGACAGAACATTTTTGTTCTTTTGTACTCACAAAACTTTGGAGCTAGACCCTAAATATATGGAAAGTGTTTACTAGCTAACAAGTGTTTTTTAGCATCTTAAAATAATAGCAAGCAAAAACAACAAAAATATATTTGAAGTATTATTCAGTTTAACTCAAAACCTGGTGAGCTTCAAGTGGCTTTTTTTCTAAGCAGTGATAAACCACTTGGTAAATATGGGTTGATAGAACTAAAATGAATTTTCTTAAATTTTCCCGTCACACAATAGCAGGAGTCAACATTCCACAGACAGAAGCAACGACATGCTCAGTTTTTTTTTTAATTATTGGATAGTTAAATATTTGGAGGAACTTAGTGAACTTTGAATTACAAAATCTTGTACTAATTAGTTGGGTTTGTTCTTCTTTTAAAAGCAACATTTTGAAATTCCTGCTAAAAACATTTTACCCTCTTGACTAAAAGTCTTAGTTGGCGATCTAAAAGAAAAGCATCTATAAACCAACACAGCAAAAAGTACTGACTGACAAAACAAATTGAATTGTTAGATTATTATTACATTTTTAAAGTCTTGATTAAGCAGTCCTTTAAAATGTAAATTGAGAACAAATGATGATCTAAATCCCTTTGATCCTGAACTCAGAATAGCTCAACTCTTATGATTTGTGTTTTTCTAAGTTTAACGCAGAGTTGACCAGCCTTACCTGTTCTTTACAGGGAGAAAGTTCAACAAAGCTGCACGTCGTCCTATTTAATCACTCAGTCTTGTTTCAGCATCAATAAATGCAGGCCTGCCTGATGAGTCAGCTTTAACTTCTTAAAGTACAAAAGCAGATCAATCACTGGTTGTTAAGAGAGTGGGCATAGCCCAAAGGTCTGCAACTTTACAATCAAAAGAGCCATTTTTGCTTGCAGTCCAGCTAAATAAAAATTGTTTTTTTTTTCAATTGACCTTTAAAAAAAAAAAAAAGACAATGTATAGTGTATAATCTACTGTAGAAAATGTGTCATTTTCAAAGAACCACCATTTTATTTAATATTTTTAGGTTTTAAACTACGTAAAACATTTGTTAAAATGGGATGGATACATTTTCTTCTGTATGATGGGAATATTTATGTAAAGAAAAAAAAAATTAAAGCACAGCTTCCAACCTATCAATATATCCAAGAAAAATAGATAAAAAAAATATTGCTGGTATTTTTAGTGTCGTTCTGTTATAGACATTACATGCTATTAAAAGGAGGGAGACCATTTATTATCATGTCTGTATTTAAAAAGAATAGCTGGCTCTTTATAATTTTTAACCAAAGTTAGGAGCCATTGTGGAAGGTCCAAAGAGCCACTTACAGCCCCAGAGCCACAGCTTGGAGATAGCAGTTTTAACCTGATTAATTTAATTAAGTTTATTTATATAGTGCCGATTCACAACAGATGTCATCTCAAGGCACTTTACAAGAAAAGTCATTTCGATACAATTATACAAATATTCCAGTCAGTAAAAAAAAAATTATATTTAAGGAATCCCAGCAGATTCATTCAAGTCATTGACTTAAGGTTGGGCCCCGTTTATGCAGACTCCAATCACAGCAATCCCTCATACTGAGCAAGCATGCAGCGACAGTAGGGAGGAAAAACTTCCCTTTGACAGGAAGAAACCTCCCGCAGAACCTGACGCAGAAAGAACAAAGAACTGATGTAAGAGTACTTTCTATAGTAAAGAAAGTAAAAAGTTGATACAGTTGTATTGTTTCAAAGCCCCAACTTGTGAGCCAAATCATTCAGCTCATTTGTTCTGAATGAAGCAGAAAGGTGGTTTGATAATAATCATTCTGCCCTAATCTCCCTCTCCTAATAATCGTCTTCACCTGTGTCTCTCCAATCATTCACACCTGATCCCACTCACCTCCTGCCTTTAAAACCCGTCACTTCCCTTCACTCAGCGCCAGATCATTGGATTGTCTTTGTCTCCATGGTGTGTCGTCCTGCTGTTTCCCGTCCTGCCTCTCCGTTCCTGCCATCATCACCATCATCAGGACTTCTCCACCAACAGCTTCAATAAATATCCTGCACCTTTCTCGACGTCTGCGTTTGGGTCCTTGCTTCACACCACGTTCTCTGACACATTCATGTGGTTTTCCCTGTTTGAAGCCAATTCTGACTCCATCCATTCATTATCTGTACCCGTCCATCCTATGCAGGGTTGCGGGGGGGCGGGTGCCTATCTCCAGCAGTCACGAGGCGAGAGGCAAGGTATACCCACACGCACACAATGCAATTTAGTGAGACCAATTCACCTAACAGTCATGTTTTTGGACTGTGGGAGGAAGCCGGAGTACCTGCAGAGAACCCATACATGCATGCACTGGGAGGACATGGAAACTCCATGCAGAAAGAGCCCAGGCCGGGATTGGAACCCAGGCTTTCTTGGTGCAAGGCAACAGTGCTACCAGCTGCGCCAGTGTGCATACCCTAGTTCTGACTCTGACTGCTTTAGAAAGATGCGCTGTAAAATTCTAGAAAAAGTTTTGGAAAAGTTCTGCTTGTTGATTGGTAGTGATAGTGCAACATAAACAGACAGATTTGTACTTATTTATTCCACATGACTCAAAACTAATTGTTACAACATGTCAGCTCCAATGTTGTTGAGCTGGTGATGGTTTCACCATCTTACAACTCTTATTTTTCTCTTATATATACAGTTGTGGCCAAAAGTTTTGAGAATGACACAAATATTAGTTTTCACAAAATTTGCTGCAAAACTACTTTTAGATCTTTGTTTCAGTTGTTTTTGTGATGTACTGCAATATAATTACAAGCACTTTATACGTTTCAAAGGCTTTTTTTGACAATTACTTGACATTTATGCAAAGAGTCAGTATTTGCAGTGTTGGCCCTTCTTTTTCAGGACCTCTGCAATTGGACTGGGCATGCTCTCAATCAACTTCTGGGCCAAATCCTGACTGATGACATCCCATTTTTTCACAATCACTTCTTGGAGTTTGTCAGAATTAGTGGGTTTTTGTTTGTCCACCCGCCTCTTGAGGACTGACCACAAGTTCTCAATGGGATTAAGATCTGGGGAGTTTCCAGGCCATGGACCCAAAATTTAAACGTTTTGGTCCCCGAGCCACTTAGTTATCACTTTTGCCTTAAGACACGGTGCTCCATCCTGCTGGAAAATGCATTGTTCTTCACCAAACTGTTGTTGGATTGTTGGAAGAAGTTGCTGTTGGAGGGTGTTTTGGTACCATTCTTTATTCATGGCTGTGTTTTTGGGCAAAATTGTAAGTGAGCCCAGTCCCTTGGATGAGAAGCAACCCCACACATGAATGGTCTCAGGATGCTTTACTGTTGGCATGTCACAGGACTGATGGTAGCGCTCACCTTTTCTTCTCTTCCTGAGCAAGCTCTGCACTGGTGGCACTCCGATCCCGCAGCTGAATCCTCTTTAGGAGACGATCCTGGTGCTTGCTGGACTTTCTTGGACACCCTGAAGCCTTCTTAACAAGAATTGAACCTCTTTCCTTGAAGTTCTTGATAATCCTATAAATTGTTGATTTAGGTGCAATTTTAGTAGCCACAATATCCTTGCCTGTGAAGTCATTTTTATGCAGCGCACTGATGGCTGCATGTGTTTCTTTGCAGGTCACCATGGTTAACAATGGAAGAATAATGATTTCAAGCATCACCCTCCTTTTAACATGTCAAGTCTGCCATTCTAACCCAATCAGCCTGACATAATGATCTCCAGCCTTGTGCTCGTCAACATTCTCACCTGAGTTAACAAAACGATTACTGAAATGATCTCAGCAGGTCCTTTAAAGACATCAATGAAATGCTGTGGAATTTTCATGGCAAAGAAGGACTATGCAATTCATTCCTGTGGAACCAGCTCCCAGCTTTAGTCCGTGAGGCAGACACTCTCTTTACTTTCAAGGCCAGGGTTAAAACTTTCCTTTTTGATAAAGCTTATAGTTAGAGTGGATTAGGTCATCCTGAGCTATCTCTGTAGTTATGCTGCTATACACTTAGACTGCTGGAGGACAGACATACCAATTTTCTTCACTCTGCTACTTCCTTTTCTCCTACTACTCTCCAGTTGTGTTACAGTACATTCTGATATTTCGACTGTTAACTTTGTGTTCTCTCAGTGTTTTTCTCTCCATAGAAGATATACCTGGTCTGGTATCCTGCTTGGCTGCAATGCCCTGTTGGACGGGGGGCATCGACTGGGATGATGCTCCAAGTAACTGAACATCCACTGTGTCCTGTTATCAACTTTTTACTTTCTGTAAGATAGAAAGTACTCTTATATCAGATCTTCTGTTCCTTCTGTGTTTCTGCTCTGTCTTCTCAAACCCCCAGACGGTCGTGGCAGATGGCCGCTCCTTCTGAGCCTGGTTCTGTTGGAGGTTTCTTCCTGTTAAAGGGGAGTTTTTCCTCTCCACCATCGCTACATGCTTGCTCAGTATAAGGGATTGCTGAAGGATTGCTGTGGTTGGAAAGTCTGCATCAACGGGGCCCAACCTCACGCCAATGACTGACGCAATCTGCTGGGATTCCTTAAATAGGAAACTTTTTAACTGATTGGAATGTTTGTATAAATGTATTGAAATGACTTCTTGTTAAGTGCCTTGAGATGACATCTGTTGTGAATTGGCGCTATATAAATAAACAGAATTGAATTGAATTGAATCTGATCACTGTTCATAACATTCTGGAGTATATGCAAATTGCTATTATAAAAACTTAAGCAACTTTTCCAATATTTATGTAATTCTCAAAACTTTTGGACACGACTGCACAGCTACAGCCACACTGTGTATTATGTCGCCATGCTGGCATATTTAATCTAATAAGGGGGACTACAATGTACATCTGCCTAGTTTTGCTGATGTGCCACATATTAATATTTTTTGTCCCATACTTAATAATCTCCGGACCTTCTGGGGATGAAATGTTCAAACCCAATTTATAGTTTAGGATGACCCTCAGGTGGTCATTGGTCAAATAATGACCAGCTTAATTAATCAGAAAATAGACTGAACTTCACTTAAGTTGGATTCCTTTTAAGCATTGAGCATGACAACGTAAGTTAATCTTCATCAGCGCAGACAGAGCATTTGCATGGTGTAGCATCATATAAGTATTAGGTCATTACTGTAGCAGTAGTGCTAGCTGGGCTATAAATTGTGCTTTCAAGTTGTGATGCTCATGCAGCATAATGTGTTGATATGTCAAAGAAATAATTTACAATCATTCATAGCTAGAGGTTAAATTATGAATGCTATAGGCAATGCTGGATCATCATTTATGTAAGGCAATAAATCTTTGTATATAATGGAAATGTAAGGCAGAGCTGTAATAGTGTGATGGTAGTAGGATTTCTGAGAAAATATATATTTCCCTTTTTTAGTTTACTGTTTGTATATTCTCTGTAGAGAAACACACATTAATACAAACCCATGTCAAAATGATCTATGATTCACTATGTAGTTTCTTTTTAATGCAACTGACTCTACATTGTTTTTTCTCTCCTAAGTGATAGTTGTATTAAAAATGTCATGTTAGTCAGTGAACCTTGAGTCCCAAAGAAAACTCTTGCCGCTACCAAGCATCCGAATAGCATGTTGGACCAATGGGACAATCTTATTGGACAAAAGCACAGCCATGACCATAGATCCTGCACATGCCATTATCCAGGGAGAACACAGGAAAGACCTTCGGGCCTCTGGCTCTGGTACCACTCTTGTTTTGAAAGGCTTAGCCACCCGCTCCCACTGTGTGAGGATAGCTTGTCTGGCTCCTGTCCACTGTCCAGCCCCAGTGAGGCGATACTGGTAAGGAGTACAGGGACCAAAGAAGATCTTCGTCCAGAGAACTGGGTCCATCAGGAGCAGCCTCAGAAGATTTGGTTTAACACCAATCTATGAGGGAAAACTAATTATTTGGTTGTCTGTGTCGTATATAAATCACAAAGTGCTGGGAGGTACTTACCTCTTTGGCCATGAAATCCAAGTATTGGATGAAATCTACCTGGAGAACAGCTTGTTGTTGGTTGGGATAGCTTAAAACAACACAGAAAGAGGTGTTACCAAAAATACTTTGACTTAAAACTCAGCTTTGAGTATGAGGTTGATGGGTACCTGTGCATGTTTAATCTCCTATCAATCTCAATGACTTCCAGCATTTTCTGTTTCGATGGAAGATGGGTCAAACCTGAAACAACGTTTAACAGTTCTTGAAGATTGTGAAGATAGTTGAAGATGAAAGGACAGCTGAAGGGTAGTTAGACAGATAAGGATGGTGGATTAGATCAGGTTGTAGCTTGGGGACTAGGTGTAATAAATTTATCTTGGACCTGTTTTACTGCACTAGAGTTTGGGTCAGTGGAAAGTAACAACATCTATAATGGAATTGTGGGTGTGACCAACTTGTGTTTTAAACTTGGTTGTAAGTCTGATTGTGTCAGACACAGACCAGGATGTTACTATACTGATCTGTCTCTCCTCTCGCATGCAAGAATAAACTGAAGACTTTTCTTACAGCTGCCAGTTCATTGACCAACACTAAATAGTGCACACTTCTGAAATGGGAGGAAAATGATCAATAGTTTTAAATTATTTCACAAATAAACTGATACTGAAACATTCTTCTTTGCAAATTAGCTCAAGGTGAGAATGGATTGCATGGAGAACATCTGGGAACATGATAATTGAGAACGTCTGGCAGCACGCCATTGAGAACATCTGGCGTGCTGAAAGACGTTCTCAATTGGATTTAGCTTTGGACTTTGACTGAATCATTTTGACACATGACTGCTTCGATCCAAACCCTCCATTGTAGCTCTGGTTGTGTCTGAGATTGTCGCTGTGTTGAAAGGTAAACCTTTGCCCCAGTCTTAAGTCATGTACAGGCTCTAACAGGTGTTCTTCCCTCTATTTAACTTCCAGCAACTCAGACCAGCCTCTTTGTCCCTGGTGAAGTAAAACACTCCCATAACATCATCCTGTTCTCAACATGTTTTATGTTGGGGATCATAGGTGAAGTGCAGTGTTAGTTCTCCATCACACATAATGTTTCCCATGTTGGGCAAGAGGCAGGATACACCCTGCACCCTTCGACAGTCCATCACATGGCAACACAGAGAGACGCACAACAAACAACCATGCACACACATTCATACCTATGGACAATTTAAGGTTGGAAATCGTGCTAGCAGTCTGGCTTTTCGGCTGTGGAAGGAAATCAAAGTATCTGGAGAGTACTTAGGGAGAAAATGCATGCCACACATTTCAGATTTTTATTTGTAAAAAGTTTTTCAAACCAAGTCACCTTCTTCAGTTTCTCAGCTATGAGTTACTTTGTGTTGGTCTGTCATTTATATTTATTTTAAAATGCATAGAAGTTTATGGTTGTTACGAGTCGAAACGTGAAAAAATCAATTGGTGTGAATACTTTTGTTAGTATTTATATATATTTCATCTACCTGAAAACACCTTAACAGCCCACCGAACCTGCATCTCCACGATTGGCATAATTGGTCCCTTTGCTTGGAAAAGACCCATGATGGCCAGTGTGGGATGTTGCAGAGAAGGAGGAAATACTCTTCTGAATTATGCAAAAGAAAATTTTAGACATTGCTTATAATTTAAAGCATGGATTCTAAAGTTAGAGACACATTTTAAAGCTCGTACTGGATAAAAACCTTTGCTGTATCTTGTCTGTACTCCCTTAAACACTGAACTCATCTTGTAACTGTTCTGCACAGACTTACTTGTACAATGTCAGCTCACTGTGGGATCCTTCAGACAGAGCGGAGGGCAAGAATGGGAAAGTTCCCTTATAACCTGTACAAAAGATTGTAGCATCAATGTTCTCTTCAACTGTGCCATCTTCAAATGTAACTCCTGAATCCTTGAACCCTCGGATGTTGGGCTTCATGACCAGAGCTCCCTGTAGAATTCGCCCAGGAAGATCATCATTGATCAGAGGCTTTTTCTCCAAAAGTCTGTGAAAGACGATGCAAAGAGAAGTTTTTACATGATTGTTTGTTGTCTGCTGTGCATTAGAATCTCTAGATTTTTATGTCATTGTTTCTGTGGTTTCTATTTCTGAGTAGCGAAGCGTGTGTTGAGTAATCCAGCAGGATTTTTGTGAAGCTTGTATTGAAGTTTATGTTAATAATGTATGTAATGACATTCAAGTCCTCACTGGCCGTACCATGTGACTGATTTATGAACCAGCTTGCCGGTTTGCTCGTGAATTCAAACATAAGAGACAGCAACGACTGTGCTGTTTCCCCATCACATTTTGTTGCCTTATTGTTGCATGTGTGTTTAGATTCTATTTGAGCATGTGTTTTTGT
The DNA here is from genome assembly GCA_963556495.2 of Valencia hispanica. Taxonomy (NCBI): domain Eukaryota; kingdom Metazoa; phylum Chordata; class Actinopteri; order Cyprinodontiformes; family Valenciidae; genus Valencia; species Valencia hispanica. The sequence continues at coordinate 17,102,641 of OY747705.1, forward strand.
GATTGAACTTTAGAGGAGATTTTCTTGTCTCTGGTAACGATTTTATAAGCTCCCCTGATAATATTTCCACATAGTAATAAATCATCAGTAACATTAAAGTCAACAAAACAACACAGCGGATCCTATGGTCTCATTCCTTTCTTTTAAGCTCTGGTTTTTTTTACGTGTGTGTTGTGTTCAAATGGACTTTGAGGGAACAAAAAGACCTCATCTATGCTAAGGGATTATGGAGCCCTGCATGAAAACAACAAGACTAACCAAGGTGGCCCAAGCTCAACTAAGTCATTTTAGGATGGAAACATTTATTCATATGCTAACATTGGAAACTGGAGAGAAGGACAGAGAATTGTCCCAATTTTTATCAACTTTATTAAAGTCTGCTGTTTTTCTCACCAGGTATCCATGTGTCATGAAGTGTGGCGTTATTGAAGACCCAAATGCAGACAGGATGACCAGCACGACCAGATGACAAGACGATACCAGACATTAGATGAGGAACTACAGACACAGGTGAAAATACACACACACACACGCGCACGGACACACACGCAGCCACACGCAAGGGTAATCAGGCGACAAGGAACAGGTGGGGGTAATTATGGGGAGACAATGGAACAAGGAAAACATACAGGTAAGGGGAGAAACAGGATGAAAACAAAACATAGTTTGTGACACAAGGGGCCGGATGCACAAAAAGCCCGTTGTGTGTGTGTGTGTGTGTGTGTGTGTGTGTGATGTAGATTAAACATGGCCGGGCCAAAACGGACATGGCAGCAAGTCAAAATCAAATACAAGAACATTGTGGTTCCTGCAGGTGCCCGCTCACACATTGTACTGTTTTACCAGTTATTCTGGCTAGGGGTGACCTGTCAGATAAGTGTTATATTATTTTAGTTAATGTGGATGCTTTAGATTTCAGTTAAATATGTCCAGCAGTGGCAGATTTTTTTTTTTTTTTACATTTAATTTAATTAGATTTTTGATGTTTGTGCTGTATACTGTGTTCGCCTGCAGGGAGGCTACTGCATCCATTCATTTTATTTTTCATTTGATGTTTATAGATTTGTGCTGTATTTATTTCAGTGTGCAAACCTTTGAATGTGTATTTATCAGAGGTGGACAGAGTACCCAAAAATTGTACTTAAGTAAGAGTAGCACCACTTCAACATATTTTTACTCAAGCAAAAGTTAAAAGTACAGCACAGCAAAACTACTCTTAAAAGTAATTTTTTTCCAAAAAGATACTCAAGTAAAAGTAACTAGTTTACTACCCACCTCTGGTATTCACCCTTGTGTTGTATAATGTGCTTTGATTCTGTGGTTTCTATCTTGAAGAGTCAGTGTGTGATTTCAGTTTTTAAAGGAGCTGATGATTTACCTGTTTTGTTTAACCCTTTTTCAATATAGAAACATAATTTTACGCTTTGACGTGTATTTACATTTATATCAGTTGTATATTTTTAGACGACGGAGTATTAGAGCCACACCGAGGAAGAAAGAAAAAGTCCTAAATTTATGAGACTGGTTCTTTCTGCAGAAAAGATGGATTTCCTGCGTATTCTGTTTCAAGTCCTGATACGTATGACAATGTGGTGCTGATGTACCAAAAGATGAAGTATCTCCTTGTTTGTGAAACCTATAGGCCGACTGAAGTACGATTCCACAAAATGCTCCACAGCCCTCATTTGAACAACTCTCCTCCTCATCATCATAAAGGTGGGATAACACTGTGCGATTTCAGCCGTCCTAGAACTTTTCTTCTTTTGGGAAAAGAATCGTCATGAAAAACGGTGTGTGTGATTCGCAGTTCTGTGCCAATTGCTTAATTGGCTTCATTGACATGGTTCCAGCAGTATGCGCTGAGTGAGTGTTCATTAGAACCAAACTCAGAGAGAGTTTTTTTCTAACGAAAAAGACAAACCTCATCCAATCAACCGGGACTGGTTACCACTCTGCAGCTGGTAAATGTTTGTTATGCATTGCATGCTGGGCTAACTTGTCTGTATTGAGTGCAGCTCTGCTAGACTTTATTGTGTTTTCTTTACATGTACCTGTGTCTGGGCTTCAGACCGTACAATCCATGGTCATATTTCTGGTTTAGTGCTCTCTCTGCTGCCCAGTTGATTAATGTCTTCGGGAGCAACTGCATTAGGAGGATGTTGAACCTGGAGATAAGTGCCATATCCAGAGGGAGGCCGTTATGAGCCATTCTGCTAATCACCCAGACCCCTTCCCGTGTACTGAGAAATGTCTGAAGAGGATTGAGGAATATAATATTAGATGTTGTTCTCATCTCTCTCAGCTTCTCAAACAACATGGCACTTCTCCTTACCTTCTCTGCAGATCTGCTAATCTCTACTGCAACATCTCCTCCAGAGTTTCCAATGCCAACCACCACCACCCTTTTCCCCCTGAAGGAATCGGCATCTTTATATTCCCAGCTGTGAAGAAGTCTGCCAACGAATGTTTTGTGTCCTGGAGAGAGAAAAAAGGCAAAGTAGGCTTAAAGCAAAACCTTTTATGATTTTCAGTAGTTAAACAATGATAACTAAATAAAATGGATTAATCTGATTACCTTGAAAGTCAGACAGGGGTAAGGCTGGGTGGGTATAATGTCCTGAACACACCAGAACTGCATCAAAGATGTGTCTTTCTTCCTCGTTATTTTGGTTTATGGTCACTACATCCCACTGACCAGACACTGAGAAATCTGGCCTTTGTGTAACACTCCTCACAGTGGTCTGAAGTATGCACAGAAAAGAAATCATTATTGTAGAGATCTTTTACTTTTAATAGAAAAAAAAACAACAACGATGGAACAAGAAGAACCTGAAAATGAATATGTTGGAGCAGGTCAAAATGCTCAGCGTAGAGCCTGAAGTACTGCAGCAGCTGGGAGTTGTGCATAAAGTTGGGATAGTCATCAGGCATGGGGAAATCACTGAAACACATCATCTCTTTGGAGGTATTTACCACCAGAGAGCGGTAGATGCTGGATCGCTCTGGTTCAGGTGATTCCTGCAGGCTCAGAAAAATGAGGCTGACGTTGACAGGTCAGACTGTCATTGTGCCTCGCACACTTACAAACACAAAAAACTGATTTTGAAATGGAATGAAAAGTAAGACATTGATTTCAATGTTTAAAAAAATAATCTGAAAAGTGTGGGGTGCATTTGTATTTAACGCAAATTTAAACAGATCACCTTCAATAAAATCCAGTGCAACCGCCTTCAAAAGTAACCTAGCAGTCAATTTGTGTTGAAGAAGGTCCTCTGGTAAGATTAGGACCAAAACTGAACTTGTTATGTGTGTGTCAGAAAACTAACACTGCACATCACCCTAAATACCATTCTCATAGTGGCAGCAGTATCATGCTGTGGGAATGCTTTTCAACCAAAATTAGGTTGATCAGAGTTGATAGAGTATAGATGTTAAAGATAGTTGAAAACAGATAAAGCAAACTAAAATAAAAAAAAAAAAATCAACAAATAAATAAAAAACAGCCTTACAGTTATGGTTTATGAATGCCACAGTCAAAGTCCAGACCCTAAATGCAACTGACTGTCTGTGGGAAGACTTGACAAGTGATGTTTACAGATGCTTACCAAATAATCTGATTGAACATGGGTTTTTTTTTTTTTGGTAAGAAGAATTAACAAAAAAAATTCAACCTGTAGATGTGAACGCTGGTAAATGGACTGAACTTGTATAGTGCTTTTTTAGTCATTTTGACCACTCAAAGCGCTTTACATTACCCATTCGCACTCACAAATAAGCACACATTCATATACCGATGCAGAGCTCTGTAGGCAACTTGGGTTGAGTGCCTTGCCCAGGGGGCATAGTTATGTGACAGGAGGAAGCTGGAATTTAACCTACAACCCTCTGATTGCAAGACAACTACTCTACCTACTGAGCCACAGTCTCCATCGTAGAGACATATTTCAGAGGTCTTGCAGCTCTAATTACACAAACAAATGGCTCTATAAAGTATTGACTCATGTGAGCTGAATACAAATGCACATCACTCTTTAGATTTTCATTTATAAAAAATGTGTAAACTTATTTTCCTTCCACTTCACAGTAAGGCCCCACTTTATCTTGGTCTTTCACAGAAAATCCCAATAGAATAAATTGAACCTCAAAATGGCAAAAGTTCATGGAGAACAAAAAGTTTTGCAAGGCAATGTGGCTTTGCACAAGTAAGCTCATGCTTGGTCATATTTCACACACTTGGGTAGCAGCTTGAGAAACAAGTCTTGACAAAATTATTCTACCTGTTCAAATGTTCCCACCTTAAAATTCCACAGCCCACCAATGTCATCACTACTTTCAAAGCAGACAGGCTCCAGGCCCTCATCCAAGCAGACTTTGATACAGGCCAGGCCTGAACTGCCTGCTCCCACTACTGCCACACGTCGAACCATCACTGAGTAGAAACAAAAATGAAAAGTGTTTGTTTGAGACAACAAATAATACGCGTATTTCACGCTCCAAACAAAAGAACCTAAAGAAAGTTAAAACTCAATCCCCAGAATTAAATTTAATCCAACAGTCTTTTTGATGTATTTTACACCCCGGTATTAATAACAATTCCTTAATTATATTTTTACCTCCAAATTTCGCTTGGATGGGCAAAAACGTTACTAGTTCAACATTCGAATGATTCACCAGGGCATTTATATGAATCTATATGAAATATGTAAATGAATGATTACACTCCAAAAACCAAATGGAAGCTTCTCACCTAGTCTTGCAAGCCTTTGACTGTGCCACAGCAAAAGAAAAACAAACCTCTTTTTCTCTCTGAATGTGATTTTTACTCCTACAACTCTTAGCAATATACAGAACCTTTCCAAAATATTAGAATATCATGGAAAAAGTTTATTTATTTCCATAATTCCATTCAAAACATTAAACTTCGATAGATTATAGGTTTTGGGCGCACAACTTAAATGATTTCAAGTATTTAGTTGTTTATTTGTAGCCTAAATAATGTGGGCTTCCAGCTCATAAAACCCACGAAATCAGGAATCCAAAAAATTAGAATACTGTAAAGAAATCACCATTTACTTCTCAGTTTTTGCAGAAATTAGGATCACATCAAATCATTCAAAATATAGTACTTTCAAAACGATATGTCAATCTTCAATAGTTGGTAGGGAATCCCTTTGCCTTAATCACTGCCTCGATGGGCTGTGGCATTGAGGCAATCAACCTCTGGGAGTTATGGAAGCCCAGATTTCCTTGATGCTTGCGATCAGCTCTTTTTTGTTTTTGGGTCTGGTGCCCCTCATCTGCCTCTTGATAATTCCCCATGGATTTTCAATGGGGTTTAGGTCCGGTAAGTTGGCCATCCAGTCAAGCACTGTGATGGCATGGGCATCAAACCAGGTTTTGGTGCTTCTGGCATTATGGACAGGGGCCAGGTCCTGCTGGAAGATGAAATCTGCATCTCCATATAGATCCTCAGCAGAAGGAATCATGAAGTCCTCTAAAACATTCTGGTAGACTGATGCGGTGACCTTGGATTTGAGAAATCATAGTTTACCAACACCTGCATCGAACATTGCACCCCAAATCATGACTGACTGTGGATATTTCACACTGGACTTCAAGCAGGTTGGGTTCTGTTCCTCACCCGTCTTCCTCCAAACCCTTGGACCTTGATTCCTGAATGAAAGGCACACTTTACTCTCATTGGATTAGAGGACCTTGCACCACTGGCCAACAGTCCAGTCCTTCTTCTCGTTGGCCCAGTTGAGACGCTTCCTACGTTGGCTCAGACTCCGAAATGGTTTGACCCAAGGAATCCAACATTTGTAGCCCATCTCTCGGATGCGTCTGAATGTGGTGGTTTTTGAAGCTGTGACTCCGGCCTCATTCCCCTCTTTCTAGATCTCTGACAGATTCATGAATCTTCTGTGTTTGATAATCCACTGAAGCCCACAGTCAGCTCTTCTGCTGGTGCATCTTCTCCTACCACATTTTGCCCTTCCACTAGATTTCCCTTTGATATGCTTGGACACACAGCACTCTGTGAACAGCCATCCTCGTTAGCTATGAACTTTTGTGGCTTACCCATCCTATGGAGGGTATCAATGATGGTTTTCTGGCCAGTTGTCAAGTCTGTAGTCTTCCCCACATTGAATCTGACTGAGACAGTTGAACCAATTTGAAGCAATTAAATGACACTTCGGAAAAACATGTGCAGGTGCTTTGAGTTTAGTAGATGAGTAGTGTGTGACACTCAGTTTAAAACATTCATGCCCTGTAAAATTTGGGTTGATTTCTTCACAGTATTCTAATTTTTTGAATTCCTATTTTTGTGGATTTTTTGAGCTGGAAGCCCAAATTATGTACAAATAAATGGGCAAATAAAAGGCCCTGAATCCATAATCTATGGAAGTTTAACGTTTTGAATGGAATTATGGAAATTGAAAATAAACTTTTCTATGACATTAAAATTTTTTGGAAAGGGTCTGTATAGCGGTCAACATATCCTCTTGAAATGCCTGAGCAGCTATCTGGTTTTCTGGGTTGGAGAAGTTCTGAAAACAACCACAACGAGTTTGCTTTGTCATTTTACATAACATTTCTGTTCACAGTACAATGCAGGTGTCCCCCAGTGCCCCCTGCAAATGGGTCACAAATCAATTACTGACAGCCGCCTCATGTGTAACATCACACATAACATTATTATTAAATGTTGTTAAATTACAAACAGACATGCCTTGATTATCTAAGTTAAGTTAGGGCTTTTTGCATTATTTTACATCTTGTTTTGAGGTGAGCTTGGATTTGTAACCTACAGTGCAGCTTTGAGTTTAGTCTTAGTCACTCCTGAGTAGAAACTTTAATAAAGTTTTGTTCAAAAGCAAAAAAAAAAAAGTTGTGCATGTTCTTGATAATCTGCAAAAACTGCACACGTTTTAAAATGTATCAATCTGTGAGATACTGAACGATACAAAAATAAACTGAACAGTCAACATCATTAATCATCATTACATGTTTAAACAAGTTAGTTTTAGTTTTAGTTCACAAAGCATGTGTGACAACAGATTTCTTTCACTCAGCTGGACTCCACAGAGACAGAGACAAGCCTCTGGTTTGCAGTTATTTAACAACAGTACTTGCTTTTTTGCAGTCTGAGAGAAATGTCGTTTGTGCACAACTGCTCTTACCTTCTGCTGTAAGCTGTGGGACAAAAAAGAGTTGGACAGCAGTCGTCAGATGTGAAACAGCCTGTAAACTGAGCTGCGTGTTTCCTCATCAGTTAAACAGTACGGCAGAGGAGGGACTTTAACCCTCTGTGGTGTAGAGGGAATGTTTGCTGGACTGAGCAGATGGTTTGCTTAAAATTTTTTGCGAGTTTTTAAACATGGGAAGAAAAAAAACACTGTTAAGCACAAAGTAAGCATTCAGAGGGTATAAACAGCTTGTCTGTGTTGAACTAAACTGGACTAATTTGAACCAAAATAGATTTCACAGGTTAGTGAAAAGGTATTTGCCCACTTACAGCTTTTTTCTGTTGTTTCTTTTTAATTGTAACATCAAATATAATTTTAGCAAGTTCCATATGCATTTTTCAAAGGATAATTTTCTTTAATAGGGGAAAAGGCTATCCAAGCAACATGGTCCTGTGTGAGAAAAAGTAATTTTCACCCAAAAAATAGTTGTGCTGCTCTTGGTGGCAATAATAGGCCATTTTTTTGACCCACTCTTCTGTTCGATGTTTTTAAAATTCAGCCTAATTATAGCGGTTTTAGTCATTCTGACCACTCAAAGCTCTCCTCAAAATTCAGGTGAAGGTGGACACCCCACGTGGCAGCACATGGTGTCTCAACAGAATCCATCCAAGCCTGTCTACCAGAACCCCTTTTTATTTTTTTTACAATTTTTAACAGCAACTAAAACGGATTTAAGTCTGGACTTTGACTAGCCCACTCCAGAAGTTTCAATTTTCTTTTCTTGAAGCCCTTCAGAGGTGGACTTCCTGGTGTGCTGAAGATTACTGACCCTTGCCCTCAAGTTCAAGATCACAAACTGAAGGCCAGATCTTCTGTTCTTCTGATTGTGGGTATTTGTATCTTTTTGGTCAGCAGTGGTCTTAGTCAAGAATCTTTCAGACTCTTCCATACTGTTACTGGCCAATAAAAACTAACTTTAACTGAGGCAAATGAGGCCTGCAGTGTTTTAAATGTTGTTCTGTTTTTTGGGGGGTCTTCCTGGATGAGTCGTGGATAATTAAAATAGTTTTTGGAGGCTGGCAAGTCCTGGGAAGGTTTACACCTTTTCCATGTTCTCTCAATTTATGGATAATGGCTCTCAATGTGATTCAACAAGTTTAAAGCCTGAAAAATACATTTGTAATCCTCCAGCATCTTTTCTTCTCGGTTTTAAATGTTTTTTAAGATTAGGGCATGATTCGTTCTTTTTTGAGATGTTTTGAATTTAAGTTATGATGAATTTAAGTGACATGGCCACTTGAATACTGACACTGTTGGAGTTGCAGACGAGGGGAAATGTGTTGAACTTTTGCCTCCAGATAATTCCAGTCCAGTTTAGTCCATACTGGGTCTTGAATCTTGAAAGCATTTTACAGTGTAGACCAACATAAAGGTGGTCCACCAAGGTGAATTCGAACCTGTGAACTCAGCTATATAGATGTTTTGTCTTAACTGACCAGACCACCCCTTAAATCAGGTGTAAAGTGTCTCTACCTGTATATTTGAACGATTAATGAGAATCAAGGAAATAAATGGTAATTTTAACGTTCAAAGTTTAACATTTTAATTTTATGTCAAACGAAACATTACAGAAAGTTATAGAAGTGGAGTTCACTGTAATACAAGGACATTCTAGAATTACAAATATATAAAAGAACTACAAGTGACCTTTATTTCCTGGTTTAGGAAGCAGCTTGCTCACTGACATCTGAAAGCAAGTGCATGTCACATGTGCCTCCAAAGCCCCGCCCCTCATGCATGTGCACAGGCGCCAGAAAAGTGACAGAGGAATGAAGCTAAAAAGCAGCAGCACTGGAAAAACAGTGCCATTAAAAAAATGGCATAACAAAAAAATATGTAAATGTGAAAACTTGATTGTGCGTTATTTGTTTGAATGTATATATATTTGAAGTTTCATTAAAACTTTTTTCACTTTCTATTTTGGTTTCACTTTCTACTTTTGTTTCACTTTCAACACAAAAGTTTTCACTTTATTTATTTCAGAGTCAATGTTTTCAGTTACAATTATATTTTACAATGCCATTTTTTATTTTCAGTGCCAATGTTTATTTTCAGTTTCATTTTAAGCTTGTGTGGTGTTGGTGCCACAGACCTTGCCCAAGGTGGAGTCTGTAATTACGTTCAGGTGACCCCAGTACATTTAAAAAAGCAAGGCTGGATCTGATAAAGATGATGACCTCATATTTCATATTTCATACATCTAAAATAACACAGAGATTTACAAGTCCAACCAAGACTACTAGACCTGCTCTCACATTCATTGATTATGCACAGGCCACCAGTGCCGTCACTACTCTAAACGCAGACAGGATCCAAGCCCTCAAGCTAAACATACTTACATGCTTCACCTGCTGTCACATGCTGAACAGTAACGGAGCAGAAACAGAACTTTCAGAGGTTTCATTTCATGGAGCAAATGTGTTCAATCTTAGCATCTGTCTGTCTCTTACTTATTTGTCACAATGACATGTTTCAGATCATCATCCATTTTAACATAGTTTAAAGACAGCATGGATAAATACAAAAATCAGTTTTAAGATTATGATTTCAAGGTATCCTAAGTGACTTGACACTCTGGGAATTTCCCTCTTGTTGAACAAAACAAACAGTGGGTCATCTAGAAAAAATTAAGAAACAGTAGATAAAGTCATTGACATCTATCAGTCTTGAAAGATTTACACAACCATTTCTAAGCTTCTGGGACGCCAGCGAACCAAAGTGAGAGTCAGAATCCCTGACGGGAGAAAACATGCAGCAGTGGTGAACCTTCCCAGCTGAGGAAGAATTGACACTTTACTGATTTATCATAAAATACCAATACTATACGCTAAGATTTGTGATTGTAACATGGCAAAATGTGGAAGAGTTAAAGAGGTATGAATTCTTTTGTGGGGCCCTATGCTGAGGACTGACTTAGACTGTTTATTAATATAACTATAAGATTGTATTCTATTAGAATAACCTGGATGAATTTGGACTCAATCTGATTCCTAATGATTGAATATGAATTGAACCTGCTTTTGTATTAAACTATCTTAGTATGAATTGGCTGCCATATAAATAAACTGAGCTGATTTTGGCCTTTTCTGGAGTTTCAAGTTTGAATACATTGAACACTTTCTTCAAAAATATCTAATTGCTTTGTAGAGTGAAAGTAGAGATAACAAGCCCAGTATAGAAAGAAGAAATAAAAAGAGCAATCAGTCAATAAAACTCCCAGTGCTAAAGTTGAATTAGCAGCGCCTATTGCTTTAATGTTCCTTTAAAACATTTTTTTCTTATGAAAAATGGTTCCTGTTCAGTGAAAACATCAGATGTTAGTATTCCATATGCAACATAATGAAATGTAATAATAAAATGATAATAAGAAACATGTCACAGTGTTGTAATGATAGCATATTTATGGTGATGAAATTATTTGGTTACTGGCGCAGGAGTAGAACTATACCACAAACTGTGCATGTAATGTTTATACTACAGTCACAAAAGGACTCCATGGAGATGTCCAGATGATGCTCTTCAACCTAAGAACCCTGTACCGACTGTCAGGCATGGTGATGGTGGCATTGTGGTGAAGAACAAGAAAGAAGAACAACCTCTAATTCTTTACCTGAAATTATCAGCAAGATGTTTGAACTTCAAACAGGAATTCAGTGTTCCAACCATAAATGTATTCCCAAAAATGCCTGATCCATGCCTGGAACACTTTGCTATATTTTCTTCTGTTTTCCCAGGCTTCTTGTGTCAATCTCTCTTTCCTTTTACTTCCATTGTTCAGGAAGGTGGGCACGGGTAGCTTTCTGATCCCGTCTCAACATCCCCCCTTATTGTGGTATTCGATAAACAATAAACTGCAGCACATCAATGGTGTAGTTCTGGCATGCTTGTGAACAGTTAAACTGCTTACAGTACTTTTTGCAATATAAAACATTACTTCAGGGCCTTCTGCTCCGAGTGTTATCAGTGTTGCATGTTAAGGTAAAAAGAGCTGTTTTATTCAATCACAGTGGACAGGGCTACATTACTGCATAACTGACAGATGTCTGTTTCTCTCTGGTAACTTTTCTGTCAACAGTTAACATCAGAGGTTTTAAACTTGGTTTGTCTTTAGACTGTTTGTGGACGAAGTTTGGACATCAGGGTGGGGATGATGGTTGGATTGCGAACTTGGATGTAGTAGACAGCACTTCCTCCAGCCATGATCAGCAAGCTCCACTTGATCAGGCGGCCTGCCGTTGAGCTCTCACGTGGCCCCAGCTGTGGGAGCACAAAAACGATTATGGTCTGGATGTTAAACAATGTACTCCAAGGTTAACTTGAATGTAGAAATGTACATTTACTCATCAGTTAGCATGAAAGTCTTGTGGATCTTTTAACGATGCATTCTTTTTTCAGCATGGAATAATAATACAACTTCAGTGATGTATAGAAGCAATAACTAGGTTAAAGGTTAAATTTATTGTGGATTTTCTCTAGACAACACATGGTTAAATTAAACATACAGGCTCAGATAAGGCTTCTAAAATAGTTCTGGGTTGACATTTGACCACTCTGACAGTGAAAATATTAGTGATCATTTAAACTGGTTTGTTTTTGTCTTTTTTTATATTTAAAAAACCCCAGCTCAGGTCTGAGTCATCCCAGAAACTTAAGGTTGACCTGCTTTATCCATTCCTAAAACACTTTTAAAATATGTTTGGGATTATTGCCCTCTAGGATCGTGAACGTGTGTCCAGTTTTTCAACATTTGAACCAAATCATCCCCTAAGAAAGCAGGAAGTTAGTTAGAATGGTTAGGAACCACCCTAGACCAAGATACAAGGGCCACTGTGCACAGCCAAGAGTGCTTAACATCAACATAGACTAATGGTGGAGATCATGAAAGAAGCTCCTGCTCCAAAGCTCTCACCTTCAAACTTGATTTAAACTTGTGGTCTGTGTGAACAAACCAAAACCCTTCAGGAGAAAACAAATACAGTTGGGGAAGACAAAGATTGAGCTGTTTGGTCTCAAAGAAAAGAAAAATGTTTGAAGAAGTCAAGGTAACACCCCTCAAACTTATGAACACTGTACAAAATGCCAAGCACTGTGGTGGTAACAACATGCTGAGGTTTCACTCCTTGTGGTACTTGTGCATTCTACAGGGTAAATGAAAATGAAAGACAGAGCACTACCTCCAAAATCCCAAATCTTCTGGCAGAAAGCTGGAATCTGGATACAACTGTACGTTTCCCCAACTGGAAACTGATCCCAAACACGCATCAGAACTGGATAAAGCAGGATATCTCTGGAATAGCACTAACTTTAACCCTATATAAAAATATATACATCTGAAATAATCTTAAATTACACATATTGTGAAATACCCAATAAGAAATATACCAGAAGTTTGTTGGTGGCTAGTAGAAATCTGCAATTTATGTGTAATTTGTTAAGAAGGGTTAATCCAAATATGAGTGGAAGTGCTGTATATATTTTAGTTTGCATTTACATTTTGAGTATTTAGAAGAGTAAAAACACAGTTAGATAATAATAAAAAAGAAGCCATGTGTTTTATTCTTAACTGAAAAAAGGAGAAGTTAGAAAAAACATCCTCTGAAGACCAAAACTGTGGATATTCATGCAGTGTATGTAGAGCTTATTTCAGACCTGTCGGGTTCTTAGGGGCTGGTACATGCGGTCAAACTGGGTGAAGATTGCCCTGCGGGCCCCATCCCATTTTCCTGGTCCCATCAGTCGGTACTGGTAAGCAGTGATGGGTCCCCAGAAAACCCGCCTAAACAGTGGGAAGTCAGTGAGGAACAGCCAGAGGAGACTTGGGCGCACTCCAATGTCCTTTGCTAAGTCGTCCATGTACTCAACAAAGTCCACCTGCAGGGGTGTCAGCCTTGATACAATGTAGCTGAAGGAGGAACACATGCAAACTTAAAAACTAGTCAAACAGAACTAAAAGCTTTGCTTTCACACATATAATTTTAAGAACATGATCATGTAGTTAGAAGAAAATAATCAATGTTCATACTTTTTCTCAATATTCTTGGTGTCCTTCTCAACAGCTTTGATCATGGCTTGGCTTGAGGGAAGCTTCTTATGTCCTGGAGGCCCAAAGACAGAAAGCTGAGATTAAACAACCAGGCCTATAAGTGCAAAGGTAAAAAAATAATAAAAATAATAATATAATTTTAAGATGATGTTACAGATTACAGTGGTCTCTGATGAAATGAAGGGACACCTTTAAAGACACGAGCAACAAAGCGGGCCTGCATCTCAGCCTGTGGCATGATTGCTCCATCAGAATGGATAAACCCCACGATAGCCAGAGTAGGATGCTCAAGGACTGGGGGGAACACATGTTTGTAGAGACCCACACGATGCCCTGACTTGTACATGACGTTGTTTGACAAGTAGGGGAAATCGTAGTTGTACCCTGTGGCGAACACAATCAAATCCACCTGCAAGAGGAAAAACATTAGTTTTAAGATTTTTCCTTGAGGAAACAAAAAACATATGACGCATCTAATCAAATTTTCTCGTAACATTTTCCGCAGAGCTGCCATCATCGAAGACCACAGTGGAGCCACGGATCTCTTTCACGTTTGGCTTGACGAGGACTGACCCGGACAAAATCTTAAAGGGAAGGTCATCGTTGATCACTGGAATCTGGCTGAAGAGCCTTTGGAAAAACAGGAAGGAGGAGATAAGGTTTAGCAGTAGCTTACAAACATGAACATGAAAATCAAATGACGCAGAGTTTATTTTCTGAACGGCAATCAGGTGATATAGGAGCAACGATGAGCGAGAGAGGCAGGGTACACCCTGGACAGGTTGCCAGTCCATCACAGGGAAACAGAGACACTTAGACCAAATGGTTATGCACACACTCATACATTAGGTCAAGCTAGAGAGACCGATTAACCAAACAGTCATGTTTTTGGACTTTGGGAGGAAGCTAGAGTACCCGGAGAGAACCCACGCATGCACGATAGGAACATGAAAACCCCATGCAGACTCAAGGCCGTGGGATTCGAACCCATTCTTGCTGAAAGGCAACAGTGCTACCAACTGTGCCACAGTGCCGCCATGTCAATAGTTTAAATAAAATAAAAAAAATTCCTTTGTTATATTTGTTTTGATTGCATTTTCGTCCATGCTTTTGTACATTTTATCTAAACATGAGAACCCCCCCCCACTGAATAAATACACTGGTACTCATGTTAAAAGTTGGATTTTTCTATATTTTTCTAGTGCAACATTATGACATTGCACTAGAAAAAGGAAATTATTTTCAAGGCTTCTACAATCCCTTACCTTAGTGCTTATCTTACTGTGGAGCGTACAATGAATTAAAATGTGTCTTCAGGCTCACAGCTGTCAAACTCTAGTCCTCGAAAGCTCTCTCATGTAACACAACTGAATCGAAGAATTAGATCATTAGCGGGACTCTGCATATTTTGATATCTGATTGAAGTAAGCTGGACAAAGGGACAAACTCAAAAATTGCAGGACACTGGCCATCGAGGACGAGGAGTTTGACGCCTCAACGAATCCAAAGCGTAGTCAAAATATTCCTTTCAAACTTAATACCAAACAGTCTTACTAGACATGTACAGATCTGCTTGAGTCCTGTTACTTGCTGCCACAAAAGCTTTGATCTAATACAGAACAGATTATACTGGTTTATGCTGCAGCAGCTGAACACAGTTGGGAAAACATGTGCTGGAGCTTTACCCCCAGATGACCTTAGCTGAACTTAACCCCTGGTAGGTGGTACATGTCAAAGCACCAAAGTATGCATGCCAATGTCCCACAGTATGGCTAATATTTTTGTTGTTCTAAACCCAGCATCAGGGAGCTTCGAACTCTTATGACCCGTTCAAGAGTTTTCTTCTTTGGACCTCAATTTTGGGATTTTTTTTAGCATGTGTAGACCTGTCATAATAAAAAAATTAATCCCCTGATAAATTTAAATGAGCTCAATAATTTTTCCAGCCACAATAGTTTCCATTTGCCTGCTTGTTTGTTTTATAGCATGTCTCCCTCTTTCAAGGGACTGGATAAAAAAGGCATATTTGGTCCATACATCCGTAGTGGCAGAGAAAGATAGGATGTCATTTTCTTATTCAAACTGAGTGCTTTTGTTGTTAGTTTGCAGTTTCTATTTACAAAACTCCTGTTTTTTTTGTTGTTGTTTTTTTTGTCTGAGCCAAGTGATAAAGGCAATTTTGTTAACAAAGTTCATCCATTTTTTTTATGTTCCGGGTGTTTTGTTAATTTATATTGGATGTTCAAAATGTCTTCCAGTTGCTGTGATAAATTATGTTTAGAAATAACATGTTATTGATCATTCAGAGGATCTACATTCATTATTATTATTACATTGTTTGAAAATGGTCTCAAAATGACAATATCATTGTTTATCGCAATAATTCCTGGAACAATTTTTTCGACCAGCAAAAATCGTGACGGGCCTAAGCATGCGTCTTTCCAAAAGAGCAGAAGATGTGAAGATACTCCATAAAGAGTGTTTAGTGAAGATATTCTTAAAACACATGAAACTACAAATTGATACACAAATATCAATTTAGTTTTGCTGAAGAAAATAATCCTTTTAAGGATTAATCCTCTCCATTACATTTAGGTATCCTACCTGTGTTTGGGTTTGAGGCCGTACATTGCATGATCATACATGGCGTTGAGCTTCTTCTCCCCCAGCCAGTTAAGGACACTCATTGGCAGCAGCTTGAACATGACATGGACAAAGCGCGTGTTGAACCTGTCAACCGGTAAGCCGTTGTCGGAAACCTGACGGATGACCCAGGCCCCACTGCGAGTGCTCAGGTACACCTGCAGAAAAGATTGAAGGGCAACAAATAATTAAGCGTGGGCCGCATTCTACAGGGAGTAAAGGCCTTAAAACGTTGCAATGGTTGGATAAACCCAGAAAGTCCCCCCAACCTGCTCTGCAACTCTGCTGCCCTCCACAGCGATGTCTCCGCCCGAGTTGCCGATGCCGATGACCACCACTCTCTTCCCCTGCATGTCCTCAGCTCCCTTGTAGTCCCAGCTGTGGAGGTATTTTCCTTCAAACGTCTCAATTCCTGGAACATATTGGAAAAACTTTTGAGTGTATAAAATCCAAATAATGAGGTACGCTATGCATTAATGCAGAGACTGATAAAAGGTATTCATACGCCGTGACATTTAGTCATGTTACAACCTCTACCTTTAGGGGATTTTATGTGAAAGACCAGCAAAAGAGAAGTGAAGTGGTAGAAACACGAGGCATTTAGCTTCCTTAAGCTGATACTTTGTAGGGCGATCTTTTGATGCAATTATAGATGGAAGACTTTAAGGATTTGTCTCTACCAAATGTGCAAATCTGGACTGAAGCATTTACTCAGCCTTCTTCGTGAATTAGCTCCAGATCAGTCTGCTAAGATTGAGAGCATCTGTGAGCCTTACCACAGATTATCAATTAGGTTTAGGTCTGTACTTTGACTGGGACATTCTAACACATTGATATGTTTTGATCTAAACAATTCTATTGTGGCTTTGGATGTATGTTTAGAGTTAATTTCCTGTTGGAAGGTAAACTCCCACTGCATGATGCTGCCACTACCATGTATAACCAGCATAATGATCTGAACAGAGAGTTTTACATGTAGGCCAAATAGTTTCATTTGGGTCTCACCTGACCAGAGCACCTTTCCTGTGTTCCCTACCTCGCTTGTGGAAAACTGCAGTCAGGACTTCTGATGGCTTAATTCAACACTGGCTTTCCTCTTGCCAATCTTTCATAAATCCCAGATTTGTGGACACCGTGACTTTCCTACTCACTAACCCAACTTAGCTGTGAATCTCTGCAGCTCCTCCAGAGTTACCATGGATCTCCTGACTGCTTCTTTGATTATCTCCTTGAATGTCCAGTTGGTTTAGGTGGACAACCATCTCTATTCAGGTGATGGATTGAACCGTGCTCTATAAGAGGCTCTTGGAATATTCTTTTATAACCAAACTCTGATTTAAACTTCTCCACAGCTTAATCCCTGACCTGTCTGTTCACTATTGTTCTCTAACAATCCTCAGAGGCCTTGACAGAACAGTTTATGTTTATGAGAGGAGGGCTGAAATCAAAAAGTAGGTGGCTGTAGGTATTTGTCTGCGCTGGATTTTATTTAAGGATATCAGAGTGACGGGAGGTAAATACCTATGCACATTTCTCCTGTTTGATTTTTATTTGTAAAACAATGTCAAAAATCATGGGTCATTTTTTCCCCCCAGTTCATATTTACTAATTTGCCTTGTTTTGCTGGTAGAAATCAGATAAATCACATTCAAATTTCTGTTTATAAAGAATGAAATATTCAAGAATGAATTCTTGTGGAAGGCCCTGTGTATTCCACCATGTGTTACCTGGAAAGTCTTTAAGAGGCAGGTTGGGGTAGTTGAAATGACCGGAGCAGCAGATAACTGCATCAAAGACGTGCCTCTCTTCTAATCCATCTTTGTTCTCTGTCACCACCTCCCACTGACCGGTGCGAGTAAAGTCTGGTCTCTTTGAGACTCTCTTCACTGATGTCTAAGGTATAAACAAAGATCGAGAAAAGGTGAATAAATGCTCCAAAATGACGTAATGAGGTTCTGCTTCCTGTGCATTTACCTGAAAACGAATGTGTTGCAGTAGCTTAAAGTGTTCCGCATACATCCTGAAGTATTTCAGGATTTTAGAGTGGTGCATGTAGTTGGGGTAATCAGCAGGTATGGGGAAGTCGCTGTAGCACATCATCTCCTTCCAGATATTGATGGTTAGGGAGCGATATATGCTTGCCCTGTTTGGCTCTGACACTTCCTGGGGGAAAATGAGAAGATGGGAGAATTAAAAATGACTTGATCCTGTTCAGGAAAAATCTGCAGGATTAAAATGATCCAATCAGCAGTGGTCAGCAAAGTCTTGCCTTGAACTTCCACAGTCCCCCCATGTCATCACTGCTTTCGAAGCAGGTGGGCTCCATGCCCTCATCCAGACAAGCCTTTACGCTGGTGAGACCAGAGGGGCCCGCCCCGATCACTGCGACTCTCTGGGCCATGATGGAGATGGAGCTGCAACAGGACGAGAAAGGAAAAGAAAGGAAATATGACACAATGCACAACTGCTGATGATTTACAAGATGATTTATGATCATATTTTTAAGATTATATTTCACAGGAAAATCTCAATCAAGGTGTTCCCATCAGTTCATTTAACTTGATATGTCAAATTAAAGTAATGACATGCGTCAAAGATTAGTTTTAAAGAAGCCTTTGGCTAAGACAAGAATATGTTTCCCCCCCACAATTTCAGGGTTTTAACATGCAACCTACATGAATGTATCTCTCTGTAAGTCCTTACTGATCGAGATAGTCGTCTAAAGCAGGAAAACATTTTATGCAAGGGTTATGAAAAGTTTTTTTGTACAGTTTCAACTGAAACCTAAATCCCATGTTATTTTATTTTATTTTATTTATTTTTTACAAAGAACAGCAACTATTTGTTTCTGTCTGTTGTCTAAAGCAACTGCTTTTTTCCTTCGCTATTCGTAGACACTATCTCTTTTGCGCTAAATGTACACATTTGAACGGGTTATGATGAAACTCCCAGAAGCGGGGCTCAGCTGCAACAGTCAGAAGGTGAAAGCCGAGATTGATGCCAGTCGCAGGGTTAATGCTTTCTTTTTGAACATGTTGATTCCTGTTTTCTATCCAGCTTAAATGTTCATTTTCGACCAGCTATACATTTTTTAAGCTCTTGTTACGCCCAAAGACGGGTAATAATGGTGCATTTAAGTACAACTCGTAAACTACAGTATGTAAATTAAAACATTTATGAATCTGTCTTTTTTATCAGAAAACCTCTTGCTCGGCAGATCCTGAATGTGATCATATGTGATGGTAAAGTTGCTTTACTGCGTATTAGCTTTATCAGAGCAAAACATCAAACTATCCTGAGCACTTACCAAGAAAGCCCTTAAAGATAAGTTAGAGTTTTGATAATCATGAAAATGAATTGAGCGGATTCAGCCATCCTTGCCTTTCAGATAAACCCTCAGTAATGCCTCTAATTGCAGCCTGAGTCATAAAACAGGTTCCTAGAACCCACATAAAGAACAAAGGTGGGTTTTTGCTTTAAATCACATGAACCGAATGACCCTGCAAATTGCTATATCAGATCTGCGCAGTTCGTGTAGAGTTGTTCTTTTTAACTTTTTAATTTATAGACTACTTTATTTATTTTGCACATCTCGATTGTATTGCTTACATGCAAAAGTCAGTTCTTCAGAAATGGTTTTACGTTCAATTGATTTTTGCATGATTAGACAATCAGGTTAAACCATACATATTTTTGTACAGGGCAGACCATTAGTGTATTGTGCAAACATGCACGTTTGCACAATACTCCGATTTTCCTTCTGTGTGCATAAAGCATCACTGAGTGCATTTTATTCTTATTTAAATTTATGTTCTAGAAAACCTACAAACTAGTAAATATTGTCACTTTTTAATACACAGTTTGGAACATTCTGTTTACATACATAAAAAAAAAACTTCCATGTTAAAAAATAATAATGCAAAAAATCAACAAGGTTTGTGATAGCTTCCCTATTTTCTTTATGAGTTATAAAAATATCACTTAACTGCAAACACATGCTTTTTCCAGTAGCTCTCTGACTTTAGACATTATGTGTGTCTTACCTTGTGTGCTTCTTGGCCTGTCTCTGGAAAAGGAACGGATCTCATCAGAGCACCGACTTTTATACAGCCCCGTTGCTGACTTTTTTTTTTTTTTTTTTTTTTTTTTGCTCCAGGCAACAAAACATTCTACTGTACACTCTGTGCAGTCTGTTGATGAGAGGATCGTGTACTTTTTTCTTTAATTATCAGCTTTATCAGTAGTGCAGATGCAGCCTGCTGTACATTGCTTAAAGATTTGGGTTATGTTGTTTAAAAGGGGCGGTCGAGACTTGGACGACCAGATCTTCACCGCTGTCACTTTAGGAGAACAATGAGCTGTTAAGTTATCGACGAAGAAGAAGAACATGTCAAACATCATTACCTATACTGTCAACATTGTTTTGGTCAGGATGTGTTTTTCATCAAGAAAATACACGGTGATATTAACGTTTCTAGGCTCGCCTACTGTATGCTGCCCCTTCACGGAACACGCGCGCGTTACTGTGTAAGCCTGTTAGAGAGGATGCGCGTGCACGCTGCCACCTGGATGCGCGCTCTGTTTGACAAACTGCGGATGGTTGGAGTCAGACTGCTTAAGTAGGAATGCACTTACTGGACATCACAGAGGGTGAAATAAATCTAAAAGCTGAAAGTAAAATTAAATTCTGCAGGGTCCGTGGTGCCCATCTGTAAAGCTGCATCATCTGTAGTGTCTCCTGAATTCTGTGGAGCGGGTCTAAGTCCCCCACCACTGTTTTGTCCCTTCCCCCATCACTCATAGCCCTTCATCACACTGATTAAGTCAAGGTCAACGTCAACTGACTCGGTTGTATCGCTATGATTCCCAAAATCATTTCATGTGAACCTGATTGGACTTGTTAAGTCTACAGTAGATGGGAGTCAATAAATTGGTTAATGTGTACAAAGCTTTCCAGCTTATTAATGTCAACTATTCAGTTAGGTGTGTTTACTCAGAGAATACCTCTGATTGCCTTTCAGTCTGTGTGCTCAGACAAGCAGTTCTCTTGATGAAAACTGGGATTTGGGCCACGTCCTTCGTACACACTTTGCACATCATGTTGGGTTACTGGTGTATGAAGTGTGGATCTACTGGGTTCGGAGGGATGACTTTAAACATCCCAGTCTGTTGAAGCATCTAGATGACCTCTTGAGACGAAAGCAGCTTTTTTTCCCCATTGAGCGTTCTCGTGGACACATGAAGGATACATGCTTTTCACATTTTCTTGAAAGGTAAAAATCTGAAAATTATATTTGTATTCAGTCCCGTTTACAATGTCTCCCTCCAAGAATGGAAAGAATACAGCACAAGAAACGTACTAAGACAGGCTCATATTAACTCTGGAGGAGCTGCAGAGAGTCAGAGCTCAATTTGGAGAATCTGTTGACAGGATTGCCGTTAGCTGCATGTGCACTCCACAAATCTGAGCTTTTTGGAAGAGTGGAAAGAGAAAACAACTGTTGAAATGAATTCACATGAACTCCTGGTTACAGTTTCTCTCAAACCACATAGGGAAACAGCAAACATGAAAGAAGTTGATCTGTTCAGATTAGACCAAAGTTTAGCCATTTGGCCTACATTGAAAATACTATGCGTGGACGAAGAATTATGAAGCACATCACCCTGAACACATCATCCCGCATGAAACAGAGGGGTGGCAGTTTCATGTTGTGGGGAGACTTTTCTTCAACAGGACAGGAAATCTGGTCAGAGTTGATGGATGGAGCAAAATACAGGGCATTCTTTGGGGGGGGCTTTAGATTGTGGAGGAGGTATACCTTCCAGCAGGACATCATTTCTAAACATACTGCCATAGCTACAATGGAAAGGTTTTAATCAAAGTTATACATTTGCACATCACTGCACAATTCCTTGCTTTTATGGTTGTCAAGATACAAATGGTCAAAATGGTTCAAGGTTTGGAAAACCTGCACTAATGAGCTAAGCTAGTTTTGGATACTTTTACAGAAAAGTCCAGAGAGGACTTCCCAGTTAACAATGATTCATTGCATTTATTACCGAATCTGTAGGAGGATTACAGTAAGAAATGTTTGAGGATGTTGGAAGATCTATATAGCATTATGTGGGGGAGGGGTAAGATAATGGCACAGGCGGAAAAAAAGGATCAAGGTCACAAAGGTAACGTGGACAGAGCAGGCCAGACTTTGCCCAGGCTGATGGAAAATTCCACCCCAGTCTCTGGCACTTAAGTGAGTTTTGTGCATTAACATACGTGAATAAAGTACTACTCTTACTGGGACTACCAGTGAGTAAATGCACTGACTTATATTAATGCTAGATTAATAAAAGACAAAACATGATAGCATGAAGAATACAATATTCTAAGCTCTGGAGCCCTAAAAATTAAACATCTGTAAAAAAAAAAAAATCTACTGCTAATGTTACTCATTAATGAAAGAAACTATATGAGTGTGCTCTTTGTACCAGACTGCAGGCTGCTGCAAAAGTTCCAGAGGATAAAGGTTCTGGGTAGCTTTGATCGAAACCCCCCCTTTGTGCTGAACTGAAAAAAACCCTCCCATCTCAGCAAGTGAAAGTGCATGGAAAAATTTTACAAGTCCCAGAGGCCAATGCGTGATTTCGTCAGCTGACAGTCTCGACTTGTACTCTTAAAGCAACATTCCCTTTTACAGCAGCTTCTGCTGGAGCTGATCATTTGCCTCTCTGAAATTCCCACCCTAAGGAGAATACATCGCGCATGGCGAGATGTCAGCACCAGGGGGCGCACCATGTTGCAGTTTCAGTTCACCCATTGCAGATTTTCACTTTGAATTTCAAGTGTGAATGCAGTTTTTGGGCAACAGCTGGGTCTAAAGGTATTTTCACAACCTCTAATGTTGGTATGAACCGTGGTAAAACGATGGGTTCAGATATCTAAATATGATGTCCTGTAAACACACAAAAAAATGGTTTAAAGGATGTACATCACCTAAAAATTGAAGAGCCATACTTACTGACCTGATGGTTGAATCTATGCTGTCTAGTTTTGGATGAGGATTAAAATCTTTACAATTTAAATAACACCACATTATTGAGAACTTAGAATTGGCAGAGATGTACTTTAATTCAATTCAGTTTATT
The DNA here is from genome assembly GCA_963556495.2 of Valencia hispanica. Classification (NCBI taxonomy): domain Eukaryota; kingdom Metazoa; phylum Chordata; class Actinopteri; order Cyprinodontiformes; family Valenciidae; genus Valencia; species Valencia hispanica. The sequence continues at coordinate 17,125,720 of OY747705.1, forward strand.
TGTATAGCGCCAATTCACAACAGATGTCATCTCAAGGCACTTAACAAGAAGTAATTTCAATACATTTATACAAACATTCCAATCAGTTAAAAAGTTTCCTATTTAAGGAATCCCAGCAGATTGCGTCAGTCATTGGCGTGAGGTTGGGCCCCGTTGATGCAGACTTTCCAACCACAGCAATCCTTCAGCAATCCCTCATACTGAGCAAGCATGAAGCGACGGTGGAGAGGAAAAACTCCCCTTTAACAGGAAGAAACCTCCAACAGAACCAGGCTCAGTAGGAGCGGCCATCTGCCATGACCGTCTGGGGGTTTGAAGACAGAGCAGAGAAGCAGAGAGAACAGAAGATCCGATGTAAGAGAACTTTCTATGTTACAGAAAGTAAAAAGTTGATAACAGAACACAGTGGATGTTCAGCCACTGGGAGCATCATCCCAGTCGATGCCCCCCATCCAACAGGGCATTGCAGCCAAGCAGGATACCAGACCAGGTATATCTTCTATGGAGAGAAAAACACTGAGAGAAAACAAAGTTAACAGTCGAAATAGCAGAATGTACTGTAATACAACTGGAGAGTCGTAGTAGAAAAGGAAGTAGCAGAGTGAAGAAAATTGGTAAGTCTGTCCTCCAGCAGTCTAAGCCTATAGCAGCATAACTACAGAGATAGCTCAGGATGACCTAAGCCACTCTAACTATAAGCTTTATCAAAAAGGAAAGTTTTAAGCCTGGCCTTAAAAGTCAACAGAGTGTCTGCCTCACGGACTAAAACTGGGAGCTGGTTCCACAGGAGAGGAGCCTGATAACTAAAAGATCTGCCTCCCATTCTACTTTTAGAAATCCTAGGAACTACAAGTAAACCTGCAGTCTGAGAGCGAAGTGCTCTGTTAGGAACATATGAAACAATTAGATCTCTGATGTATGATGGAGCTTGTTTATTAAGGGCTTTGTATGTAAGAAGAAGGATCTTAAATGCTATTCTGGATTTAACAGGGAGCCAATGAAGGTAAGCTAAAACAGGAGAAATGTGATCTCTCTTTTTAATATTCATCAGAACTCTTGCTGCCGCATTTTGGATCAACTGAAGGCTTTTAATGGCATTTTGTGGACTACCCGATAGTAAAGAATTACAGTAGTCCAGCCTTGAGGTAACAAATGCATGGACTAGTTTCTCAGCATCACTCCTGGACAGGATGTTTTTCATTTTAGCAATATTCCGGAGGTGAAAGAAGGAAATCCTAGAAACCTGTTTAATATGGGATTTAAATGTGAAGTCTTGGTCAAAAATAACGCCGAGGTTCTTTATGTTATTACTGGGGGCCAATTTAATGCCATCCAGATTAAGTGATTGACTAATCAGTTTCTTTTTTAGAACTTCTGGTCCAAAGACAGCAACTTCTGTCTTGTCAGAATTTAAAAGCAAAAAGTTTAGATTCATCCATGTTTGTATTTCTTCCAGACATGCCTGTAATCTACCTAACTGACTGGGTTCATCAGGATTTATGGATAAATAAAGTTGTGTATCATCGGCATAGCTGTGGAAATTTATCCCATGCTGTCTAATGATTCTACTAATTGGAAGCATATATATGGTGAAAATAATTGGTCCAAGCACAGAACCCTGTGGAACTCCACAAGTGACCCTTAAGAGTGAAGAAGATTGATCACTGAACAAACTGGAATCTGTCAGACAAATATGATTTAAACCAGCCTAGTGCTGCTTCTTTGATCCCTGCAACATGTTCAAGCCTTTCTAAGAGAATATTATGATCGACTGTGTCAAAAGCAGCACTGAGATCTAACAAAACCAGAACAGACACCAGTCCATTATCTGAGGCCATGAGAATATCATCAGTAACCTTCACCAGTGCTGTTTCAGTGCTATGATGAGCTCTAAAACCTGACTGAAACTCTTCAAACAGCTCGTTACTGTTTAGATGCTCACAGACTTGATTAGCAACAATTTTCTCAAGGATTTTGGATAAGAAAGGAAGGTTAGATATAAGTCTGTAATTCACTAAGTCATCTTGATCAAGGGAAGGTTTCGACTTTTAATCCATTTAATTTTGGCCGTGGGCAAGACATTGTTTCTATAGGGTAATGGGTGGGTAACAGTACGCTGCAGAGAGGTGGGTTGAACTACGACTCTGCTTCCTGGTCTGGACCCTGGGTTGTCAGTGTTTTGGAGGACTAATAAATTCGGCCATATTCCTAGAAAGAAGAGCTGCTCCATCCAAAGTGGGATGGATGCCGTCTCTCCGGATCAGACCAGGTTTTCCCCAAAATGTTCTCCAGTTATCAATGTAGCCCATATCGTTTGCAGGACACCACCTTGACAACCATTGATGGAATGACACCATGCGGCTAAACATGTCGTCACTGGTCCGATCAGGCAGGGGACCAGAAAAGATTACCGAGTCTAACATTGTTTTGGCAATCTTAACACACCGAAGCAACACAAATGTTTGTGACCTCCGATTGGCAGAACCGGGTGTCATTACCACCAGCGAGAATAACAATCTTACTGTATTTACGCTTATCTTTAGCCAGCAGTTTCAGGTAGGATTTGATGTCGCCCGTTCTGGCCCCTGGCAAGCATTTGACTATGGTCAATGGTGTCTCTAATGCCACGTTTTTGACTATGGAGCTGCCAATTACCAAGGTCGGCTTCTCAGCGGGTGTGTTGCTGAGCGAGGAAAATCTGTTAGAAACGTGGAAGGATTGGTGGTGGCCCGTGGGCTGGGTCCTAGAACTATGCTTCCTACGTACAGTCACCCAGCCGGCCTGAGGTCCCGGCTGCGTGGGCTCTACCAGGACGGCTAGGGGTTCTATCCTGGTTGGCTCCGCGCTGGCTAATGGGCTTCGGCTATCTGCTGGTTTTTCAACAGTGCGGAGCCGTGCTTCTACAGGGTTTATACAGGAATCCTAGAGTTGAATTTACTACCTTTTACTACCTTTCTTACTACCTCTCCATAATTTTTATTACCATCACAACATTGAGCAGCGGCCTCTTTTGTGGGAGTGATACTGACCCATGTGTGATGATGTTCCATCCCTGACCCAAAACTAAATGTTATTCCACTCACTTCAAAGTATGAATGTGATGATGTCTTGACTAATATATAATAATTTCCAGAAGACTAGAATAAATAGAATATAAACAAAATGCAATGATCCTCACAAGAAAATGTTTTAAACGAAATGGGTAACTGCTCCCCCCGCGTGCGAATCCGTTACTGATGAATGGTGGATGTATGGAATTATATTTCAGTCAAAAACCCCGAGCGAGATTTTCAACCCTCACCTGCGCGTATTCAACAAGGCACGCATGTAATTGCTCATGCGCGCATATTCAACAACACGTGCGTGTAGAATTCATCTCATGAGTATCCAACAACCCCCGCATGTGGATTTCACCTCACACGCGCTCTACACAAGCTTTCATACACACCTGAAGGTAAATCTTAGGAGAGGCTACGCCCTCGAAATGAAATTCTGCTAGTGGCAGTAAAAATAACTTTTGACTGTTTGGAGGAGGAGCCTAAGGTAAGCACTGACCCTGTGTAATTGGCCTTTTTAAATCGGTAACGCCCTCAGGATCAGTAGTTATATTTTTCACAGTTTAACAATACAAGAAAATGGTATATGTCAAAGAAAACATGACTTTGGTGATGCAAGACAGCCAGGAAAACAGCAAAATTACATTGGTGTAGCATTCAAGCAGAAAAAAAAAAGAAAAACTAAAAACATAAATAAATGAAATGAAAAATACATTTTAAAAAGGGCTAGGGGTAGTTCACAATCAGTTCATTATATCCTTTCAAGCAATTGCAGTGCTTTTCTCCATTAAAGAAAGTGAAGCAGAAGAAGAGTTTCAGTTCTTTCAGGAAGGTATAAAACAGAGGTTTGCATTTGAGAAATTTAAATTTTTGAATGAAAAACTAACAACAGAATATAAATTATGACATTCAATCTGAGTTTTTTCTTTTTCTTTTTGTAGGATACTAAAAGTAATGTGATGTTTGGTGAACTCTTATGAAAAAATCTCACTGATCCTGTGGGCATTACCTATTTAAAAAGGCCAATTACACAGGGTCCGTGCTGACCTTAGGCTCTTCCTCCAAACAGTCAAAAGTTTTTTACTCGTTCGAGCAGAATTTCCTTTTTTGTAGCAAGAATACCAAAGTTTATAGCTGCTACAAAAATACAGTGAGAGAAATATCAGAAAAAATCCCTAAAATCTTGGACCAACATCCTGCTTTGGAAAAGCTTGTCATTCACTCTGGATCAGCAGATATCGCGATGAGACAATCAGAGATTCTGAAGAGAGACTTTTCTGATCTCCTACAGAGACTTGATGGACTTAACGTAAACATCCTCATCAGCGGACCAGTCCCTGAAGGGAATGATGAAAGATTTAGCAGACTCCGCATGCTCCATAAATGGTTGAAGAAACAATCAGCTGAGAAGTCGTTCACATTTATTAATAATTTCAAAGTATTTGGAAGTGCTAATCATCTGTTCAAAGAAGGGATGCGCTATTTGAACAAGGCCGGAGTAAGGCTCTTAGCAGCAAACATTTTTTCTTATCAAAATCAGAAAGCAAAACACTTGCTCCCAAAAGCTGACCTTGAGGCGCACATGGATATCAAAGAACAAAAACAGCAAGTCATGATGACACCACAGGACCGAACAGATAAACAACCATCAGAGATCAAGTCTTCACCTCCCTTTGACTCAGCCACATCGAATGAGTCTCCATTTAGAAACTTTACAGACAGACTGAACGAGCAAATCAAATTTGGGACACAATTAACACCTAAACTTAGACTACACCAAACGCCTGGGACTAGTGTCAATAAGCCTGGGAGCTTCCCCCCAGTGATTATTACAGATATTTGATATTTGAGGGAACCGGGCAATAAATCCACCCCTACCGTCTCCCAGAATTTACCCGGCACCCCTGAGGCTATATCAGTGATTATCAGCAGCAGGAAACATAAACCGTTAACCACACGCTATCATATTAAACAAAATCTCAAATTGATAACCTGTCAGAAGGTTCAGCTGCCCATCATCACAATACTTAAGTTAGCTTTATTAAACATTAGATCTCTATCCGGGAAGTCTTTTCTTATCAATGACTTCATCACTGAGCATAATTTACACGCCCTTTTTTTATCAGAAACTTGGCTAGATGAAAATAACGAAACAACTTCATTAATAGAATCTAGTCCTCCAAATTATAATTTCTTAAGCGAGAACAGAAAACACAAACGAGGTGGAGGTGTAGCCACCATCTTTCACAACTAATATGTAATATGTAATATGTATCGACTATGACGAACTAATCATCGTGGGGGACTTTAACATCCATACCGACAACCCCCAAGATAGACAAGCAAAAACGTTAGATGATACTCTCCACAACTTCGGACTGATCCAGCATGTCGAACAACCAACACACAATAACGGATACACTCTGGACTTAATTATCAGCAAAGGTTTAAATATTTCTGACATCTCTGTAATTAATATTGCATTATCTGACCATTTCTGCATTTTCTTTGAAAGTACCATCTCTGCTAAATTATCCAGCCACAGTAAGACCACTATAAAAAAGCGTTTTCTAGGGGACAGTTCAGTAGAAACCTTTAAACGTATTTATCCTTCCACCACATCCCCCTCATCTCCCAACTCAAACTCAGTAAATAAGTTGGTAGATAATTTCCTTGCGAAAATCTCAGACATCATGGATTCCATTGCTCCAACTAAAGTGAAAGTAGTCTCAGGTAGAAAAAAGTCTCAGTGGACAAGTAATCCACTGGTACGTAGTGAAAAAAGAGAGTGTCGACGAGCCGAGAGGAAATGGCGGAAAACTCGACTCCAGGTTCACTGTGAGATCTACAAAGAGAGACTGAATAGATATCAGCTAACTATAAAAGATGCTAGGGAATCGTTCTTTTCTGAAATCATCAACAGAAACATTAATAATGCACGGACTCTATTTGCAACAGTGGAAAGACTAACTAATCCTTTAGTGACAGTAGCCCCTGAACTAAACTCTACCAGGGCCTGCAATGAATTTGCCAGCTTTTTCACTGAAAAGATTCTAACAATTAGACGGTCAATCTGTACCTCAATATCGAACCCACAACCAGTGCCATCCCCAATCAACAACAATGTAGAGAAAATGTCTGAATTCCACGAATTAAACTAGAACAGCCTTGAAAAAATCATTATCCAATTAAGCTGCTCCTCCTGCTGTCTTGATATCCTACCCACAGCTTTTCTAAAGAAAGTTCTTCCTGTTATTGGGTCTGATCTTGTTCAAATAGTGAACTCATCACTGCTATCAGGTGTCTTCCCTCAGGCTTTAAAAACAGCAGTTATTAAACCACTGCTAAAGAAGAAAAATCTGGACAACACGTTAATGCAGAACTACAGGCCAATCTCTAATCTCCCATTCATCAGTAAGATTATTTAAAAAGCTGTGTTTCAGCAGGTAAATGGCTTCATAACAATGACAAACCGTTTTGATGCTTTTCAGTCTGGTTTCCGTGCTCACCACAGCACCGAGACTGTCCTCGTCAAAGTATTTAATGACATCCGCATAAATACAGACTGTGGAAGAACCACAGTGCTGGTTCTGTTGGACCTCAGTGCAGCATTTGACACTGTTGATCATTATATTTTATTGGAACGACTGGAGAGCTGGGTCGGACTCTCTGGTACAGTACTTGGCTGGTTCGAGTCTTACCTAAAGAACAGGGACTTCTATGTTTCAATAGGAAACTTTTCATCAGAACGAACAGAAATCACATGTGGGGTGCCCCAGGGCTCCATCCAGGGCCCCTCTTATTTAATATCTACATGCTCCCACTAGGCAAGATTATAGCAACCAATAACATTAGCTACCATAACTACGCAGATGACACTCAGCTCTACATTACAATGTCACCAGGTGACTCTGAACCCATTCAAACCCTAAATCCATGCATTGACCAAATAAATGGATGGATGTGCCATAACTTTCTCCAGCTGAATAGAAACAAAACTGAAGTGATTATTTTTGCACCCAAGGAGGAACGATCAAGAGTCAGCACACAGCTTCAATTAATACAGCTAGAAACTACTGATCAGGTTCGTAACCTAGGTGTAGTAATGGACTCAGACCTGAACCTCCAGGGTCACATAAAGGCAATAACAAGGTCAGCGTTCTATCACCTGAAGAACATCTCTAGGATTAAAGGACTGATTTTGCAACACGACCTAGAAAAACTCATCCATGCGTTTATCTTTAGTCGGATTGATTACTGCAACAGCATCTTCACAGGTCTGCCTAAAAAGTCAATCAGACTGCTGCAGCTGATCCAGAACGCTGCCGCTCGCGTCCTCACTAGAACCAGGAAAGTAGAGCCACATCACCCCAGTTCTAAAGTCCTTACACTGGCTCCCTGTAGCTCAGAGAATAGACTTCAAAATACTTTTACTAGTTTATAAATCATTACATGGCTTAGCACCAAAATATGTTGAAGACCTGTTGTCATGGTACCAACCACCAAGACCACTCAGGTCCTCCAACTCTAGCCTACTAAACATCCCTAGACTCAGAACTAAACATGGAGAAGCTTTCACTTTTTATGCTCCCCTTATCTGGAACAGACTTCCTGACGAGTGTAGAGCTGCTGAAACTCTGAACTGCTTTAAATCGAGACTAAAAACCCATCTGTTTAGAATTGCCTTTGAGTAAATGCTTGATGTCATATGTATGAAATGTGTTCATGCTCTCTTGCATTTTTTTATTTTTCTCTTGCTTTATTGTGTATCATGTGTAATGTGTGTTTCTTTTATGTGTTTCTTTTAAATCACCAAATCATGTAAAGCACCTTGAATTACCCTTCTGTTGAAAGTGTGCTATACAAATAAAATTGCCTTGCCTTGCCTTTGGAGGGCACAGCCTCTCCTAAGATTTACCTTCACGCGTGTATGACAGCTTCGTGTAAAGCGAAACCCACATGCGTGCCTTGTTGAATACACGCAGGTGAGGGTTGAAAATCTCCTTGGGATTTTTGACTGAAATATAATATTCCATACACTCTGTTGGCCCACAGTCATAAGCGCTGGGTTTTAATTGATGATTGGTGGGTGGAAGCAGTTGTGATGTTATGCACGCTGTTCAACGCTGCTTTTAGGACACTGAATGGAAATAACTCCCACTCCGACGAGGTAATGGAAAAATAATATATGTGTTTTATGTGCTAGTTTTAGCTTTATATTAAACGGGTAGCATGTTCTGTGGATTGAAAGAAAAGTTTTCGTATTCAAATAAATTGTTGCTATGTCAGACATTACTGCTAAACTCCCACTTCAATCCGGTCACTTGAAAAATATTTTCCGATGATTATATTTCAAATCAAATCAAATCAAATCAAGCTTTATTTATAAAGCCCTTTTCATACAAGAAGTTGCATCACAAAGTGCTTTACAGATTAAAATGACCCCACATAAAACCACCTTCCCTTCCCTCCCCCACAGATTTAAAAGCATGGTCACAGTTATACCCCCCTCCCCCAAACCCAACTCCCATGCACACACACAGTTAAAAGAAAAAGTAAAAAATTACATTGGGCCGAGTGCAGATGAACCATGCAAGGAAACGCCATCAGAGGAGCCATCTGCCCCGGCAGCGGTAGACTAACAGCAGCAGCCGAGGCACGGACACAGGGCACCCAGTGGAGGCAAGGCCAAGACCCCCACCTCCACCCAAGCTCCACCTGGAAAGCACCCAGGCAGCCACAGCCGACCACCGGTCCCGGGGCAGAGGGCTCCCACAGAGGAAACACTGGAACGGGGATTAAGATAAATTAAAGTATAAAAATAAACAGTAAATTAATGTGCTAAGATTAAATAGTAAAACTGATAAAAATATAATCATATAAAACATACAGAGCAATTAAACAAACAGTAATAAATAATAATCAGTTAAAAGCAAAGCTAAAAAGGTGAGTCTTGAGCCTGCTCTTAAAAACATGAACGTGTGTCCTGACTTTTGGGGTGACAAGGAGACGGCTGCCAGAGGAGCGCAGAGACCGTGAAGGTTTATATGGTAAAAACAGTTCAGAGAGATAAGAAGGCCCAAGACCATTAAGACACTTAAAAACCATTAAAAGAACCTTAAAGTCGATCCTGAAATGTACGGGGAGCCAATGCAATGATTTTAAGACCGGTGTAATGTGCTCCCGCCTCCTGGTCTTCGTCAGGACACGTGCTGCTGAATTTTGTAGTAGTTGTAAACCTGATATACTCTTTTTGGGAAGACCAGAAAGCAGGGCATTACGGTAATCAATCCTACTGGAGATAAAAGCATGCATCAGTGTCTCCGTATTGGCCCGAGAGAAAAAGGGGCGGACTCTGGCGATGTTCTTTAGTTGATAAAAACGTAGTAGTAATATTTTTTATGTGAGGAATAAAAGTCAGCTCAGGGTCAAAAGTCACGCCCAGGTGGGATTAAAAGACAGTGATTGTAGTTTTGGTAAAAGTTTCTCTCTCTGAGCCTCAGGACCAAAACTTCAGTTTTGTCCTTGTTGAGCTGGAGAAAGTCTTCTGCCATCTAGGATTTAATGTCTAAAATGCAGTTCAAAAGTACATTCATTGGCCGTGTGTCATTGGGAGACATGGAGATGTACAGCTGTGTATCATCAGCATAACTGTGAAAGTTGACTCCATGTCTTCTTTTGACACTTCCAAGAGGGAGCATATACAGGTTAAAAAGCACTGGGCCTAAAATCGAACCCTGGGGCACACCACATGTAATCCATAGGATTACATGTGGTGTGTTTTAGTGTGCTTGTGTGTTTAACATCATAAGCTAACTGTTGTTGTTTTCGGCATGTAAACATACCGGTAGCACTTTTCGAGGGGTAGCACAAACAGCCATCTATGCACGCTACGGTAGGACATTCTGAGGAGGTAACACAGATCGTCAGAACAGCGGTCCAAACTATCCCGACACTACGCATGCGCACAACAAAATAGATCACCCGAACCAATCGAGATCAGAGGACTGGACACCGAGCCAGGTCCTGTCCGCACGTTAGTAATACAGGTCCTTCTCAAAATATTAGCATATTGTGATAAAGTTCATTCTTTTCCATAATGTAATGATAAAAATTAAACTTTCATATATTTTAGATTCATTGCACACCAACTGAAATATTTCAGGTCTTTTATTGTTTTAAAACTGATGATTTTGGCATACAGCTCATGAAAACCCAAAATTCCTATCTCAAAAAATTAGCATATTTCATCCGACCAATAAAAGAAAAGTGTTTTTAATATAAAAAAGTCAACCTTTAAATAATTATGTTCAGTTATGCACTCAATACTTGGTCGGGAATCCTTTTGCAGAAATGACTGCTTCAGTGCGGCGTGGCATGGAGGCAATCAGCCTGTGGCACTGCTGAGGTGTTATGGAGGCCCAGGATGCTTCGATAGCGGCCTTAAGCTCATCCAGAGTGTTGGGTCTTGCGTCTCTCAACTTCCTCTTCACAATATCCCACAGATTCTCTATGGGGTTCAGGTCAGGAGAGTTGGCAGGCCAATTAGCACAGTAATACCATGGTCAGTAAACCATTTACCAATGGTTTTGGCACTGTGAGCAGGTGCCAGGTCGTGCTGAAAAATGAAATCTTCATCTCCATAAAGCTTTTCAGCAGATGGAAGCATGAAGTGCTCCAAAATCTCCTGATAGCTAGCTGCATTGACCCTGCCCTTGATCAAACACAGTGGACCAACACCAGCAGCTGACATGGCACCCCAGACCATCACTGACTGTGGGTACTTTACACTGGACTTCAGGCATTTTGGCATTTCCTTCTCCCGTCTTCCTCCAGACTCTGGCACCTTGATTTACGAATGACATGCAAAATTTGCTTTCATCCGAAAAAAGTACTTTGGACCACTGAGCAACAGTCCAGTGCTGCTTCTCTGTAGCCCAGGTCAGGCGCTTCTGCCGCTGTTTCTGGTTCAAAAGTGGCTTGACCTGGGGAATGCGGCACCTGTAGCCCATTTCCTTCACACGCCTGTGCACGGTGGCTCTGGATGTTTCTACTCCAGACTCAGTCCACTGCTTCCGCAGGTCCCCCAAGGTCTGGAATCGGTCCTTCTCCACAATCTTCCTCAGGGTCCGGTCACCTCTTCTCGTTGTGCAGCGTTTTCTGCCACACTTTTTCCTTCCCACAGACTTCCCACTGAGGTGCCTTGATACAGCACTCTGGGAACAGCCTATTCGTTCAGAAATTTCTTTCTGTGTGTTTCCCTCTTGCTTGAGGGTGTCAATGATGGCCTTCTGGGCAGCAGTCAGGTCGGCAGTCTTACCCATTATTGCGGTTTTGAGTAATGAACCAGGCTGGGAGTTTTTAAAAGCCTCAGGAATCTTTTGCAGGTGTTTAGAGTTAATTAGTTGATTCAGATGATTAGGTTAATAGCTCGTTTAGAGAACCTTTTCATGATATGCTAATTTTTTGAGATAGGAATTTTGGGTTTTCATGAGCTGTATGCCAAAATCATCCGTTTTAAAACAATAAAAGACCTGAAATATTTCAGTTGGTGTGCAATGAATCTAAAATATATGAAAGTTTAATTTTTATCATTACATTATGGAAAAGAATGAACTTTATCACAATATGCAAATTTTTTGAGAAGGACCTGTAAATACCTGAACAAAAAATATGCATCAACTGAAAAGTTACAATATATTCAAGGAATAACCAAAGAATAAGAACAAATTTACTACCATGTCAGGTTGTGCTCATTACCTTTTCTTACCTTTTAAGGGCCTTAATTTGAAGTAATTTAATTTACTACCTTTTACTACCCAGCGGCAACCCTGTTCTAATTCTGATACCCTCGCCTCCAAAGCTACAAAAATATGACATTTATTACAGTTACCATTATCACTAAAGGAGGCAGGGAAGTAACTAAACATCTGACAGAGAGAGCAAGAGAGAAGAGAAGAGTTAGAGACAGGAGAGAGAAGAGTAGCCATAGCCGCAATGAAGCTAAGCTAACTGAGCTAGCGAGACCTTCCACCCAAAGAAAAGCTGTGTGAAACACAAGGAGTTCCCAAAACGTAAAATACACAACCACAAAACGTGTGTTTTAGTGTGCTTGTGTGTTAATATAACTTAGAGAGGCCTCAGCACAGCGAAAACAAGATCAATTCAAGAGAGTCTGAACACCAAACAGCTCCACGGAGCGCTACAACAGGAAATTACGAAATACGGCTTACCCCGTCACAGAGTACCAACCAACACTTTAAGACAAGAATGTACACACAATCAATTCCTGTGACAGCAAAACATTTAATCCCTGCACCCAAAAGTTAATTAATACTTGCCAAAGCGAAAAATCTGTTATGGAACCTAGAGTAGCAGGAGGTCTCTCAAGAATATGGGAACTTACGTTTTTCATAGATGCTTGTGTATGTTTCCCTTCATCCACCTCTGTGTACAGATCTGATCAGAGTAGCACATAGCCTACTGGAAAATCCACTTCATTCAGGACTGTAGTTTGGTGGTATTTATTGATCTCATGCCAAACATAAAAGGCAAATACAGTAACATGCTTCATGGTGCATCAAGTTGCTTCCCCGGCTATTTCTTCCCCACATTTTTTAAATGTTTGTTTCTGTCCTTTACACTAAACATGTCAAAATAAACTTTGGTCATGATCCAGTCTTGTGTCTAAGATAAATTGGCCTCTCTCCCACACCATATTCATGACCAATAAAAACAGGGAAGCATGGATGACTAAAGTCACTAGATATTAGATTGTGAACTAATGAAAAATACTTATTTTAATGGGAATTGTTAGGACTTGCCAATACATATTTGTTACAATTTTCATACAAATTTGATGCCCCCCCCCCATTAAAAAAAACAAAAAAATATTTACTCTGATCAATTCCCCCCCAAAGAGTTCCTCTAAAATTTGCTATGATTAAATTGAAGGCAAATACAATAAAGATGGAGACCAAGACATTTCTTCCTTTATAAAAAAAAAAAGAAGATTTTCCTCAAGGCTGTTAAAACCAGGATCAAGTTCAGGTAAATTGGCATTCATCTTACTCATTGCGATGCATTTATTTTAAAGTATAGAGGAGAATCTGTGATGCTGTGGGTCAGTTGCTCTGATAGCCTCACTAAATACATGCCAAATGATGCACTAAATACCATTTGGCTAGCTTTTTCTCCTCTTAATCTTTCATTTTCATGCTCTTTTTTTAAGCATTCTGTGATTTTTATCAGCGAAAGTTGTCTGAACAATATTGATTTAAAAAAATTAAACCTTGTGCAGTCTTCACTAATAAATAAGAAAAAACTAAAGTCTATTGAGCAAATAAAACGGAAAGTCTTTGCATTTGTAATAGACAAGAAAAAATTATTTAAACACAAGTGTGAAGTTTGGTTGACATTTTTAATAAGTACAAACCAGGACTAAAATTGTTGAAACAGTTCCATAAAACACAATTGAGCAGCCTTTCACAAGTTAAAATAATGTAAATATAAAACTAGATTTCTGTCATCGATCAGCTGGTCATAATCTAAACAGGAATCCCAACCACGCATTAATACATATAACCAGATGGTTTCACAAATCTTGAAACAGAGCCAAGTGGATTGTGTGATCCAGAGTTCTTCTCTCCTCTTCAGACTGTCTGCGGACGAATATTGGACAACAGGGTGGGTATGGTGTCTGGGTGATGTGTGTGGAAGTAGTACACCGCAGCCCCTCCGCCCACGATCATCAGGCTCAGCTTAACTAGGCGGCCAGTAAGAGATGGCTCTTGCGCCTCCAACTGGAGAGACATTGAAAGAGAATGCATAAGTTTTCATTTTGAAAACATAATTGTGATTATGACTTCAAAACTCATGATATTCTTTGAGCACGCATGGTAAATTGTGTTCAGACCTTTCTGGTTTTTAGGGGCTGATACATGCGATCGAACTGGGTGAAAATTGCTTTACGGGCCCCCTCCCATTTTCCCGGTCCCATCAGCCGGTACTGGTAGGCAGTGACAGGTCCCCAGAGTACATGTTTGAACAGCTGGTAGTCTGTGAAGAAGAGCCAGAGAAGACTCGGCCGCACTCCAATCTTTCCAGCGATGTCGTCCATATAGGAAACAAAGTCCACCTGCAGGGGTGTCAGCTTTGACACAATATAGCTGTGGAGATGGCCAACAAATTATTCTAAGATTAATCAACACAGACTGCTAAGAACAGGTCATTTATCTTTAAGGTACACGATAATGGAAAGTCACCTTTTCTCAATGTCCTTAGTGTCCTTCTCAACAGCTTTGATCATGGATTGGTTTGAGGGAAGCTTCTTAAGTCCTTGAAAGCAAAATGAAAAAGACATATTGATGTTAGGGTCAGCCAGGCTTTTGAAGGGTTTAAACCATCAGCAGGAGATAGAAAAGCCTTTTGCCTCACCTCTGAAGACACGTGTCACCCAGCGGGCCTGCATTTCAGCTTGAGGCATGATGGCGCCAAGGGCATGAATGAAGCCCACCACAGCTAAAGTGGGATGATCCAGGTTTGGAGGGAAAACATGCTTATACAGACCTACTCTGTGGCCTGAGTTGTAAAGAACATTGTTTGGCAAGTAGGGGAAGTCGTAGTTGTAACCTGTGGCGAACACAATTGTGTCCACCTATAATGAAAAAGAGCTAGATCAATGAAAAGCATGCTGGGAGAGTGAGGAGACTCTTGACAATATTTAAAAGCAGGATTCTGACCTTTTCCACCATGCTCCCATCGTCAAACACCACAGTGGAGCCACAAATTTCCTTTATGTTTGGCTTGATGACAACTGATCCTGAAAGAATCTTTAGAGGCAGATCATCGTTGATCACTGGTATCTGACTGAAGAGCCTGTGGAGGCAGGAAAGACAAAGGAGGATTTAGAAGATTTGAGATATTTTAGTGACCAATAAAAGGGAAGATGCACATCCTTGAAGTATAAAGAGATCCAGAAAACAACCAATCTTGCCTTGAACTTTTCTAAATGTTGTCACAACAAGCATGAATGTTTTTTGATGAGATTTTATACAATAGATCAGTGCTGAACCTTGGCCTTGTGGCTGTAACATGACAAAGTGTAATAAAGTAGCAAATACTTTTGCAAGGCATTGTAAGCTTTCAGGGGAGCACCCACCTGTGTTTGGGCTTGAGGGCATACATTGTGTGGTCATACATGGCATTGAGTTTCTTCTCCCCAAACCAGTTGAAGAAGTTGATGGGGAACAGCTGGAACAGGATGTGGACAAACCTGGTGTTATACGTCATGTCCACCGGCACGCCGTTATCTGAAACCTGACGGATGACCCAGGCGCCGCGACGGGTGCTCATATACACCTTGACAACAACACAGAAATTAATAAACACTCCTGCAAGTAATGGGCCGATGTCTTATCTCAAAAAAAGACAAATAAGAACCTGCTCTGCAAATCTGCTAGATTCTACAGCGATGTCTCCTCCTGAATTGCCGATGCCGATGACCACCACTCTCTTCCCATGCATGTCTTCAGGTCCCTTGTAGTCCCAGCTGTGGAGGTACTTTCCTTCAAATGTCTCAATTCCTGCAACAAGTATTACTTTATATAATTTCTTTTTAAGTTTTGAAAAATTCATCATGATCATTTTGTTAAGAATATGGTGTAGATGAGCTCAAAACCCATAACATGACATACCTGGAAAGTCTTTGAGAGGCAGATTAGGGTAGGTGTAATGACCGGAGCAGCAGATAACCGCATCAAAGATGTGTCTCTCCTCTAGTCCATCTTTGTTCTCTGTCACCACCTCCCACTGACCAGTCTGAGAAAAGTCAGGTCTCTGTGCCACTCTCCTCACTGAGGTCTGAAAAACCCAGCCATTATTAAAACAGGCCTGACAGACATTTTAACCAATAAAGGTTTAAGAATTAACTTATTTTTTACTACCTGGAAACGAATGTATTGTAGTAGCTTAAAGTGTTCTGCATACATCCTGAAGTATTTCAGGATTTTAGAGTGGTGCATGTAGTTGGGGTAATCAGCAGGGATGGGGAAGTCACTGTAGCACATCATCTCCTTGGAAATATTGATGGTGAGAGAGCGGTAGATGCTTGCCCTGTTTGGCTCCGACACTTCCTGCACAGAAAAATAGTTCATAGGAAAGGAGACCAAGTAGAGGGCACACAATTCAATGTAAAGACTGGGAGATGGGGTAACTAATATTAGAGTCATTTAATTTACAGATGACTAAACATCAATGGATTTTGTGATAAAACAAAAAAACTACAAGTGTGGCATTTGCATTAATTCCTATATAAAGTCCAGTGCTGACTGCATTCAGGTGTCTAAGTAGTAAATACAGTCCTATAATTACTATACAACACCAATTTCACCCAAAAATCTTTAATCAGACAGATTAAAAGTAAACTGCACATTTTCCAATTCTAGCTTAGTTTTTGAAACAATGCAGTCAAACACACTTTGTTGTTCAAATAGCCTAAACGGTATTCTAAGGAATTCCAGCGACTTGCATCAAGTCACTGACTAGCAGTAATCACTGCTGGACATGTAGGTTTGTTAGAGAACAGCGTTATGAAGACCAGCATATCCGTTAAATCTTGCACTCCAGAAATTCTGTGGAGCAGTGCAAGAAGAAAACTACTGATAAAAGGGGGCTGCTTTTCTTTAGCAGGGACAGGGAAGCTGGTCAGAGTTGACAGGTTGAGTTAATTACAGGGCAATCCTTGATAAAGCCCTATAAGAGGCTTCAACAGAATATAAATGCAATCTAGACGTTTTATACTTTTGTAAAACAAAAAAAAGGAAGTCTAAAAAAGTCTTAAGAAATCCCTTTACAATTGTCCACTAGTTGGTCTAGAACAAAACCTCAATAAAGTTTGTTTAAGTTCATAGTAATAATGGGAAAAATCTGGAAACCTTCCAGGGGTATAAATACTTTTGCAATATTTAGCTTGATGATCAAAAATATTCACAGATGGCATCTTGCCTTGAACTTCCACAGACCCCCCATGTCGTCACTGCTTTCAAAGCAGGTCGGCTCCATGCCCTCATCCAGACAAGCCTTGACGCTGGTGAGACCAGAGGGGCCCGCCCCGATCACTGCGACTCTGTGTACCATGATGGAGATGGAGCTGCAACAGCACAGAGGATAAACTGAAGTTTACCAACCATATGTGTAATTTTAGTTGAGCAATTCTTCTGCACATGCATAATAGTAGGTTTCATTTTGTTCCTTTTACCATTCTCACTCTGTTTAAGACTTTACACAAAAAAAACCTCTTTCCCCTACCTAACTTTCCCTCCTTGTCATCCAGTGTACAGTCGTAGCCAAAAGTTTTGAGAATTACATGGATTTTGGAAATTGGAAAAGTTGCTGCTTAAGTTTTTTAACTCAGGTGAGAATGTTGACGAGCACAAGGCTGGAGATCATTATGTCAGGCTGATTGGGTTAGAATGGCAGACTTGACATGTTAAAAGGAGGGTGATGCTTGAAATCATTGTTCTTCCATTGTTAACCATGGTGACCTGCAAAGAAACGCGTGCAGCCATCATTGCGTTGCATCAAAATGACTTCACAGGCAAGGATATTGTGGCTACTAAAATTGCACCTAAATCAACAATTTATAGGATTATCAAGAACTTCAAGGAAAGAGGTTCAATTCTTGTTAAGAAGGCTTCAGGGCGTCCAAGAAAGTCCAGCAAGCGCCAGGATCGTCTCCTAAAGAGGATTTAGCTGCGGGATCGGAGTGCCACAAGTGCAGAGCTTGCTCAGGAATGGCAGCAGGCAGGTGTGAGCGCATCTGCACGCACAGTGAGGCGAAGACTTTTGGAAGATGGCCTGGTGTCAAGAACGGCAGCAAAGAAGCCACTTCTCTCCATAAAAAAACATCAGGGACAGATTGACATTCTGAAGAAAGTATGGTGAATGGACTGCTGAGAACTGGGGCAAAGTCATATTCTCCGATGAAGCCTCTTTCCGATTGTTTCGGGGCATCTGGAAAACGGCTTGTCCGGAGAAGAAAAGGTGAGCGCTACCATCAGTCCTGTGTCATGCCAACAGTAAAGCTTCCTGAGACCATTCATGTGTTGGGTTGCTTCTCATCCAAGGGAGTGGGCTCACTTACAATTTTGCCCAAAAACACAGCCATGAATAAAGAATGGTACCAAAACACCCTCCAACAGCAACTTCTTCCAACAATCCATCAACAGTTTGGTGAAGAATAATGGATTTTCCAGCACGATGGAGCACCGTGTCATAAGACAAAAGTGATAACTAAGTGGCTCGGGGACCAAAACGTTAAAATTTTGGGTCCATGGCCTGGAAACTCCCCAGATCTTAATCCCATTAAGAACTTGTGGTCAGTCCTCAAGAGGTGGGTGGACAAACAAAAGCCCACTAATTCTGACAAACTCCAAGAAGTGTTTATGAAAGAATGGGATGTCATCAGTTAGGATTTGGCCCAGAAGTTGATTGAGAGCATGCCCAGTCGAATTGCAGAGGTCCTGAAAAAGAAGGGCCAACACTGCAAATACTGACTCTTTGCATAAATGTCAAGTAATTGTCAATAAAAGCCTTTGAAACGTATAAAGTGCTTGTAATTATATTTCAGTACATCATAGAAACAACTGAAACAAAGATCTAAAAGTAGTTTTGCAGCACACTTTGTGAAAACTAATATTTGTGTAATTCTCAAAACTTTTGGCCACAACTGTACTTCAAATCATTGATATCTGATTTCTTACTTTACATCAGTCCACTTTCTGTATCATTCTATAAAGGTTTCATTGACTTTTTAAAACCAAAAGCTCACCCTTGGACTAGTTTAGGTTCAGATCACTTGCACTCAGTGTAAAGCAATTAATACTTCACCCACTGTCTACATCATGTTCTTATCAGCTCTTTCTTTCATGTTCTGTCATAAAATCTTCTTGGTTCTTAGAAGTACAAAGCAGGGCAAAGAGAATCTTACAATTCATTGAAAGCAAAACATTGTACGTGACCTGCTACATATTACTGGCATGAGTTGTAGATAGGACCCAAATACAGCGAGATAAGGAATTATGACTTAATAAAATGAATTAACACAGGAACTTGCATAGCGACACAGGAAGACAAGAAACTACAGAGACCGGGGAACAGGAAGTGACTGAATGAGAACTGCCTAAATACTGAGGAGGGAATGAGGAAATGACAGAGAAACTTGAGGAATAATTAGTGAACGCAAATGCAGGTGGAAGTAAGAGCAGAGTGATTGAGAATGAAATGCAACTGGGCAGGGAGGCAGAATGGCAAGGAGTAAACAGAGAAGGACAAAGAACAAAACATAAGAAATGACGAGACCGAAAATAACGTAAGAAAGCATAAGGACAGACTAAACAGAGTGGAACTAAGAATAATGAAATTTAGGAAAAATAAGAATAAAGGAGACTAAGAGAACTACAATTAAAAAAACTAAGGAACTAAACAGAGCTGACACAAACTCTGATCCAATAAAACAATACAAACAACTAAGGACTATATGACAATTATCTATACATTCGTGGCACTTTGATGACATCATTGCAAAGTGTAAACATTAATCAACTGGTCCAGAAAATCTCCTTGTACCATTTTTTTTCATCTTAGGAAACTACACATAGACTACAATCTTCTGCCTCAAAAATGAACAAAAATATTTTGTCACTGACACCATTCTTACCGTGATGAACCTTGCGTGCTGCTTTCCTATTCAGGTTGTACAAGCATCACCTGAGTGTTGTCTTTTATACACAAAGGAACCATTATGGAGTCTTTTAGTTTTCCCTTTTTTCACCTAATTGCTCAAAAAGGTATCTATTGGCTTGAGCAATGTTTACCCAAATCAGTGAGGTTTTACTTTGACTAAAGTTCAGTTTGTGTTCTTATCAAGGGGGTGGGGGACGACTGATGGGTTAACAAGTGCCAGTCACTGCAGAAATCACGTCTTGTGGATGCATCTGCATCAATGTATTTTCAATGCACATTTTCCAGCTTCATTCTGCACACATATTTTGAGCATCTTCTCCATAGTATCTTCAGGTACCTCTCTGCTTGTGCGTGACTGTATTTGAACCTTGAAAGTCAAGTTCCTGTTGCAGCTCTATAAGATGATGCACTTTAACTTTTATTTAATTGCATACAATATAAACCCAAATTGTTTAATCTTTTGTGAACGAAATGCTATTTATTATTATTTAGTGCCTTGCAAAAGCATCCATACTCCTTGAACACAAATTGCATTTTATTTTGATTTAATGTGATAGACCAACATAAAATAGTGCACGATGTGAATTAGAAGGAAACTGATATATGGTTTTAAAAAATTTCAAATAAAAATCTAAAATGTGTGGTATTCATTTACATTTACATTCTCCATTCCCATATTGTTTCCTTGTTCTTCAACCCTAATTCGATTGGATGGAGAGCATCTTCGAGGATCAGTTTTCAAGTTTGAACTGAATCTCTTGACTGGATTTAGTCGTGGACTTTGACTGGACAATTCTAATTACTGTTTTGGATGTTTGGTTGATCAATGTTTGGTGAGATTTATAGAGCTTGGTATATATTTAGTTTTTTAAAAACTCTGTAGACCTTTTTTTATACAGAGACCTAATTGCAAACGGATAAAATCTGCTAATGAATGAAGTGACTTCCAAAGGGAATTGGTTGCACTGACGTTTCTGTTGTTCTATCACATAAAATCCAGATGCAACACACGGAAACTTGTAGATCTAAAGTGACAAACTGTAAAAAAAAGGTTAAAGAATACTTTGAGTTACTCTACATCCATATCTGCATTTTAAGTGCAAAATATGAACTGCAGACGGTGTAGTGTAGTTTCCAGACTCTTGGTTTCATACTGAGCTTTACTGTGCATAAAAAACATTTTTGTCTTGTTGAAAGATGCTTGGACATATTTGAAAACAACAGGATATACTGTACCTCTAAATGTTGCCTTCTCTCCTGCAGTGATACTGCTGGCATTCACAGAGTTGCAGGGCACTGATGTAATCACACACCATCAAATAGCAAAGAAAAATCTGATGAATGATTTATCTGGCTAGTAAATTTCCACTGTGGTATTAATGGTCCATCTCATGATGCCTGCAACCCCCCAAAAATGCTAGTTGGGGGTATGTCTGAGATCACTTATATTTGACTTCTTCCAGACTTGCTCTTTATGCAATGAAAGTCCAAGAACAATAAAGTGATTGTTCAGGGTGACCCGAGGAAGCCCCAAGAGAGAAGTTACACGACTGTTGTCTTCAAAGTAGGGTCTCTGCCCAGAACCATTTAAGGGTTAAACACACAAATGATTCTTTTTAACAGAAAAGATTAAAAGCCAACTAGCTAAAAGCCCTAGCTCCATATATAGCCTACGTTAGAAATTCTTAGACCTGTAAGCTTTGATGAGTAAACATGGAAGCATGACGTATTCAAGAAAAGGAGGAGCAGGGTCTTTGTAATTGCTAATTGAAAGAAAATTGGAGGAATGTGATCTCTCTGCTATAGTTTTCATCTATCACTGAAGCATATTGAGCAACATTGGTTAGGTAAAAGAAGCCAGTTATGTTGTCTGATGTCAGTTTTGAAATAAAAAGATTCACTTAACAATAATTACTCAAATCTTCTTTACAAAAATCCCTAAGACAATTCGGAGGCAAATTTGCCAGAATTTAAAGATAACAATTTTAGTTGTTGCAACCTTCCTCGTTGTAGTTCTTGTGCTATTTGAAAATGAGTATCCTTCAATACAGCATGTTTATTTTTGTTTAACTTGAAGCTTAATTGAGTGAATTATTGGTTTTATCCTGCTTCACAGAAACAAATTGCTGAGCATCATCAGCTGTATAGCAATGGAGTTTATGAAATGCTGTCTAAAGCATGAATAACGTAAACAGGATTTGATTCAATCACAGAACCCTGATGAACTCTATTATTAAAGCTAATGTCACAGTTTCACAGCTAATCACATATGTTAGCATATCAAAAAACTTGTTTTATGTGGGCCTAAAATGAGGAAGTGCATCCTGTGAAACATATGGACCTGTTACATATTCCGGAATTGCGCCGCTCAAGGTGGCAGCATGTTGGAGTAGCTCTGTTACTTTGGTTCATATTTTTTTCTTTTTTAAAACTTTAATTCTTCCATTTCTGGTAGAAACATTGTTTTTGTGGACAACTGTTCTCTCTGGTTTTGAATGCTGTGCAGCTGGAAGGATTTTTGCTGATACTTTTTATTTTTGGACATTTGTTATGATGCATAACCATGGCAACAAGGTGGTTTACAACTGGCAGCAGCTGATTAACATCACAAAAGCTCAAATAATACCTCAACTACAGCCACAAAACCCTGATGAATTGAAAAGAAGACGCCATAGATCCAGAGCATCCTCTACATCAGACTGTCATACAACTACAGAGCGTCTTCAGTCAGAGGCTTCTTCAGATCTGCAGAGCGCTACAGGAGATCATCCCTTCCCACAGCAATCAGCATCTACAACAAATCTTTGAAGGAACTTGCATAATGAGTTACAACAACATTTAATTTCCCTTTGGGATTAATAAAGTAATTTTGAATTGAATTTGAATTGAATTATGTGTATATATATGGAATCAGCATGTAATTTTTATTTGTCTATACTTAGTAATTTCCTGACCACCTGGGGAGGAGTTTCAACATTCTATAAAGACGTGCGTGTCGAAAAGGATTATCAGCCAAGTGTATCGTAAAGTAGTGAAACTTCCCTGGCTCTCCAGATAATCAGCATGTGGTGGTGAGTGAATCTTCATTTGTGAAGACAGAGCCTCTGCATGGCATACCCATGGGTTTCAGTATAGTTGTGATTGCTGCAACATTACCATGGTACTTACACAAATTTTGTAGCAGTGGTGCCTCAGAATGAGATCTCTAAGTTGCGACACTCATGTCACCAGATCTTTTGAAATATCCATATACTGTACTTCTGACAGCCTGGTCTAGCTGAACAGAACATGCTAGAGATTCTATAGATTCAGATGTGTAGGAAGCGGATGGCGGGGTGCCATT
This sequence comes from Valencia hispanica, assembly GCA_963556495.2. Lineage (NCBI taxonomy): Eukaryota > Metazoa > Chordata > Actinopteri > Cyprinodontiformes > Valenciidae > Valencia > Valencia hispanica. The sequence goes on from OY747705.1 coordinate 17,148,862, forward strand.
TTGTTAAAGCAGTACGTTTTTGTGCACCTCTAAAAAGCAATGCAAGTGTATTATGATGGGCATGCTGGAATCAATATGACCTGGAAAATAAAACAGAATTTTCCTAATAATTTCGCACACAAATGTTTTAGAAATAACATGAAGCTGTCTCAGTTGTGTTCCCTGTTTAATTAAAAATCTTTACATTCAAAGTTTTCAGAGTATTTACCAGCAGAAACAAATGTATTGACACGACACAATGCAATCACACCAACATATATGTGAGCACTTTAAGTTGCTTAATTAAGCTACAATACAGTATATCAGATTTCATAAAGCAAAACTGAAAACAGCTGATGAGTGCAAAAACTATCCAATATTCAAAAAATAACAATGTAACAACTTATTTTCCCCCCTCCTAGATTAAGATCTATTCATAATATTCACAGTAAGACAACCATAAAACAGATTTGGTGATAAATTTCCGATTCAGCATTTTCTGATTTGCAACACAAGAGGAATGAGGCCAAAAACTGGAAAGCCTCCATGTTCTGGGAAGACTACAGGTCAATTATTGCAGAAAGAGGGCACAGTATGACACGGGTCAATCAAACAGTCGCTGATGGAATAGTTTGTCATCTCGAACATCTGGATCTGGCTCAAACCAGCCAGCAAAAGATCTGCGTGGTTTGGCTTGCAGTCAAAACTTTCTTCAGAATAAAGAATGAAATATCCAGGCAAAAAAAAAAAGTACTACACTGTGCTAAAGCATTTTTTTAACCCCCCCTCCAAAAGTAAGCAATTTAAATTAATGCACGGAGAAACTATTTGATCATCAGAACCAGGCCACAGAAACTGAAAAGCACTCGTAAAGCTTTCTGGGATATTCTAATAGTGAAGCAAAAATATTTTTATGCTTCTTGTCTCCTCTGTCTGCCCTGACCTTTCAAATCAATAAATCAAGAACAGATTTACAACAATTAAAACCACATTGCTCTAAACTGAATAGCTGCAACATGCATTACTTTGCAGAAGTATTTAAACCAGATGACCTGTTACATTATTTTGTGTTTAAATGACAAACTTCACATTTCATACACATTTTTGTACTTTTCTTTTGTATTTTTACACATGTAAAACAATTGCATTTATCCCCTGCTGGGACCTCCAAGTTTAATCCAATACGCAGTCAGTTGACTTAAGTACAGAGGAGCTGTAGAGATCCACAGCTAAGGAGGGAGAATCTGAGGACAGGAAAACTGTTGGTTACCCACTAAAGTAAATTTGACTTCATTAAAGAGTGGAAAGAAGAAAGCCATAAGAAGTCCTGCTTGCAAGAAAACCATGGAAAAATAGAGAAGACACCCTGTCCTACATGCAAAACTCTGTGTGTGCAGAAAAACTAACACTGCACCCTGAACCCACCACCTGCACAATGAATCACAGTGGTGGCAGCAGCATGCTGTGGGCATGCTTTTCTTCACGAGGAACAGGAAAGCTGCTCAGAATTGATGGGGCAATGGATGCAGATAAATACAGGTCATTCCTGGAAGAAAACCCGTTAGAGGCTGCAAAACACTTAAAAGACTGGGTTGGGGTTTTACCTTCCAGCAGGACAACAAGCTTAAGCATACAGCTAGAACTATACCAGAATGGTTTAAATCAAACATCTTCATTTGTTAGAACAGTCAAAGTCCAAACCGAAATCCAGTTGAAAATCTGTGGGGATACTTAAAATTTAATTTTCTTTACAGACACTCTACACCCAATCTGACTGAGCTTGAGCTTTTTAGTAAAAAAGATGGAATAAAAGATTTGACTTCTAAAACCACATTTGAAAACTGTGTATCCTACGAGGACATGAAACCTCCTATAGACATGAGGGTCATCAGCCTCAGTGACCATGCTACTATTAAACACACATCTACGTTGCGACATCCGTACCGATGGCGTCACTACAGCGGATTGAAGTCGTGCCGAGACGTGACTTCAGCATCAAACAGCCTTTTTAACAAAAGCATTAAAAACGACAGACGAAGATATAAAATATGAACCCCATATGCAAGCACACTAAAACATGCACTGTGAAATAACAGCTTAAGTCTAGGAAGACTCATCATATTTAGATATCTGGATGTTAGTCTGACCCATTTGCAGGTTACTGCCTTTGGATATCTTAGAAATGATTTAGGGGGGAAATTAAAGCAAAGACCACTCACAAGAAACTCAACCTTTGTTAGTTTGCAGAGGAGCGATACGATTTGGTCAGTCATGAAAAATTGTCCAACACTATACAACATACATCAGCTCCAGCAACAATATGTTGTACTGCATAATGTGCTTGGTGAAGCCAATTCTTTTTGGCATGCTGCACAGGCGGGCAGATACGTTTCCTTTTATTACGTTTATGCGGTAAAGAAAGTTACAAAACTATACGCCACTTTCTGACCTCTATGAACATTTTCGGGCCATATACCAGATCATTGGATGATAAAACAAAGTTATCAACCTATAAATTATTCATTAACAAACACAGCTTGAGAAATGAGTTGCAGTAACTCAAAAATGATACAAATGAGAATCAATAAGAAAATACCTTCATAAGACTAAAATTACCGCAAACGCAGCTGGAAACACCACCCAAGAAAGAGGCATCATCACAGTAGTGGTAAAAAAAAAAAAAAAGAGAAAGGTATCTAACGATGTTTTAAGATTATAACTGCTTGGCTCTTGTTTACAGCCAAAGCCATAAACCACACAATCAATGAATTATTTATAGGTTGATTTCTGACACCGAGGCTTGTTTCCACAACATGAAACGGGGAGCCCAGGCTTCACACAAGTTTAAAGGTCGTCAGCAGCAGTAGAGGAATTAGTTCATTTTCAACTAGTTATTGTATGAAAAAAGGAATGTGACATGTTCAGTAAAACAACAGCCTTTGTCTGGCTCCTTTTGTTTACAGCTGCTCTATTGCTTTAATGTTTAACATCAAGGAGAAAACGACTGAAAATGTATCCATGCAACACATGTAAACATTGATAGTATAAGGAACAGCACACCTATCACTTTTGTCCTTAGTTTCTCTACAGTTAAGGATGTACTGTAATTATTGACCAGTGAATACATAAATATACTGCATGTACCCACAAGGTTTGAACTGAAGGATCCTGAAGATGCATTATGTAAATGTCAGGAGAGCCTGAAACGGTTGAAGAAAAGCTAACAGCGTTTCTGTTCAACAACGGCAATCTGATGGCCAACTGGACACAGTTGACAGAGAAAGGTTTCAGGTTACTTTTCAGCTTTTCCACACGAGTGAGCAAGAAGTGGTTGGATGAACATCTGGAGGAGGCTGCATGAGACATACAAGATGCAGGTAAACCCCACATTTCTGCAGCTGCCAAGATGAAAGGAGCGCTTTACCTCTTAGAAAGCTTCACGACTGAAGACCTTAGATCTAGAAGAGATTTTGACAAACACTTAACAGTTTGCAGTTCTCCTTCTTTTTTGCAGATGTGAAAACAGACACAACTTAGCTTTTATCTAAGTGAACTAATGTTTGTTCTGATCCTCACAGATTCCCTTCAAAAGTTGTTGAACGTTTAGGTGAGTATTTGTCCCTCATTAAGTATAAATGATAAAAAGTAGTTAAAAATGAAATATTAATCAAGTGAAAGAAAAAAACCTGTAACCCAAAGCAGGCACACACTGTGACTGGTGACTAATTTCAAGCACTGATGTGTATCAAGTAGAAGATTTAAAAACGTATACAAGTTTTCAATGACATTATTATGGCTTAGCATACACAGGTGAACCAGAACGTTGTGACTACTACTGGGTGAAGTAAGTAACCAACCTGGTAGCAGGGAGAAGTTAGCAAAACCACTATTACAAGCACACAGGGCCAAAAAGGATCAGGTGTAAACACCCAGAATCAGACACTCCATCATACCCTCAAATCTTAAAAAATATGCCCTCAATGGTTGGATCTGTTCTGGTTGTAAAAAGAAACCAGATCAACGTAAGGCTGTATGCAATCCACCAGAACTGATTATCAGTCAGATATATGAGTAAAATAGCTATTAAATTGTAAAAAATGGCGACAATATCGATGAGAATTTAATTAAGTCTACTTTGAATGCGATGAGCTGAATATAAAAGATTAGAAGTTAATTAATAGATGTTGTATGTGCACTTAGAATAATAATAATAGTAAGAAGGACACCATATGGCTGATATTATTACTGATTAAGTCCTGTCAACATATAACTAATCATATGGTCCACCTAAACCACATGTTTGAAACAGCTTTACTCACGGTTAGGAGGACATTTAAGCATGCAGTGGTTTTATTTTTCAGAACTCACAACTTATTCACTACTTATCCTTGCTTGCCTCTGCATTAACTAAAGGAGAATAACTAATACTATCCTAACTATGTGAGGTTTATTATTTAATGTAAGCATGGCTGGTTTATTCTTTCATGAAGCTGTCTGTGTTATAGGTGGTTTAGTTTGATCAACATTTTCAAAACTTGGTCCTAAAAAAAAATATTTAATAACCATGTGTATCCTGAAGAAGGGGTTGGTTGAAAGTCGAGTTGGCTCAAGAGATAAACTGAGTCTCTCCAATGATTAAAACCCCTTGAACTAATCAGCCGCAAGATTGTGATTAACGTTGACGATCTTACTGCACTGATCAGCAGGAATTTTTGGATCCTGCCATTTACTTGGACCGGACTTCAAACTCTGAAGATCTACATGTGATCGAGCATCTGTGAGTTCTATCTTAATGATCTGAACTTTATATCCAAACAGAAGCCAGCTCTACTGTTCAGGACCCTCAGAAGACTCAGCCCAGGTACTGCCTGATTCTAATTATCTTAGCGACGTAATTAGATCTGCGCAGTTTTAGTCACGTTTTATAATGTTGTGGCTGATCAGTACAGACAATCTAACTACAAAATCAAATGAACGGTAAAAACGGGACTTAATGTTTCAGAAAGTAGAAGGAGAAAGCAGAACTTTGAGGAACTCTTCTCCCGAGTCTACCCCAATGAAAACAATCTTGGGGTATAGAAATGCAAATTAAAAAAATGTGCAGAGGCCCTTAAAGCAAAAACAGTTTGCACCCCCCTCTCCTCCTCTCGTAGTCTTTATAACTAAGCTAAATACCCCAGCAGTTCCTGTAGAGTTTGAGGAGAGAGCCACAGAATCTCCACCAGGTTGTATTGGAAGTAGCCCATCCAAAACCCAAACAGCACATCGGTGACATTGTGTCTGCCCAGCAGCACACGGCTAAGCCCCACCAGGCCCACCCATAGCAAGACCAGCACCCTCAGCGGTGCAGCCAGCACGAGGTGGGCCAGCAGAAACCGGCCACACATGGCGGCTCGGGTGGCGTGACCGGAGGGAAAGGAGTAGCGGTCCACGGAGAAGGTGGCGAACATGTCCATTTGGTTATGAGCCGGCCGACGTCGACGCACCACCGCTTTAACTACGCCGACCAGGATGAGGTCCAGCAGAAGACCTGTGAGGATGAAGACACAGACATGGATGAATGTTTACAACCCAACTTGTAAAGACACAAACGCACAACAATTGACACCCATCAAACTCTAGTGATTCAGAAATAAATTTCCTTGGCGCCATCTGGTGGCTGTATGAAGAAAGTGCCAGAAAGAAGTCCTAAAGTCTCACAAATGCCAGTTGCTTCTAGTACAAATCAAATTTAACATGACATTTCTACTTAGTTTATTCATCTTGATCAAGTTTCCATATACAGTAAATGCTTAATGATCCTCACAAGAGTCTGTATCACCTGATCAAAACTACGTGGCATGATTAAACCTCAGAGAGCCATTTCCTCAGTCCTCCTGGAATCAGTTTTCCAACACAGACTTGACCCAAAACTAAAATTACATGCGCTACTAATAACTAAAGTGTTTTAATAAGTCCACACAGTGCGACAGGGATGCAGCCTGCTACTCTCCATACATGTACAGTACAATACTAAAAACACATAGACCTTGTGAAGGATGAACTAAAAATGTTGATTTAGAGAAGAAAGTGGGAATATTCTAACACAACTATTAATTATGAAAACCTCTCTCTCTCTCTCTCTCTCTCTCTCTCTCTCTCTCTCTCTCTCTCTCTCTCTCTCTCTCTCTCTCTCTCTCTCTCTCTCTCTCTCTCTCTCTCTCTCTCTCTCTCTCTCTCTCTCTCTCTCTCTCTCTCTCTCTCTCTCTCTCTCTCTCTCTCTCTCTCTCTCTCTCTCTCTCTCTCTCTCTCTCTCATCAGGAAAGGCCACAGTTAGTATTTATTTATATTTAATGGTGTCGATCTTTTTTTTTTTTTTTTTTTTTTTTTTTAAAAGGGCACAAGCCAATTTGCCCTTTCATCTTTTCATCTTTTCATTTATTCTGAGTCCTCTACCACAGGAAGTTTTTATAACCCATTTTATTAATTTAGATATGCTACTCACAATTTACTATGGTTAAATAATATCTACAAACATGAGTGCAGAGTTATTGTAAGGTAATCTGCTGTCGTAAGGTGTTATATTTAATATGAGTGATCTGTTCCAAAAAGGGGACGAGAAGCAAAACTACTGGAAATAGGATGGAAAAACAAAGCCTGAAAATAATTATATACAATTAAATGAAATTTCAAATTTTAACTTTTTAAGACTTTTTTCCTCCACTGTTTATAAAAATACCTCATTACATAGGTACAGTGAGGAAGATAAGTATTTGAACACCCTGCGATTTTGCAAGTCCTCCCACTTAAGTCTGAAATTCATATTGTAGGTGCATTTCCACTGTGAGAGACAGCATTTTTAAAGAAATTCAGATAATCACATTGTCTGATTTTTAAAGAATTTATTTGTATTTTATTGCTGCACATAAATATGTGAACATCTGGCAATCAGCAAGAATTCTGGTTCTCAAACACCTGTTACTCTGCCTTTAAAAAGTCCACCTCTACTCCACTTGTTAATCTAAATTAGTAGCACCTGTCTGAGCTCGTTAAAGACACCTGTCCACCCCACAGTCAGTCAGACTCCAACTACTACCATGGGCAAGACCAAAGAGCTGTCAAAAGACACCAGAGACAAAATTGTAGACCTCCGCAAGGCTGAAAAGGGCTACGGGGCAGTTGCCAAGCAGCTTGGTGAAAATAAATCAACTGATGGAGCAATTGTTAGAACATGGAAGAGGCTAAAGATGACTTTCGGTGTCCCTCAGACTGGGGCTACATGCAAGATCTCACCTCGTTGGGTATCACTGATAAGACAGGTATCAGCCCAGAACTACACAGGAGGAGCTGGTCAGTGACATGAAGAGAGCTGGGACCACAGTTTCAAAGGTTGCCGTCGGTAGAACGCCCCACCGTCATGGTTTAAAATCATGCAGCTCACGGAAGGTTCCCTTGCTCAAGTCATCACATGTCCAGGCCCTTCTGAAGTTTGCCAACGACCATCTGGATGATCCAGAGGAGGCACGGGAGAAAGTCATGTGGTCAGATGAGACCAAAATAGAACTTTTTGGTTAAAACTTCACTCGCTGTGTTTGGAGGAAAAAGAAGGATGAGTTGGATCCTTACTTTGAAGCACGGGGGTGGAAACATCATGCTTTGAGGGTGCTTTTCTGCGAAGGGGACAGGATGACTGCGCTGTATTAAGGAGAGGATGAATGGGACCATGTATGGTGAGAATTTGAGCAACAACCTCCTTCCCTCAGTCAGAGCATTGAAGATGGGTCGAGGCTGGGTCTTCCAACATGACAATGACCTAAATCACACAGCCAGGATAACCAAGGTTTGGCTCTGTAAGAAGCATATCAAGGTTCTGGAGTGGCCTAGCCAGTCTCCAGACCTAAATCCAATAGAAAATCTTTGGAAAGAGTTGAAACTCTGTTTCTCAGCAACAGCCCAGAAACCTGACAGATCTAGTGAGGATCTGTGTGGAGGAGTGGGCCAAAATCCCTGTTGCAGTGTGTGCAAAACTGGTCAAGAACTACAGGAAACGTTTGACCTCTGTAATTGCAAACAAAGGCTTCTGTACCAAATATTAACACTGATTTTCTCAGGTGTTCAAATACTTATGTGCAGCAATAAAATACTAATAAATCGTTTAAAAATCAGACTGTGATTTACTGAAATAAAATTAAAAAATGCTGTCTCTCACAGTGGAAATGCATGTACAATGTGAATTTCAGACCCTACATAATTAAGTGGGAAAACTTGCAAAATCGCAGGGTGTTCAAATACTTATGTTCCTCACTGTATAAGATTAAAGGTATAAAAGGGGAAATTCATGGTTAGTAAAATGAGGGTTGAAATTGGAAAATTTTGAGCAAAACAGCAAGTCAAATCAAAACTGTAGACAATAAAAACAAACAGTAAACCTCTAAAATAACCTGAAACCAGCAGCCACATCCTAGTGAACCAAGCTAATGACTACCCCTTATGTTAGCAAATGCAGACTTTAGAAACTGTTGAATCTGACAAAAATGTAATGCGTGCTGATGCGGCGACAGACCATGATGTTGCAGGAAGGATCTCAGTAAGTAAAAGTGAATGAAAACAGCAGCTCTGATTAGAGGAGCTCTTAAGATGGGCCTGCTGTTTGGGAGGGTTTATGTCCTCCAGCAATAAATTGCTAAAGAATGAATGCAACACTGAGGCGACTCTGCCAAAAACCACTGGGAATCCACCCAATGAATAGGTTTTAGGAAAATGCTAATGAATAGAAGTATTTCTCTTCACTGATGAAACCTCATAAGCTATGCATTCAAATGCTTTGGTTTCATTTTTGTTTATAAAATGGAGACATTTATTACGTGAAGTATATGATTTTTCCTTTTAAATGACACTTTCTGATCTAATCTGTATTTTCTACATATTATAAATTCTCTCTCGGCTCTCTTTAGAGAGAGAGAGAGAGATCACCTTCTCTGCTTTGTATATTTTATACATGATGAATCACACTGCAGCATTCGGCTGTGGAACAGCCGCCCTGAAGACCTGAGAGCGGAGACTGTTAAATGATTGGTTTATGTTTGTAAGAGCAGACGTAATGTTTTTTAGCACAGCTGTTAACTGTCTTTTAGTATTTAAAATAATTTTTTCCTAATTTTACTTTAATTTACTTTAAATATGTAGTTTCACTGCACTTTTACTTATTTTATAGCTTTAAGACCAGTCAATGAATCAAGATGTTACTTAAGTTATTACTTTTTCCTTCTTTTTAATATTTGTAGTTTTATTATTTCATTATAAGTCTCATCAGGACCTCTGCAGGTTAGAAATGGCATGTTTACCTTTATTAATATCTCACTATAAACCTAACTGTGTTTCCTCAGGCGTGTCCGCTAACTACACCTTTCTGTACTGGTTTTTGATCTGAGCTGCTGTAAGGCACTCGGTGTTGCTCTTGTTGTGTTGAAAGTGCTCTGTGATTAAAGACTGATTGATGGATTGACTCAAACTTGGAGGAATCGGGAAGACAAACCAATCCTCTTCATTGTACATACATAAATAGTCTTTTACTAACATTGATAATTGCTAACATGTTCTCTTTCTGGGAAAACAAAATGCTTCTGATAGGTAAAAAGCTTATCAACTTAAGTGCTCAAATAACTTAATTCATGTCAAAAAAAGGCCGTCAAATTTAGGAGTCAACGAAACGTTTTGCTGTTCTCTCATCCCCTGAGGTTTTTCCAAATAAATAAATAAATTCAGGATCCAAAGAACAAACATCTACACCTGGTCAGAGGATGAGAAACAGTAACCAAAAGGAGCCAAGACAAGCTGTGTAACGGGTGACAGGTTAAGTGTCGTGCCTTCATATATATATATAAATATAAAAGGAGACATTTAGATAATAACAGGCAGCATCACTTCTAGCAAAGATCATGCAAGATCGGTTATAGTGTCTACAGTAAATCCGACCTGAACTAGTTCTGAGTACACCGGTCATATCACCAAACAGAGCCAAACAAAACCACCACGATGGACATCTGACGGAGCACGTTTACCCATGAGCAGGTTGAGCATGACTTCTTGTCCCGCAGCACTGTCACTCTTGTACAGAGAATAAGCAGCACCTGCCAGCCACGGGATGCCATGACCGGATACCTCGATCAGCTTCATCAAAGGGCGCGCGCTGCCACAGGACGAGTCCTCGCAGGCGCACACGCTGAGCCGCTTGGACAGCCAAAGGTCGATGGCGAGCAGGGAGCTGAGGGATATGCCGATAAGGGACGGGTTGAGCCGTATACCGTCCTCCTCAGGTGGCCCCTGACCGCTCGCCGAGCCCGTGGAGGAGCCAGAGCCCCGGCGGCGTGAGGGGCTCTCCGAGGCCCGGAGGCGCGCGGTGGTCGGGTCGGAGCCCTGTCGCTGGAGGAGATGCGGCGGGGAGGACCGGTTCAGCGGCTTCGTCAGCGAGACAAAGTCGAAGGAGCTGCCGAGCACCGGGCTTCCATCCCTGCGACCGGCGTTTTTAGCCTTTGGAGAAGGCATTTCTTCTTCTACGATTTAACAACCTGTAGAGCCACGTACAATGAAGCAACAGCGATTTAAAAAAATAAATGTCAGTCGCTTTGCGAAGGTTTTCGATCCTTTAGCTCATCTGTTGATAATTCCTGTCACGTAAAGGTAGCCTACATTGAAGCGAACCGCCATATTTGTTGCTCTCTTCGCAAAGCACCCTGGGAAATCGAGTCTTATTCTTCTTCGTGCTGTGTTTGTTGCATTGTAGGTAGCCTACTTCTGGCTGCATCATATGCCACCCGGAGGTAAGACGGGGTAGAGAAACTGAATAACAGTCTTAGCAACCATTTGATGTTCCTCATGTTGGCCGAGCATCAATGTAATTGAATACAAAGACGTTATAATACATGATAATCCTCTGTTGTTGTTTTTTTTTTATCTCATGCACTCTATCAAGAAGCCAGCTTTTACATATGTGGGAGCCATATGGGAATAAAATGGGTTGGAAAAATTGGCAGGAATGGGTTGTTCATGGGTTACTCATGGTCAACCCAGGTGTTAATTGTTTGAATTGTTTTGATGCAGGACAAAACAATGTTGGACAAAAAGTAAGACACACAGGCCTATGGATTATAGATCTGTTGTGCATTTTGAGCTGATTTTTCTAACACCCATTTGTAATTCCGCTTTTGCCTACATTGTGTTTCCCAACATGGGATTCATTCCATTGAACCCACAGAATGTGTTACATTCAAGAAGCAACTCACCCAGTCTGAGCACAATCCATGTGGGAAAGACCTAGGCAGAGCAAAGTCTCAGATTGTACACACTCAAAAAGCTCAGCTGCATGTTTTCCTCCTAACTTCAAATAATGCTTTAATCCAACAACCTTAGTCTGCTGATGAGGCAGAACATAGATTGTTTTTAAATAGTTAAATATCCTCAAGCCAGTCCACTGAAAAAGAAAAGCAAATAGCTCAGTGGTAAACACAGAAACCCCTTCATCACACAGTCTGCAACTTTCAAATCCAGCATCAGTAGTAAAAACACAAAGTGTTGCTTTGTCACGCTCTGGATCTCTAGATCCATCAGTATAAATCTTTAAAACCAATCCCAGTGAGCCCCAAGTTTTGATTTTTACAGTAAGTCATGGCTAAAAGAACTAAATCAGGATCCTGTTCTGAAAATAAACAGTATTGAGGTCCAGTACTACTAATTGTGGTGTAGTACTAATCTTCTTCATCCCCAAATGATAGATTCTTTGACTTAAATGTTAATAGTTACCTTGTCTGTAGATTTCTATTCTAGCTGAGGGTCTTTACTGCTTCTCTGATTAATGCTCTCCTGAAGATTAAACAACACACACAGGTGCCTTCTGAAGGCAGTTTGTTGAACTGGACTTTATTTAGGGATATTCAATAAAGGGGGCTGTAGACAAATGCATGCCACATTTCAGATTTCGAAAAGTTTTGAAAACCAGTTTTCTTTTCACTTCACAGTTATGCACTAGGCCTACTTCTTTACGTAGACTTCTTAGTCTACCACAAAAAAAAAACAATAAAATAAATTCAAGTTTGTGGTTATAGCAAAATGTGGAAAAGGTCAAGATGTTTGTTTACTTTTGAAAGGCACTCCATTTAACGTTAGCCAGAACTTCCATTATAAATCAAGGCACTCTGCGCGTCTTCCAACCACCGAGTCAGATGCTACATGGCTGAAGGACGTCCAACTTGTAGAAATGGACGGGGCTGGAGCACACTGAGCAGTATACAATTTACTGTCAAGCTTGCACAATAAATTGTTAACTGTTTAGTGTCCTTCTGCCGCTTCTATCTCTACCAAATTTTGTACATAATAATAATAATAATAATAATAATAATAATAATAATAATAATAATAATAAAAATGCCTCTTACTCTTTCTATTTTTGTTTCCAGCTCATACAGTTTATGTTATCTATTGAGGTACTAGTTAAAGATTGAAGGGAATAAATATATAAATAAACACATACTGACGTTTGCAACACCTCTTTTCTTATTGGTCAGCGGTCCACAGCGCGCTTCTGTAATCACGCCCCCTTCCTGGGGATAATTCCTGCTCTCCGTCTGAGCTGAGCTGAGCTGCTGATAAAGCGCCTGCTGCTCTTCTAGGTTTGCCAGCGTTTTATTTTCACCGTGCCTGAGCTTGAAGGTGACAATGCCTGGAATTCTGCTGGGAGAAGTGTTCCCAAACTTCGAGGCGGACACCACCTCCGGAAGGATAACGTTTCACGATTTTCTGGGCGACTCGTAAGTGCGCATGCTCGGAAGAGCCTCTTCGGTAATTTGTCAATTTTCGGCAGTTTTGAGTAACGGTGTAACATATGGTGAAATCATGCTCGCTGGAGTGGGGGGCAAAAAGTGTGATCTTAAAGTAGATCAGTTCTGAATGTAAACTCTGTAAATGAGCTTTATTGTGTTTATCTGACTTGGTAAGTTAACAGATACCAGCTGGCTGCCATCGTTAGGGTTACAAAAGTAGTTTATAACCTCATAATTTGCTTGTATACCTTATTTTGCCTGTTTTGTTGGTCTCGCAAAGCACAGAACTCTCGCAAATCTTTGAAAACAGGCCAAGCTATTACAAATCCATCTCAAAACATATAGTTAGAGCCTTGACTGATTAAAAATGGTGTTCATTTTGTGGGTCTGGTGTATGTTTTTCCTCGTATAAGTACTCAGCACGGTTCACTTAAATTTCCTTTGGCAGTTGCTTTTTCCCCCAACTAAAACTGTCAAATATCTGCTCATAGGGACATTCTGGGAAACAGGAGAAACCTGTCAATTCAAATGATGTGGATTTGTTTACCGCATGTGGATGCGCATGTTCTGGACAGTAACTTATTTCCTTCTCACAGAATAGTTACTGGACTGGGAGAGGCAGTCATCTGTTAAAGCTGCGTCCTAGATTTCCTTGTTTCCTGTTATGCTTCTCATTAGTTTAGATTGTTCCTGCCAATGCATGTGGAAGAACACAGAACAAAGCCCATTGGAAGAGTTTGTTTTAGAACCTGTTCCAGAGGGCTTGGGGGCGGTGTGATTCTGGTCATCCAGACATCAGGTGATCCTCATGCTGCCTGAGGGGGAGCAGTTTTCTGTTCCACTTTACTGCATGTGATTCCAAATCATAAAACAATGTGATATCTATGCTTTTGATGTCTGCCACACTCTTTCCTTTTCTTTGCAGCAACCCCATTGTCTTTTATACAGCTCTTATCAGCACCTCAGGGGATTTGTGAAATACACAAAAAGTGGAAGCATGAAAACTCATGTGGTTCAGCCTGAGGTTTCCCAAGCATGTGGTTCCAATGAGGTGCACTGACCTTTGGGCTTCACTGAGGATTAATTGTTAATGGCAGTCATGTGTTTTTGTTATGATCGTATGCTCACGAGTTCGCTTGAAGTTGCTAGGGTGATAGGTTATTTTTTTTCTCCCTGCAGATGGGGTATCTTGTTCTCCCACCCGGGTGATTTCACCCCCGTCTGCACCACCGAGCTCGCACGCGCCGCCAAGCTCAGCGAGGAGTTCAAGAAACGAGGAGTGAAGATGATCGCTCTGTCCGTCGACAGCGTTGAGGATCACAACAGCTGGAGCAAGGTGAGGGAAGCGCAAACACGTTACCTGCAGTGGGATTCTAGTCAGGATGCGAGTGGGTTGACATATAATTATTATTATTAGTGGTTGTTTGTCACCATTGAAATGGTTTTTTTTTGGATCATTTCCATAGGGAAGCTAGGATCATTTTAATAAGCTACAAATTAAACCTGTAATTTGATGTATACGATCCTTGTTTCTTTGTGCTCACTGACTTTTATTGTTGGTTCAAAGTCCAGGTATGTCAGCCATAAAGATGCTCCCCTTGTCTTTTTGGAGAAAATGTTAATCAACAAAGCACATTTGAGCATTCTTGGTTGGTTAAAAAAATCAAAAAAGGTTCCTAAATTTCCATTTTTAAAAATATTTAACATTAGGCTAAAGCAGTTTTGCTTAATCCATGCAAAGGCCCATTCACAGCCAGTAAAATACTGCAGAAACAAGCAGAAGTTATTCATTACAGTGACTATAAAAAGTATTCACCACCTTGGATCTTTTACTCTTTTATTGTTTTTACAAATTAATCATGATCAATATAATTTGCTTCCCCCCCATGTCAATGTGAAAACTGATTTCTACAGAATAATAATTAAATAAAATTGTCACAAAAAAATTGAAGTGATTCCATAATTATTCACCCTCTTTAAAGTGACTGACCTAATTCAACGGAGGTCCAGCCAACTGGTGCTAGTAGTCTCTCAATGAGTGGAATGGAGGTCCCCTGAGTGTAGTGACTATGTCTAAGTGATTGTCTTATAAAGATGTCTGGAAGGTCCATTCACTGGTTAATCAGTATTCCTGGCTACCATTGCAGCAGGAAGTAAAGGAAAAAAAACAACTCTCCAAGCAAATCAGCGAAAAGGTTATTGACAAGTATAGGTCAGGGGATGGATATAAAAAAGATCTCTAAAGGCACTGAACCTCCTCTGGAGTTCAGTTAAATCCATAATCAAGAAATGAAAGGAACATGGCACATGTAAATCTGCATAGAGACTCTGACTGCAAACAACTGTAATCCAATCAAAGCTTTATGGGAGAGTGTCAGTGAGGAAGCCACTGTGGAGGAAAACTCATATCAAGGCTCAACTAGAGTTTGCCAGAAGGCTTGTGGGAGACTCTATGGTAAGTGGAGGGAAGTTATTTGGTGTGAGACCAAAATGGTGGGGACAGCATCATGTATTTGGTATGCTTTTCAACAGCAGGCCTTGGAAGCCTTGTAAAGGTAGGTGAAATGAATGCAGAAAAATATTGAGACAACCTGGAAGACGATTTGTTTACCTCTGCAATAGAACTACGGCTTCAGAGAACATTTAGTTTCCAGCAAGACAACGACCTGAAGCATCCAGCTAAAGCTACACAGAAATGGTTTGAAGAGGGTGTGAGTGAACTGCACCTAAAGTACAAAAAAAATCAGAATTTATTTTTCCAATCTAACATATGAATCAAAACTATCAACTCCCACCATTTTGAGTCTCTAAACACATCAACGAGCAACATATGTTTTTCTTTTTAAGTTTATTGTAAATTAGTCAACGGTAGGTGACATGACTTTAATTTCTTAATGGTTAGGATAATTTATGTTATACTGTAATAAAAAAAAAAACTGGAATAAATATTTACCTGCTCTGTACATCTCTAGTTACTCCAGTGGAGTAGAAAACTGTTACGATTATTGCTCTAAGTAATGTGTAACGACCTGCTGTGTCCGGTTCCTCTTTGCAGGATGTGATGGCGTATGCCAACGAGGCAGACACCCCTCTGCCTTACCCCATCATCGCCGATGACAAGCGAGAACTGTCGGTCCAGCTGGGCATGCTGGACCCTGACGAAAGAAACAAAGCTGGACAACCCCTGACCGCTCGCTGCGTAAGGAGCCCACTTTTCTCCCCATGTTCATTGACTGTTAAGAACTAAAATGCAAGTCAGCCAAACATCCCTGAATCAGGTTTGACAGGTGAAATACTTAAAAACATCCTTGTTTTGTTAGGTTCAAAACTACAACCTCTTCAGGTGCAAACAGAATGCGCTGCAGCTTTTGAACAGAAAATTTAATAGAAATGAAATTGGATGCGTTATAGTCCTGGACAGTTAGGAAAATTATAGAATTGGATTTCAATATTTTTCTGGTCTGGATAGGTTATTAAAAAAGCATCAAGGAAAGGTTCTCCTTTGCTCCTTTCTTGTGTCCTTCCTCCTTTTTTTTTTTTTTCTTGTATCCTACCCCAGAGTCCTGCCGAGGTCCAATTTTACCAACCCGCACCCTTGAGGTTGCTTTTCAAATACGACCCAGTACCCGTGGTTGTCTCCCGATTAAATCTGGACCCAAACCATTGTTTTAAAAGCTGCGACCCGACCTGAGACCCGCACACCAATATAATACAGTGACTATATGTAACTGTTTGAAAAAAGATTTATTTTCAACAGACTTGCCCATTAACATGGCCTATAGGTTGCGTTAAACTTTTTCGTTGTCATTTTGACTGACTGGGTGAAAAGATCCAATCATAATCTATTTTTTACCTTTCAATTTTGTAAAAATAATGACGCATTCGAATTAGAATTAAATTTTCATTCATTTCAATTAATTTTTAATCTGAACAAGCTAAACAAAGAATCCACATCGTACCATCACACTGATGAATGAGGGCTTTCCTGATCGCTTCAGTGGGAGGAAATCTTTTTTTTTTTTTTTTTTGACTGTATAAAGGCGCGTAAAGTTGAAAATGCCTGCTCGCCTGCACAAAGTGGTCAGGGGTGTGAATCATAATCTGTCAAAATGGTGGGCAGCCTACAGATTTTTTCAGTCAGTTTTAAAAAACAGCAAAGATGGATAATAATTCAGGCCTTGGTTGAATGTAAATTATATTACAATGAATTATTTCCCTTTTTATTTCTCTGGAATGTTGCACATTTTAAACTTGTTTGACGTGGAGATTGCTGTGCAGAAACAAAAAACGCCCACAGTCCCTGGCTTCAACTGTGTTCTGTGTTCCTGAATTGCAGATCCATCCGCAAAAAATCTCCCGCTGGCAGCGCTGGGTGCCGGTATGGCGAGAACATTCCGCCATCAGTGCAAGTTTGGGAAATATTCTCAAATGCTTTCTCCACAAACACAATATATCAACAAGATCCGTTTTAGGAGACTTAAACAACAACAACAAAAATATTTTCTCACTTGCAACCGGCAACCATTAAAAAAACTACAGCCCAGACTCGGACCCGTGAAATTTAATTTATGTAGTTTTCCAACCGTGAAACTTTTACACGCGTCACCCTCGGGTACCCGCCCTGTTGCAGGACTCCTTCCTTCCTTCCTTCCTTCCTTCCTTCCTTCCTTCCTTCCTTCCTTCCTTCCTTCCTTCCTTCCTTCCTTCCTTCCTTCCTTCCTTCCTTCCTTCCTTCCTTCCTTCCTTCCTTCCTTCCTTCCTTCCTTCCTTCCTTCCCTTTCTTCCGTTCTACATAATCAAGTTTAACTTTAGCATTTCACTGTTTAAGAAAAATATACAAGCAGTGTGTGTCTGACTATACATGTACAAAGGATGATGCGTTTGTGCAATAAAATACGAGGAGATCCGAGGAATTCATTATATAAAGAAACACAATTAACCTTCCTACTGACAGTAAATATTTAGATAGTTGTCAGTTTTTTTTTTTTCTTATAACAGAGAAGAAAAAAAGGGCATTAATTGGTTGAGAGGCTATGCTGTCCTGGTGTTGCTGTCTGACACAAATATTCAAACGTTCAACCCGTGTCATCTGGACTAATTTCAGGTGTTTGTGATCAGCCCGGACAAGAAGCTGAAGCTGTCCATCCTCTACCCGGCCAGCACAGGGAGGAACTTTGACGAGATCCTCCGAGTTATCGACTCTCTGCAGCTGACTGCTCAGAAAAAGGTGGCCACGCCTGTCGACTGGAAGGTGCGAAGTTAAAATTATGGACATATAACCTTAGCCCTGTCTCATTTTTGAGAAGTCGCATGCTTGTAACAAAACCACAGCTTGTTTTTATCTATTTGTTTTGCTTTGTTTTTTTATATTAGCCTGGTGAGAAAGTCATGGTCATTCCTTCACTCCCCGATTCTGAAGCTACGGCTCTCTTCCCCAACGGAGTAACAACCAAAGAGATGCCTTCTGGGAAGAAATACCTGCGCTACACTCAGATCTGAAGACGGAGAAATCAAAACTAAATTAAAAAAATATACATTTCTGCCTTATACTTGGCTGTCTCATTGATATCTCTTGCTCATTCGGTATGTAGAGGTTTGTCTGGTATGACCAACCACTAGATGTCCTCCTCTAACTATCAATAATAAACCATTTTTGCTGTTGTTGTAGTACTGACCTCCGCCAGTAGGGGGCACTAGCCATACATGACATAAATTAGAAACACCCTATTATTGGAGTGAAAGCTGCGACCTGTTACAAACAGGCAAAAATAAATAAGAGTAATCAACTGAGGTTACTATTTGCACTTGAAGCCACAGCTAAAAAGGACCCAAAACAACTTTTATCTACTTTCCTCCATTTCACCAACAGGACACATGCAACCTTCTCTCATGATGTTTTCTTTCTCTTTTCATTGGTCAAATAAACCCTTTTAAAGCTGCCTATATGTGTTGATGTAGCATCCCTAAGGTCTGCTAGGCTACTATGAGTATGAAGAGTATTCAAATGCTGCCATCAGGATAACATGTAAAACTGTTGCTTGACTTTTCACTGTGTCAAGAAATGCATTAGTGATTTTTATCTTGAACCTTTTGATTTTCATGAAACTACAATAAATACAATATTCAAAATGTATAATAAAAAAAAACAACTCATGCTCATTTAAACTAAAATGAGTAAATCTCACGTTTCTTCTGATACTCATACCCTCTCTGAACCCTGTGATGTTCAGACCTAAAGAAGTACCTGAGAAAAGCAGGAAAGAATCAATCTGGATTTGTGTTATGGATATTTTTCCTTTCTCCCTTCTCTCCATTAATCATGCACTGACCTCAGGTTTATCTTGTGAACCTTTAGAGGAGTTTGACCCCAGTGTTAGGAAGAAGCATATTGAGGACATAATCAATAACAGACCTTTCTTCAGGAAAAGTTGGGTTATATGGCTTTCTATTCTAAATTAAATTTAGTATTTTCATTGTCCTGTTGCCAGAATGTGTCCTAAAAATGCCAGTTTTCTTATAGGAAGTATGCTTAAAAAAGACGGGATCCTAACCCTTGAGAAGAACACATGTATTTGGGCTTTACTTGAGCAGACTAGAATAAAGAGGGGAAAAAATGGCCTAAACTCAAACTGGAAAGAGAAAGACTGTGTAGATCAACGTTTCATTGTTGCCACAGATTCTTAAATGGACTTAGGTCTAGACTGTGATTGGGCCATGCTCATAAATATGTGCTGATCTAAAACATTCCACCGTAGCTCTGGCAAGTTTGTCAAGTCTTTTCTGTTATTAACAGGTTTTCTTCCAGGCTTGTCCTTTTAATTAGCTCCATCCATCTTCCAACCAACTTCCCTGTTCATCCAGAAAAAAGTCCACCCGCTGCTGCCACCACCATGTTTGAAGTTTTCAGCTGCACTTAGTGTTTTAGATGCAAGCTAAAAAGTTCAATTTTGCTTTCAACTATCCAGAACATCTTTTGAATTACAGATGGTGAACTCTTTTAACTAATTAACTTCTTAAGGCAATTGGTTGGACTGAATATGATTTAGAGGAGCAGGCATAAAACACTTAAAATATTTCATTTGAATAAAATTTTAAAAAAACGTGTAATACAGTACAATTTTGCTTCCAGTTCACTTATTTCAGGTGGTCTGTTGCATAAAATTCAATAAGATATATTGAAGTATAGAATGGAAATGCTATAAAATGTATAAAACTTCAAGAGGTATGCATAGTTTTGCACAGTGCTGCACACACACAGAGAATCTCAAAACCTCCCAGCAGGTTGGCTTTATCTCTAGACAAGACACCGAAGCCAGCATCGGGGTGTCTGTTTCTTCTTTGGGTTATTCAGCTGTCAAAACTGCAGAGCTGTGTATCATATTAACTCTTTAGTCTAAAGGTGAACACTCATTTTACACAGATGCACATTCACTGTGAGGCTGAGGACAAAAAGGGAAAGATGAGTGAAGTGGGAGGTAATGCTTGTTTGGGGTCCAGTGAAGATTCATTCAGCTCTCCTTCCTTTTACTCCTTCGAGCTGGAATTCTTTTTATCTCCTTTTCAGCAAATGGACTTGAGAGTTTCATTCTCTGACATATTAAGGTTATGTAGATGAGGATTAATATGTTCCAAAATGTGTGCTGATGAAGTTGATACATTTAGCAGGTAACCCCCTGCCTCCTGCCTTTCTTTTCCCTTTCACTTCTCCGGTGGCTGCATTGTCCCCGGGAGTCATCCAAAATAACAGACACACCGCACTGATCAAATGCATTTCTCAAATTCCTGACCACAATGACTTGTGCCAGAGCATGAGAACTGCTTTGGATGTCAGACTTTGGCTTAATTAGCATGTACCAATTTCCCCCTCCCGCTCCCCATCACACTGTTCATCTGTCACCCTTCAGTTCTTGGCAACGGAGCCAACTCACTCCACCTTTCAACCAAACTACTCTATGTAATTCAACACCGACCCCAATCGAGGCCTCACGAGGCAAAACGCACACACTGTAGCAGCTGTTGCCCTTTTTCTCTTCTGACTACACAAGGCACACAGATACAGAGCAGAGGCTTTTTTAGTCTTAATTCTCTAAACTCTAGTTGTCAAAAAAATGTCAGATCCAAAAGGCTAAAAACTAGTGATCCACATATTATTATAGTATGATTAGATAAGTATGATTGTCACTTTACAACTACAAACTTCAGTATTTGTCGGATAAACCAAAACAAAAGTAGTGCATGGTTAGTAGTAGATTTTATCCACATGCAGTATAGTGTGGGCCCAAAAGCTCGGTTTTGGCCATAGCTACCAAGAGCACATGTTTAATGTGCTATTTAGTAATTGTTAAATGAAGGCATTTTATATTGATGATCATTGTTGCTCTATATTGTAAATGGAAAAGCCTAACCAGTGACTGGAAGTCAGCCATTGGGAGAAAACCCTCAATGCAACACATCTATGATATGTTGAATTAACTAGTTATAATGTTCTGATTGCATTATTCCTGACAAATAAATGTATAAACAAAAAATAAAAAAAATGTCCTGCTGACAGATTCCCCCAACTGAGCTTTAGATATCTGTGCTCTTCCAAAGTTACCATGGACCTCAGTGTTTCTTCTCTGATTAACGTTCTTCTTAACCAGCCTGTCATTTCGAATGACCATGTGTTTGTAAACTTAAAGTTTTGCCATATTCTTTTTATTTTCACATGATATATTGAACAGTGATGTTAGATGTTGAACACTTCTCCACAACAGTCTGCTTGGCCTTGTCTGCTGTGTTCTTCGGTCTTCATGATGCTGTTTGTTCTCTAATGTTCTCCAACAAACCTCTGAGTCCTACACAGAACAATCGGATTCATAGTCAGAATAAATTAATCTTTTGAGGTCAAGTTGTACTGTGTTTTATTTTGGGCTGCTAGAATAAAGGGAGCTGATAACGAATGTGGGGCACACTTTTTAGATTTTTACTTGTGAAGCATTTTGAAAACCATGTATGATCTCACTTTACTGCGTTGATCCGTCACATCAAACTTTTGATAAAATACATTAAAGTATGGGGTTATAAACTGAAGAAAATCTGCAAAAAGTTCCAGGATTATCAATACTTTGCAAAAGAAACTTAATATAATTCTACCCATTTGGACATAAGAACTGAATTTGTTGTGTTATTTACCTTTTGGGGGAAACACTGAATAAGCCTAATCCCTTAAATGCCAAACTACTCCCTTAAAAGAGTTGTGGTGCAGAGGCCACTGCATATACACTTCTAAATCTACGTGTTTATTCATGAACATGTGCTCACCATGGGAGAGGTCTTTATTCCCATCTTGGGTGCCAGGCATTGACTTCATCACCTGAAGCTGCCCGTGACCCCCAGGTTAACAAGCCAGAGACCAGAGAAGCTTCACGACGCACACAGAAACATGCGCTCACACATACATTGAGCTACAGCTTGATGCTTTCCAGACGCCCGGCCTCCCTCTCGTTCTCCCTCCAGCATCGCCTGGCACGCTTTGCTCTCCCCCGTCTCCCACACACTTTGCACACTCGCAAAAAATCAACCCCCTCTTCCATCTCGCTCAGCTTTCTTATCAACGTTTTTTTTACTTCTTCAGCTTCCCTTTCCCATGCATAAACTAAAACTGCAAGCATTTTTCTTCTCTTTGTTTTTTTCCTCACTTCCAATCCTCCCCTCTTCATGATTCACATTCTGAAAGTACCGCACATCAAAAGCATTACGACGGGAGATTTTCTGACTGATAGGCAGTAAGACAGATGAGCAGACTGAAGGTCAGGTAGACAAACAGGGACGTGAGTGATGACCTCATGATCTGGCTGAACTTTAAGGAACATTATCCGTCTCACGGTGGAGCCTCAACTTTTATGCTTTTCTCAATGCAGCTAAAGCAAGGGGTCAACAGGCCTTTCAGTCGACACACATGCACACACACCTACGCACACAAACGTGTAGGCATAATGATAAAGGTGTGTGATTCAAGTGCCCAGATAAATGCAGCTGTTTTGATGGCACCTTGTAAATACTCTCTCCAGAGAGGCTATTAAAGCAGCGGGTTAGTGCTCCGAATGAACAGGGTGATAAATGACATGGTAAAAGTGCAGTCACTCTCAGTGTTTCTCTTTATCTCCCTCTATCAATTTCATTGCCTTTCTCTAGCTTTTTGCTCCTTCTCGTGCCCGCTATTAGAGACACATTGATCACCAGCCGGTGGCGTATCACCTGAGTAATGGCTAAGGATGTCTGGGCTTTAAAACAGCCCCAGAGAGGCGCCAAGAGCTTCATCAAGGTGACAAAGCAAATGATCGCTCACACAATAAAGTGTGACTCCTTGTGTGTGTACATACAGTATGTGTGTAGTATGATTACAGTGAAGGTAACAAAAGGAAATCATCAAACAACATCCACTAATGAGAAGAAACCACACAACTCAGAACTACATCAGGTGATCATGTTTTCAGCCTGGGAGTGTGATTACTTTAGTACCTCACCTGTAACCAAATGTTGGTATTTGTTAGTGACATCTGCAAAGCCCATGGTAAAGTATTCACACCACTTGCACTATTTCACTTTGTAACCACAGATTTCAGTGTGTTTATTTGGGATTTTATGTGACCAACCAGTGGTCCTCAACTTTTTCAACCCGAGTCCTCGACCATCACCAACCAAAAACCTGCATCCTCCTCCCTGCTATCGAAATCCCAACTCACGTGTGCACTCGTACAAGCCCAGTCATTTATATGCACATGTGCAAGGGCTAATGTCAAAAATACTTTTATTTAAAAATGATCATTTCAGATTTTTCTTTGTTGTATGTTCTCAGTGCAAAAGTTCTTTTGTTGCCTAAGTATAAATATCAGATAAACAACAGACTTTTTTGTGAAGTGAATATAATACTAGGTTTTCAAAATGTTTTACAAGTAAAACTATTTTAAAAAACATTCATGCTTTGGTGTGCAGCCCCTTTTACTCTGATACCCTAAATAAAATACCATGCAAACACCTGCCATAATGTAGACAAGAGCGCCATCTGGAGGATATTGAGGAGTACTAAGAGGACGATTGGAGCGTTCCTTCCCTCTGTCCAGGATCTGTTTCAGAGCTGTTGCAAAAACAGGGCTCTGAACATCGTCAAACTCCACACGCTGGATGTTAAAATCCTAAAAACCTCTTTAGAGGGTATACATGACTATAAGCTGATTTACATTGAAGTGACAGATAATGTTGATCTAAATGATGTCATTTGAAAACAGTGATTGAACGATTCCCAGAATTACCAATTAAATCTGACATATGAGCTAGAGATTGAGGCCCTGCTGTGACTTAAATGTGGATTCCTCACATTTCACAGTTCTTTTCCTAGTTGACTTGTCCTTGTGTGAAGCAGGAACATTATGTGAACTGTGTCAGAGGTTTTGTGTGTTTATTTGGTGGATTAATCAAAAAAGTATCCGTGAAATTGGATTTATATCTTCCCAGAGTTTGGAGATGGTCGTATTTTGGAGAGGATTAATTTCTGATGTTGATTAATGCCTGGAAATGTTATTTGTCAAGTCTGAGACCTTGACTTTGCTTTATTTCTTTTTATTGAATTTTAGCATTTTGCTTTACTCACATTCAATAAATAAAAACATAAAAAACGTCTAATAAATGTTTTTCTTTCTGATTTAATTCAAGAAAAAAACAGTAATTCTACAACATCAGCTTTTTAGTGTAAAGTTTCAGGGTGATTGCTGCTGCTTTGTCTCAATCACAATCCTGGTCTGGAAAAAAAAAAACAGCAAGAGGAAGCGTGGGGCCATAAACTCTCTAGCAACAAGAAAAATGAACAAAAATAAAGCAGAAAGGGAAAGGACTGAGACAAAAAACCTGTTGTTTTCCGTTCCACTAGTTTATTTGTCTTTAAGCAGAAGGCAGCCAGATTAAAAGGGCAAAGCGAGGGTAGCTGTGAAACTTTATCTGTGGGAGAAGAGAGTACCATTTTCCTGTGCGTGCATGTGTGTGTAGCTTGCACTTGGAATGTTAGGCGAGAAGAGGACGAAGAGATGAAAAAAAATATGACGGCTGCAGGGGCTAGGAAGGAGAAAAGAGGATAGGAAGAGCTGAGATGGCATTACCATGGAAACAGTTCAGGGTTTGGATGATTTTTCCCAAACCATAATGAGCTAGTTGGGAGTATAATGAAACCAGTCTGGCTTTTCTGGCACTCACACCCCCGGGTTGCGTCCACGTACACACGGGGTGGAGAGAGTCACATATGTTTTGCTTTAGTGCTTGTTTATGTTCATCCAACAGCGGGGGAGCAGAGCCATAGTTAACTATCAATTAAAGCGATGATCATAAAACAAGGACTTGTAAATAAACAGAGCCAGAATAACACTGACAAAAGCTAGGGAAGGAAAAAAACAAAAAGAAATACATTTTACGGGCTAATAAGAAAATACATGCGCCTATATTGAAAACTATTGCTTCTTTTATAAAAGAAAAAGTACAATTTTACTCCAGCACTGAAACATCTACTTCTTCGAAACTTTTCTTTAAAGTCTTTGCTGCACAATATAATATTCCCTTTTTTGGTCTTATGGGAAATTTAAGCTTGTGGGCTTCAACCCTCCAGAAACCAGTTGGACCTCTTGGCTATTGCTTTCAAAAAGTACGCTTTAAAAGCTTTAAACCTTCGTACGTTACACATGGAGAGTAATAAGTCTCTGTGTGTACGTTAAAAACATTTTGAGGCTTGGGTCAGAATGTGTGCTTGTAAGTTAACGTCTTCTCCGACCGAGCATAATGAGCTCCCCAGGGTCTCCCCTACCTTCCACCCCTCTTTCCAGCTCCTCCTCCCTCTCTTCTCTCCCCTCCTTTTCCCTAAACTTGGCCTCATTGGGGTCACTTCAGTCACTTAACAGGTAAGCAAAAGATCAAGCTGCAGAGAGTGGCTTCTTGTGTCCTCTAGCCTTTATAGGGTTTCGGCACAGAATCTGGCCTCTCCTGCAAACAAAACTGAGCACTTAAGCTGCTGCTATGTTTTTTCATATTTTATTTCTTTCTCTGTATGCTTATCTACCTCAGAAATCAAGAATTAGTCTAAATGTGAAGAAATGAAGCCCATTGTGTGTGTGAAGAATTCAACCTGGTCCTAAGGTACCCTGCCCTGCATGTTTTATATGTTTCCCTGCTTCAGTATACCTGATTTCAATTGATGGCTGATTAACAGGCTTTTGTTGAACTGCAATCAACTAAAATCAGGTGTGTTAATGCAGGGAAACATGTAAAACATGCAGGGCAGTGTAACTTTAGGACTAGAGCCTGAGCTATTTTGCAAAAAATAAATAAATGGATATGTACTGTAAATTCTAGATGTGCAAAGCTGGAAGACACAGGACTTGCATCTGTCATTGAAGCGAAAGGTGGTTTTTCAACATATTGACTTATTTCAACATTTCTAGTTCACTTTTATGCTTCTGTGTTTGTCTGACACAAACCACTACCAACAATGAAGTTTGTGGCTTTATTGTGATGAAATATGAAAAGGTTCATGGGGTACTAGGGCTTTTGCAAAATTCTGTAGGTCTTTGGAAATCATCTTTCTGTGCAGAAAACGCAAGCACTGTGGTCACCAGAGGAAATAAAACGAATAAATCTAAAGTTAAATGCAACATATTTCCAAGCCTGCATGGATTACTGTGTAAGGGGTGTAAAAAACTGAAATTCCAGAAATCCGGGTAAATGTCGAGGATTGTCTACTGAGGTCAGCCTTGTTTTCTTTGCAATACAAATCAGATTTTCCTTCATACAGACAGAGACAGACTGAGACAGCATTAGGTAGGTAACATCAGATCAGTACCTGGCTCAGTAACACCTGTTTTAGAAGAGAAAAAAAACAGCTTGATGAAATGGCAAGATGGCAGGACAGATGGGATTAGGAAGGGACTTCCCCTTCGCCTAGGCTTCTTACAGCTGGTTAGTGCATTGCTACCACCTGAATGCACCTAATCCTGGTCTGTCCGTCTCACTTGATGACAATGCAGCCTTGTTGTCGGGGGCTTTCACTGCAAACACATGTACAAACAGAGTTGGAAATTGTTGCTTAAAATATGCTGCCAATAGGACATGGTGTGAAAGGGCAAAAACCATTGTGAAACAGACAGTTCACTTACAAATTTGTTATGTGCTTTTTGAGGATGGAGAGAAATTGGCTCAAAAAGAAACAGACACTACAAAAGCAAAACCAGGAAGCATAGATAGGACCCCCCCACCCCACCCCCACCCAAAAAAAAAAAAAAAAAAACATGACTGGATTGAGTTTAAAGACAGTGAGAAAAAAAATCACTACCAAAGTACCCTCCGGGCTGCTGCCAGGGTGCTGTATCTGTGTGGCACTCCGACACAGTGAGCCTTTGTAACTTTGGCTCTCAGAGGAGCTCAGGGCGGCTCCAGCTGGCCTGCACCCAGCCGGGCTTTCTCATGTCAGGACACAGACAATCTGCTACAAAAGGCTACAGATGATGGTGGGGAATTCTGACTGCTTTTCTTATCTCACCTCTCTAAAATAACAACTTCACATCTACCAGATACCACTTAGAGACTGTACCAGGCAAACGCTGTTCCAGGGTTTTAACAAGTCTTCTTTAAATAAAGGTCTTTGTTTTAATGGATCTACTATGGTTACTGCTCTGCGGAGAACTCTTTACTACACGAAGAACAATACTTACACTGTACTACAGTGAACAGTGCTCAGTAGCAGTAATGCCACACCCTGTTAAAGGCTTAAACTTGGCAATGGAAATCATAGGTACTCTATAGTATGCAGTTAATCTTTTCTACACATTTGTATCATTTTAACATAACTGTGTCTTCTAGTATAATTAGCCATATTAGTTCTCTCTCTATCAGCTGGAAAAAAAACAATCATCCCCTCAGCATGATGCTGCCACCACCATGTTTTACTGTGGGGGGTGGTGTGTTCACGGTTATGTGCTTTGCTGCGTCCCCATGACTTGTGGCAACATGTGATTAAAAAAAACATGTAACATTTTCCTTCTACTTTAAAATTATGTATTAATTTATGATGGTGCATCACATACTTTCCCAATAAATACATGAAAGTTGGTGGCTGTGTTTTGACAAAATGTAAACAAATTCAGAGGTAATACTTTTGCAAGGCACTTACATTTGTTACCCAAGTCAATGCTATGACTAAAATCATTTCCTTTTAAAATACTATTTGTAATAACATTAATGCATTTCTTAATAGATTTGGATGCATGTTGCTGGCAGTCTTGTAGACCTGGACTGTCAGCACATAAGAGGGCTCACAGAGACATCTGTCAATTTCATAAGAGAAGACTATATGGAACCTACATGTATGCAGACACCAGGACATGAGCTGACAGGCTGTTTTCCCTTATTTCATTTGATATCAATCATAATTTAGCAATACAAGGTCTGTCTCCTTAGTCAGCACTAAAAGGCAAATATTTACAGCCAAGGAGCAGAGACGGAACAGAAGGTTTAACTACAACCTTTCAGCTCCTCCTCCTTCCTCCGTCTGCCCAGATACACAGATGAGAGCAAACTGTATGCTTCTTTGAATGCAAAAAGGGAAGAGTGGAGTTTGACTTATCAGGGCACACACACACACACACACACACACACACACACACACACACACACACACACACACACACACACACACACACACACACACAGCACATTGGTAAGGAGATCTGTGACAGGCGCATCTTCGAGTGTGTTATCCCCCTCTCTTTATGAGTCTCTGACAGGAAGT
This sequence comes from Valencia hispanica, assembly GCA_963556495.2. Classification (NCBI taxonomy): domain Eukaryota; kingdom Metazoa; phylum Chordata; class Actinopteri; order Cyprinodontiformes; family Valenciidae; genus Valencia; species Valencia hispanica. The sequence goes on from OY747705.1 coordinate 17,177,440, forward strand.
CATGCTACACTCTGAATTGCAACTCAGTGTCCCCTCATCTGTCTGCAGAACAAAACAGGCACTTTTTAAACATCCTCACCCCCTTACACAAACCTTGATACAAAGCTTTTTACAGCTGACAGTAGGCAGAAGAAGTTGTTGCACAACTATTCACACGCCTTGACCTTTTTTACTTTTTCTCATATTAAAGCCAGAGACTTCAGTTTATTATGTTGGGATTTCATGCGATACATCGACACAAAGTGGTGCATCATTTTGAGGTGAAAAACGAATGGATTTTACATATATACATTTGTGGATTTGTTACAAACTGCAAACAGAACTTCTTTTTGGGATTCTTTCAATAATTACTTTCTTTTACCATTCTTTCATAAAAGCCAAAGTGTGGGATGCACAAGTTAGACTTTGCTGTTGACAGATGCTCCCACTTGAGCTGTGGATCTCTGCAGCTCCTCTAGAGTTGCCATGGTTCTCTCTGCTACATCCCTAATCAATCCTCTCCTCCTTAACTGTATGTAACTCCATTCATCTTCCCTTTAAGTCAGACCAGCTTCCAGGCCCTGTTGAAGGAAATCAACTCCCACAGCAGGATACCACCGCTTCTACTTTGTGTTGGACTATTGTATAAAATCCTCAAGAAACACTTTTAAGTTTGTGGTTGTAATATGGAAAAGTGTGAATATTACGGCACTAAAGCTCACCTGAAACAACATCGGTAATGAAGGAGTCTGTATGAAAGAAGCAGACAGCTGAAAGGCCACTTTCCCACTTGGCACGCAGCCATTTTCCATTTAACATCCCCTCCTTTATAATCCAGCTCTCCCTATGAGAATCAGCTTTTAAGGTGAATCCATTTTGCTTCTTTCTTTCAGTAGAAAAAAAACCCTATTTCATATTTCCCCCCATTACATCACTCAAGGAACCTTAATGTTAGTGTGTGGCAAGATTTCCTCTCAGCTCAAACAAAGCTTGTCTGTTTTGGTGATCAGATCCTCATCAGAGAAGACAAAGAAGAGGGATGAGGACAGATGTGCAGGGGAAGCAAGTGGTTTTAGAAAGATTTCCAAGACAGCTGCAGGCGGAGCAGTTACTTTTACAATAGTTTGGCAGCGGTTCAGATTTCTGAGTGTTCCACCCTTCTTCCCAGCTTCTCTTTTCCCTCCCTTTTCCTTCCCAGCTCATGGCTCTCTGCTGTTAAATAAAAACATTTCTAAAACTCACTTCTATTTCAGCTGCTTTCATGGCTTCTTTTTCTTCCATTGTATCATCCTTTTCTGCCACAGAAAAAAAAAAAAAAAAAAAAACAAGATAAAAAACCCCCAGTATACACTTGAATTGGGCCTGTAATCAATATTTGAAGGTCAGGCTTCACGTGACGAGGAGGAAAGGGGAAGCGGAGGAGACGTGGAACAGTTTGTCGGCTACGTTACACAAAACAACGTCATAAAGAAGGAGGAGGAGAGCTGGAGCAAGGCAGTGCGGTGAGCCTTGGCTCTATTATCGTGGTGTAAACACTCACACAACCCCCACTGTTGTGGTTACCTGACACAGAGATAAAAGATCGTTTTTCTTCAGTCACCTCAGTGACCGACATGTGCGTCAGCGGGTTCTCGCTTTGAACGCGAAGACAAAACCTTTGTCAGTTTATTAAACCTTTCTGATCCTGTTTGGGACGGGTAACGTGAGAAAATATCAAAAAAATATCAGAGCAATGTGTTACCTCTGATTATTGATCAGGAGCTTTATGAATTCTTGGCTCTGCTTCTGTGGAACACAAAACATTTTAGTTCAAGACAAGAAGGATTAAAGGGGTGCACTAGGATAAAAAAATAGTTACAGTTTCATTTGCAGCATGAAAGAAAACTGAAAGGTAATATCACTTGCCAAGATGAAGCACAAAACTAAACGCGTTCCTGCAAAGAGACACAAAAGCGCATTCGTTTAGGATTTTATGAGGTAGACCCACAAAAAAAGGTGAATTACTGAAAGGTGAAAGTCTAATGATTTGGTTTTCAAAACGTAGCTCACATTCGTATCGTTGTTCCTTTTCTCTGATACTCCCAACATAATCCAGTGCAACCAACTTCAGTCGGAAGTCACTCAAAAGCGAAACAGAGTTCACCTGTATGTAATACAATCTCAGAATAAATCCAGCTGTGAAGGCCCCAGAAGATTGCTGGAGAATATTAATGAAGAAACAGCATCTTGAAGACCAAGGAACACAGCAGACAGGTTGGAGGAAAAGTTGTGGAGAAGTTGCGTTTCCATGTAATTTCCTTACCTGCATGCAGAATTGTTCACGGGACAGAGAATAAAAAGGTAGAAGGATTTTTATTTACAATAAAATGTGCAAAACAGAAAGTGGCTCCTTCTCAAGGGCAGAGTAACAGTTAGATAGAGCGAAGGACAACTATCGAGATGAGTCTTACTACCAGAAGAATGAGTAAAGATGTGACACGTGAGCCCTCACAAGGTGCTGTATCTGCTTTGATGAGCCCATAACCAGATAGTTGATCAGTAAATATCAGATATTACATCAGATCAAACAGCACTCAACTTCATTCCGTCTCACGGCCGTCGTTCACACACAACGCAGAAGTAAACTGAATGAAGAACGTGAAGGGCGAACAAACCTGGGTTATATTGGATTGAACCAAGCTTGACTGATACACGGCCAAGTTCGGCGATGTCACACCGTCCCATATTGGAGACCCAGGTGATGGTTTGATGGAACATTTCAGAGACTAAAGAGCTGCAGTAGACACCTCTGGAATCTGATAATCCAAGAGAGATCTGAAATGGATTGGTCTAACAAAGAGATCGGTGTGGAACCCAAGCCAAACTTCATCCTTGGGGGCACAGAGAACACAAGGAGATTGAGTTCAAGTAAAAGTAAGTCAATGAAATGAATTCTTTGCAGAGAAAGGCACATACACACAAAGAAAATACTCAGAGAGTAGCACAACTCTACCAAGAAAGGCTGATCAACAAGTGCAAGACCGGTCATCCAACAGCTCTTTAAAATCTCCAGACTCTGATGAGGTGATTGCAGACAGGTGTGTTATCTGCAGCAGGCCAGCCACGTTTTCCAAAAGAGATCCTCTGTACAGGAAAATAACTCAAATATGCACACAAACTCACGGCCACACCAGGATGGTGACAAGAGAAACTGAAGTTGAACATCTCACACAAGACTGTTTGGTTCATTATCTGAAAATGAAATATGGAAGACAGTATGGCACAACTATTAACCTACCGAGTCATGGCAGGTCGATGTAAACTGTCAGGCCTGTCAAAGGAGATTAATATTTAGAGAAGGAACGAAGAGGCCCATGGTAACTCTGGAGAAGCTACAGAGATTCACAGATCAGTTGTAGAATCTGTCAACCAAGAAGGAGTGAGTCACTCACACCACAAATATAGTCTTTATGGAAGAATGACAAAAGAGAAAGCCACACGACACACATGAAAGAAGGAAAATGCAAAAATGCAAAATTATATATGATGAGGAAAACCGACACAGCGTATTTCCTTATGAAAGCAGCATCCTCTATGGTTAAACATGGTGGCAGCAGCATCATGTTGTGGAGATGAAGAGTTGATGGAAAGATGGATGGAGCTCATTACAGCCCAGTTCTACAAGAAAACCTAATAAAGCTGCAAAACATTTGAGTCCGAGACAAAAGGTTGCCTTCCAGCAGAATGGGACGGCACACTAACAGCCAGGGTTACTGTAGATTGGTTTAGATTAAGGCATATTCAAGTGTTACAATGGCCCGGTTAAAGTCAGGGCCTAAATTCTTTCGGTATTCTGAGCCAAACATGCTCTCCATCAAATCTGATCTGTTATTGTGTTCCTCAGCCTTTATTTGACGATGTTCCAAAAGTTCTTCGTTGTAATCAAAACAGGTTAAATGCTTTGTTAAAAGTTTTCTGCTTTATTTTTCATAAATCATGTTTTACATCAGCCTGTATTTTGATCAACCACAGACACCCGTGCCATCTTTAAATGTAATCTTCCGAGCATGGTTTTTTCACTTATGCTCCCCCATATTATCACACTCCCACCTCTGTACATTCACTGTGGTGTTCTGGATCACGTTATTTCAAAAGGTTTTGGATTAAGGTTCTTTTTCTCTTTATACAAAATCTGCACAGATATTAGCATTTTCTAGTTCATTTTACTCAGCCTGGAGAGCCAAAGAAACTGATATACAACAATAATAATAAAGGCTAGTCAAGTTTATTTAGACAGCACATTTTAGAAACAAGGCAATTCAAAGTGTTTTACATAATGAAAAAATAAAATAATAAACAAGCAAGAAACAATACATGCTAGGGGCAAAGTTAAGGAAAGCGATGAAAAGTTGAAAAACAGACTGTTCCGGTTATTAATAACCGAGGGAAACTGTAAGCAAACTGATTTTTAGCATTGACTTAAAGGAACTCCGTGTTTCTGCATTTTTGCAGTTTTCTGAAGGTTTGTTCCAGATTAGAGGAGTATAGAAAATTAAAACCCCTGCGCTGTGTGTAAAATTGGAGCATCATTGATTTTCACCAGAATGACATTCTTCAACTGTTGCCTTTTCCATCAGGTAATTTCAAGACAGCAAACCAGTTCCGAATATTGATGAAAAGAAATTCTCCATCTCTCTGGTCATTTGTTTAACAATGAGGGGCCATGAGGCAGATGTGTAGGCAAAGCCCATAGGTCTTCTACTTAGACAGTTCTGGTGTCCACATGTCCTTCTGTAACTTGTTCATATGGATAAGGCTCATTAAAAGTCACAGATGCTCTCAGATTTCTGTCTTGTTGAAGCAGGTGTTTTTACAACTGATGCAAAGAGGTTCTGCCATAGATAGTTTATTTTCACTATATGTCTAATACTCATTTTTACAATTTTTCCAAAACAGCTGAGAAAAAAGCAAGGAATATTTTAAAAACTGAGAATAGGTGTGAGCATGCAATTCCAACCAGAGGAATAAATACACATCTGCATGGGTTTAAACTATCATACCTAAAGGTATTGGGAATTATTCTTTATCATTATGGTTTATTCAAGTGTGGAGGCTAAAGAAAATAGACTCCCAAAGAAATGTATGGAGAGAATTGACAGAAAGTCTCAAGTTTTGTTCAGAGTCTGAGCAGAAAACTAACACACAAACCAACTTTCACACACAGTCAGAAAGCGCCATGGTCCAATTTGCTGAAATGTTTTGAGAAAGATTTAGTTGACTTGTTGAACGACTCAGACTTTTGACACTTGCCGAGCACTGGCAGACAGCAGAGCGTATACCAACTGTCTGTCCACACAAGTCTCATATGGGACGAGAAAGCACATTCCCTCCAATTCCCCCCAGTGGAAATCTGATCCCCTTCAAATTTCCAGTTCAAATGCTGAGAGAAAAGCCTGAGAAATGCAATTTGCTTGAGAGCCTTGACAACTCGGATGACAACGGCAGCAAAACCCAGTGAACTTTGTGGGAAAGAGATGAACAGCAATGAGCTTCTTGGCACATATAATGTACAATAAGTGTGTGTGAGTCTGAATGAGGGTTTGTTCCCATAGAACGATTTCACTAAGAAGTGACTTTGATTCTTTAACGATTTGAGGAAGCAAAATATGCGTAACGATCATTAAGCGCTGAAATTATGTTGCATATCTTGAACATACAACAATGGTTGTTCTTCAAATCTTGCCTAATCTATTGTTGAACACTTAAGTCTGATTGTAATTGCCAAGTAATGGGATACATATGATGGCCTACTCAGAGCAGACTGAAGCATTTGCAGTTTGAGCTGCTAAAACCCACTCAGCTGAATGTATTTATTTTACATTCAGCTACTGCAGCACATCCATCAGGTTAGAAAAAGACATCTGAAATCAGCACAGTTTGTTTTTACTTTAAATGGATTTATTTCGCTGTGAGTCTTTAATCGTCCGAGGAGCCCTGAAGGAGTGGATGATGGACGATGCAGTGGACAAAGAATAGCAGCAGAACAGTATGCACAGGTGAACATCTGCATCTCTACATCCCACCCAAAGATCTTCCAAAGTTTTAGTGGATGTAAAACGCAGTGTAGGATAATGTTTGCATTTGTTCCTCCTCATGAGCTGAACAGTCATGCATTGGCAGGTAGGAAAGGTTCTTTCTCATTGGAGCATTGCGGGTTTGTCAAACTGCAAAAGCAGCTATGAAAATCACCCCCAGAACCAGCTCAGATGCCATCCATATGGTGGTGAGTTAACGAGGAGAACCTGCACCTCCTCACAGCTGCTTGCTCTCTGGAGCCACTTTTCCTCCCCCAAAGTCTCAGGCTTTTTCAGCTCACCTAGTAAATTACCAACATTTTGTTTATGTGTATGGATGGGTAGAGATTTCTCTCTCCCCTTTGGGTCAATCTTTACATTCCCATGTGTTGATTTGCAGAGCCTGTTTATACCTCCAGAACGTTTTCACACTGTGTCATGTTGCAACCACAAATTCCAATGGGTTTTATTGAAATTGTATGTAGTAGACAGACATCAATGAATTAATGTTTTGCATTTCTTTACACAATAAACATCTGTAAACAGTAATTTTCGAATGCATACATTGTTGCACTGGTTGTCTGCTCAGGGTTGTTGTTTGCATTCCAATAAGTTTTCTTCCAAGATTTCCTTCTATTTACCACCATTCATCTCCCCCCCTCGACTCTGATCAGCTTCCTTGTCCCTGAAGTAAAGCATTCCCACAGCATGATGCTGCCACCACCATGTGTTCACAACAGAAACGGTGAAGTGTGGTATTGGTTTTCCTCCATTTATTAGTTTTCCAAGGCTCATCTGACCAGACGATCTTCTATGTGTTTACTGTGCCCCTTGAATGACTTGGGACAAATAACACGTTTAAGATATTCTTTTAAAACTCTTTCTCATTGCCACTTTTTCCATAAAGTCCAGATTAGTGGAGTGCACAGCCAATAGTTGTCCTGTCAACGTATTCTTCCACATGAACTGTGGATTCCTGCAGTTCCTCCAGTGGTACCACGGGCCTCTAGGCTGCATTCTGCCATTCTGTGCTCTTCTCCTGTATTGTGTGAGTATTTGATTCGGGGGCCTCAGAGTCAAAGGGGGTGAAAACAAATGCATGCATTTTTCAGGTCTCCCACATAAATTCCCAATAAAACCCATTGTACTGTTTGGTTTTTAATATCTGTACAGTTCAAGGGGTGTGAATAGTTTTACAATGCTTTTATCTTTATTTTCTTCACATAAAATCAAGTAAAAAAAAAGGATTATTCAACAAAACATTTTTTACGGAAAAGAAGTTTGGATTTTATTTTTGTTTTACTGAGTCAAACACAAAACTAGACTTCTGGATTTTTCTATTTCTTGACTACTTGAGCTTTTTGTTCATGAACAATCAGTCTTCACGTAAGCCCGTGCTGGCAGTTCTCTATCCTCTGGGCCTCTGTTGTTTTCAAAGGGGACTTCTGCCTGCTTCCCTGTTATTACCTCTGAGCTTTAATTAACAGACACACCTGTCACTTTGCAGCACATTTACACAGAAGGTCATAACAGGGGCACTTGGGAATTTATGCTACAACTGTATTTTACGCTAGAGTAGGAAGCCCAATTTTAGCTGCTGATCATTGCCGAAGAAAAGCCTCTCTTTGGAGAGTATTTTCCCCTTGTGGGTGTTGTGGTTGAGGTAGGACTCTCACCTTGCACGCAGGACCTGAGTGTGTTTGCAGCAGCCTGGTTAGAGAACAATACTAATGGAAACATCTTTGGGATTGCATCTGTGAGGGCTTGTTGGTTGTCTGCCATGCTAACAAGCAGACTTAAAAGCCCAGAGTGACAGCCCTATTAGTGACTAATGGATCCTGAGACAGCTGAGACCCCTGACGCACACAAACCAGCACTGACACACACACACAGTTAAAGACCACCACGCCCAAGAACAGGCCAGCGACTCCCCATAGTTTTTTTTTTTTTTTTTTACCTCCATCCTTTTAGTTAAAGATCTTTATGGGTGAAGGAGGGGAACGAGGATGTGCCGATGGGATGTGCTCTCAAGCTTTCAGCAATCGCTCGAGGTAACAAAAGGTCAAGGACTCTCATTTTTCATCTCAGCCAATTACCCCCCTGTCCTAACCTGGCTTTCCCCTGCCTCTCCATCTCCACCTCCTAACCTGTTCCGCTCCATCCTGTCCTTTAATCACATCCAGTCACATGAACACATGCATTACTTTCCTCAGAGACACACAAACAACCCCAAACTGTCCTTGAAATGAACAGGGGAAACACGATGATAACGTTCAGTGCTCCAATAAAGTGAATTACTTAAATTTTTATTCGTGTTTTTTTAATGCATTGCTCATTCCCAAGTGTCCTTGGCTGCAACTGCGGAGCAGAAAGCCACTTGGTCAAATCGTGACTGCATTTCTGAGACTGTGGTTTTGTTGTGTGTTTGGGTGAACCCGGAGGGGTACGGCCAAAATCAAGTAATGAGGGGAGAGGCTAGGGCAAGGTCTGACCTTCAAGCTCTCTCTGGTATGCTGAACATGCAGCAGGAAACAAGAAGAACATCTATCTGTCTACAAAAAGGGGGAACTGTTCGCCTGGAGGCAGGGATACGAGACACTACAGAAGATAGCAGTGAGCTGAGCCGCTGGAGCTGTCAAATGTCCGCGTGTGTGTGTGTGTGTGTGTGTGTGTGTGTGTGTGTGTGTGTGTGTGTGTGTGTGTGTGTGTGTGTGTGTGTGTGTGTGTGTGTGTGTGTGTGCGCGCGCGAGTGCGTGTGTGTGTGTTGGCTGATAGACTCTGAGCGGGGGGAGCCATTAAGCATGGCTGATGTTGCCGATTACTTGTGAAAAAGGACGACAATTAACCCCTCACTTCTCAGTGACCCTCATTCTCATACTTAACCCCTCTTAAAGGTCAGAGGGCAACGGGCTCTAAGTGGCCTGTGGGTGTCTAACAGACCAATTCAAAAACAAATCTGTGACAGAGCAGCAGCCTGCACAGGAGAGTGATCATAGCTGCATTTTTATTTACCTTTCTTTATTCTGATTCTCCAAAATAAAATCCCAAAGCAGGGTAAGGGTATAAAACTAAATCTTAAGATTTCAACATACAATATCTGAAAATGGAAAGAGATTCTACCAAGACATAGGCATCAAGTTTAAAGTAGTGTGATGGACACATCAAACGTGGAAAAATGTGAGCCAATCAAAATAATATTTAACATTTTGGCTAACATGCAAAAACAGAAAAGTTGCTGGTGAACCATGGTGGGTTCAGCATCCTGCTGTGGGGAAGTTTTTATTTAGCTGGGACAGGGAAGCTGCAGCATTACAGCCAGAGCTAGAATGGAATGGTTTAGATCACAGGTGTCAAACTCCAGTTCTAAAGGGTTGGTGTCCTGCAACTCTTAGAAATGACTCTGCTTAAACACATGTGACTCAAATTGCCACAATTGCAATAAAAGATTTTTCTGAAAAGTATTTAAAGCTGCTATAGCAAATCTGCAAAACAAGCAAGCTTAAAACATTTTCTTTCATGTCATTTTAAACAATGTTCTAAAATAGTATAGTTATAAATATTTTGTGGACATTATAAAAAAAAAGATAACGGAAAAAAAATGAAGTAGTTCTGTCACATTTATCTAAAAACCTCAGCCAATAACATGGCTCGGTTCGAAACCAATGATTGGACCATCCGGTTGTCTGTCTCACTGGACAAGCTCACTTCCGCATTTACCTGGGTCCTCCTCTCATTTCGCGCTCCCGCATTTTGCAACAGAACACCACTGGTGTGAGAGGTTCTCCGCTCAATAATGTAAGAGAAGGAGAAACAGCCGGCTGCTACCGCTTCCACTTTAGGACAAACTACCAGAGTCCCAAAATGAAAAATGGCATTTGAAGTCGTGGAAAACAAAAAACTTTGTGACCTCTCGTTTATTGTGGCAATGCGCGTTCCCATATCAGGGGGGCGTGGCCTAGGGATGATGGCCGAGGGGTGAGAGTTCTGTGACTGTTTATGTTGAAAAGCTAGCTTGTTATGTAGATTTGGAGTAGCAGCTTTAATCAGGGGAGGGGGCTTCGTACAAACTTTTCAGATTTTTATGTGTTAACATTTGTTAAGACCTCTTTGTGTTGATCTGTCATCTAAAATACATTGAAGGTTGAGGTGGTTAAAGCAAGACAATTTAATTTGTATAGCACACTTTCAACAACAAGGGAATTCAAGGTGCTTTACATGATTAGGGGATAAAGTAAAAGCGGCAATAAAGCATAAAACACACACAGAGCACATGACAGGTAAAAACATTACTCAAAATTACTCATTTATGGACAATCCTGAGCATCCTCTTCATGAGACTATCCTGCAACAACAGGGTGTCTTCAGTCGGAGGCTTCTTCAGTTTTGCTGCAACAGAGACCGCTACAGGAAATCTTTCCTGCCCACAGCCACCATGATCTACAACAACTCATAAAGAATTAATTGTATGAGCTACAACAACACTTAATTTCCCTCTTTATACTTTATATCACACTTAAATGTCATCATATCAATGCATTATCAGACAAAGATAGCCGTTTTTAAACATTTTCATTTATTAAAGGGGAAAAGTATCCAAACCAAATTCCAGATTCAAATGCAATCAAGATGCTTGAACCTAAAACAGGCTGTGTATAGTGAAAAACCCTTCAATGTGCTTGAAAACCAGTCTGTAGTCATCATGCCAGTTTGATTTCGAAGTCTTTTTACCCTTAACTGAAATCATAACTGAAAACTGTGTCCTGTGTTTAGTCAGGTTATTTGATATTGAAAATGTGTTGAAATGTGTTTGATGATCTAAAATGTTTTGTGACAAAAAAAACAGAAAAAAAAAATTTAAAGGGGCAAATGTTTTTCCACAGTACTGTGCATGACACACATTTGTGCTGAACCGTGCTACGCTATTCCAACATTCTGGCTGCACTGAAGAAGTTTCTCTCACCACAGGACATTGACAATTGAAATGGCCCTAACAGTAGGGCAGTCCAACCTATTTTATATTACGTCAGCAAGTAATTATTTGAGCACTTGAGGCAATTTACAAAAAGAGGTGACATCATAGGTGACACATACTTTGTGGATCATGTATAACATGTTTTCAGATTACCCAGTATATGTAGCGAGATAAAAAAAAAACATGTGACAGCAGCTTATAGTAGCAGAAAAACCTTGGCAAAAATGTTTTTGCTGGATTTGTGGATTTTAGCCAAACAGGCTCAGAAGAGGAAAGTACAGAATGTGACTGATTTCAAAGAATGATGTCTGGTAGATGTATTTGTCATGACTTGTGGGTCTTTGTGTTTGTGGTTCTCAATTGGTTTTGCATTTCCATTATTTTCGGTTGTCGATTCTGGGGACCAAGGGTATTCTTTGCATGTTCATTCCTTTGTGTTGAGTTTCTAAGTGGTTTTTAGGGTTCTGCTCTTTGTGTATCGATTTAGATTCTTTTTGTAAAGTTAGTCTTTCGCTCTTGGTTAGCAAGATTCTATTGTGTTATATCTTTTTTCACCAGTTTTTTTTTAAATCTGTGTTTGTTTTTGTCACCTTCTCTCAGTTTCCCTGCTCAGGGTCTTCCCCAGGTGCTCTGCATTCTCGTGATGAGTTAAACCTGGTTCTCATGTTGGTCATCCACCTTCCCAGGAGTTGAAAGCCTTTCAACTCCCTTTGCCTCTTTGCTACATTCTCTGCTGTCCATTGCTGTATCCTCTGTATCCGCCTTGTTTCCCTGTGCTCCAGTTGATAAACGATCCTCACTTTGCTATATATGAATCATGTTTTCTTGCCTGTTTTGGGGTCGAGCTCCACCACAAAACATTACAGCATTAGAGATCCATTCAAAAGGTTACCAACTCCTAATCCAAAATGTACACATTGGTGTGCTAAAATCTTAGAACTACATGTTAACGTTTAAGTCAACTTAAACAGTTTTATTACTTATATTAGCTCTGTGATATTTGTTATTCAGGTGTAATTCTCTTATAAGCGCTGGTCATTTTCACACAAAAGTCATGGTTAACCAGCTGATTAAAAGAGGCAATTCAAAGTGCAGAGAGGAAATAAGACCAGAAGTCATGGAAGAGTTATTTTCCTTGCTGTTCTTCTGAATAACTTTCTTGCTTAAATTTCCACTGAATACTGTGGAAATTCAGCCAAGATTGAGAATTTATTGTGAGTCATTACCCATGCTCATACCCTGTTAACGAGCACATGTGACCCTCTTTTGCTCTGATTCCAGGAAGATGAGTGTACCTGTACCACCGCAGGGAATCTCAGCTTGAGTATGCCCCCCCCCCCATAAAGACCCCTTTGGTGTTAGTACAGAACACTGGAGCCAGGCAGCTTGTGGTGGCTCCCCTGAGATACTGGAGGGGGTTAGCAGAAGGATGTTGGTGTAGGAGTGTTTCAGGGATCTTTTTCAGATATGCAGTGTGGACGTCAATATTCAATCCAGCATGAATATATCGGCTCAACTCCCCGGGTTAGCAACACATCATTGTTTATTTCACATTTCAAAGTTACACAGTACAATGTGAAGCGTGTAATGTAGTGTCTCTGCTCTCTTTATAACATGTAAGGACTTAAATACTGTCTACATATGCATTGTTCATTTAAAAAAGACTTTGACAGCTCAACTCCATGTGAACAATAGCAAGAAACTCTGAAGAAAGAGACGTCTCTGCTGTGTTTGACAGGGCCTGTCAGCGCTGGTTCTGATATGAAAAGGAAGACTGAAAACGAGGAAAGAACAACAAAAACACAGCTGGCGATTTTAGATGAGAGAAAAACATTCTCAGGTTGAGTCTCGGTTCTGTTTGAATACAGCAGCCCCCCTGTTGTGAGGGGAACTACAGTCAGCTGGGTCTTCAGTGCATTTGCTGCTACGCTATTAACTCCCACAGTGGTTTGAGGTTGTTCTATGGTAAAGGGTGCAACAAAGTTTACTGTGCTACTGCACTGTTATATTTGATATGTTGTATAGAAATACTACACTTGAATGTAGATTACTGAATGTTTTGGGTAGATCTACTGTAAGCTTAGTTTATTGTCTGAGGGGTCAAACTTAATATATTCTTGTTACCAGTAATGTGGATGATCATGATCAAATAAGTCAGATTCGCTTTTTTAGAACATAAGCGACAACCATGCTAATTTTAATTTGATAAAATTCAACTGAGTCCAGCTCTTCCTGGGATTAATAAACAGTGCTCTAGTCCAGAGTAAAAGTATGATGTAAACTGACATCTTCTGGGGGCAAACGTTTTGTACCCTATGCAGAAAAGAAATGAACAGTTTTCCCTCAAAGGCGAGAGCTTGGTGACTGCTGTGTATATGCATGAGGGCAGGGTTTAGACTGTTATGAATATCTGTTTTTATGGGATTCATTGTTGATAATGTATGGTTCGTCATTATTTTTGCTTATTTTTTAGATGAAACTTCTCCCTCTCCTTCAGAAAGTTGTGGGGAATTACAAACATGGATTCTTTCCGTTTTTACCTGTGGAAACTGAACTTCTTGTTCAGTAATAGCACAACACTGACTGCAGGATAGTTCAGTTAGAGATTCTTAATTGGTCTTGTTTAGGGGTGCATGTGAAAAGTTAAATGTCTCTGTGTTAGTTCTGGGATAGATGGACGGATGGATGGGGGAACAGACGGATGGATGGATGGGTGGATGGATCCTTATCCTGCATTACGTTATTCACCAGTAACGTGATTGCACCCTGTCCAGAAATAATTGTACATTAATTTACCCCATGGGTGGAGTCAGTCTTATTACAAATATCTTGTGGATGAATTGTCCTTTAATTTCAACTCCAGCTCACCGGTCCTAATGATTCAGCTTCTCTGTCTTTTAAACATTGCCCATTTTCCAAAGCAGGATAAAAATAATCCCACAAAAAACGAAGACAAAAAAATTCAAATCTCACTTAATTTCTTTGCCAGCTGAAACAGTGGATGCTTCACTTTGATATTAGGTTTCCAGGATTGCTGGTGTAGAGCGCCTGCTGACACAGAAACAAACACAGTGTTGTCGGCAGACAATTATAAATGTAAAGGTTGCGTTGGACACCATTTATGTAATGCATTAAGGTAGAGGCTTCTCCTTTTCTCTATCCAAATGACCACAATTGTGATGATAGAGAACCGGTCCAGCTTGGCAGGGTCGTGGAGTCCATAGTTGGGTTTTTGTTTGAATTACATGCACTTAAGAACAGTGTTGATCTCTGTCATTCGCCTGGCATGCAATTATCCTGCTGGGTAATTACACAATACTCAAGCACATGCGCACATTTTGCACGCGAGCAAAGGCAGACAGTTACAATTTTAGGGCAGCTACACCTGCAAGTCTTGTCACTACATCTATTGCCACTCTCATTACACCGCTATCAGTTTAAATCTGCTTGTAATTTCAGTTCTGCTCATCGGGTCACAGATAATGCAGATAACAGAAGAACAGAAACAAATCTAGGAGTTGTAACACTTTTTCTAACACTTACCCACAAGTTTGTCTTTAATGCTCAAATGTTGCTCACATATCTTGAAATCAGAGCTGAGGGCATGTGACAGATCCATCTTTGTTCACTTAAGTGCTCTTGTCCCTCCTTCTTCTGCTTCTCTTTCATCCTTTACTTGAAGAGCTGTGGCCAAGGTTCAGTTTCCCTGGCTGAAATTGAATTAGGAAAATCAACTTCATATTCATCCCTCATCTTTAATGAGAGGGGTGGAAGGATTTCAGAGGTGTTTTCTTTAGAAAGGTCTCAGTGTTCTGGGAAGGAAGCCTAGAGAAGTAGATTAGCCAGGCACCCCCACCATCACTACCCCAAAGGAAGGAAGAAACAGAAATGCTGGACTACATCACATGAGCCCAGGCTCACACACATAGAGGAGGGAATAAACCTGGAGTAAGCCAGGACAGGAGAGAGGTGTTACGAGAGCTCTCAAGAGGTTATTCTCCTCTGGCTTACAATCAAATAGAGCCTAAGAGGAAAAAGGACGGAGGAAAATCTAAAACACATTTTCAACCTTTGCCTCGACATGTGGAACCTTTACTGGGGCTGTTTTCTTTTCATCTGGCTGGGGTGGAACTGAAGGCCTTCCATGGTGTCCCCTCTGCCCTCTCCTCCCAAAGGGGGCCACACTGACCTAATTATCAACCAGGACACGGCCTCGCTGAGAACAACAGAGCCTTCGCAGCGTCACGTTAGTACAGTATATCACCATATCACCACCTCGCTAAGTGAACATCAGTCTCCTTTTGCGGGGTTTGAGTGCTGAAATTACTTCTGACAGAGTCTGCAACAACTAATTACTGCATCAATTACCCCTGAATATTTTTTAAATAATTGTACAAACACAAACTTTAATATATTTTATTACAATTTTAGGTTTTAGAGCATCACACAATACCTCATAATTGTAAAGTCGAAGGATAATGATGCACAGTTTTCTATGGTTTACTAATAAAAATCAGCAAACTGTGACATACATCTGTATTTAGCGACTAGAGTCAATACTTTGATAAACCACCTACTCAATTACAGCATCACATTTTTGGGGTACATCTCTACCAGCTCTTTATATCTAGGGTCAAATGTTTGTCTATTCTTCTTTGCAAATACAAGAACAGAGGATCTGTGAACATCCCTTTTAAAGTCTTGCTATATATTCCTAATTAGATTTTTGCTGCCCATTCTGACTATCTTCCCCCTCCCTATTGAAGAAAAACATCCCCACCTCTATGTTTCACTATGGAGATTTTGTTTTTTTATGGTTATGCACAGTGTTAATTTTCCACCAAACAGATAAAAGTCAATAGGGTTAATTTTAGTCAAATCTGACATGGTGCTTCTTTTGGGTTTTCTGTCCCCTGCGAAGCTTCAAACAGGACTTTTAATGGTTTCATTTCAGGAATGGCTTTCTTCTTATTATGTAAACGACTAATAGTTGCCTTGTTAATACATTCTTGCACCTAAACCATGGATTGTTGAAGCTCCTTTCACATATGTAGATGCTTAACTACATAACTAGGTGACTTTTGAAGTCCATTGGATGCAAATGCAAATTTTTCATATAAAAAAAAAAAAAAAAAAAAGTTGTTTCTCTTCGCCATATTTATTTTTGGTAGTGGATGTGGACATGGCTGATCTCTAAATATCAATCAGTCTCAGTGTGGCATTGTAAAACATGTATGCTTGATGCAATGGAATGATTTTAGGGTGAAACAATGTTGAAATCAAGCAGTGCAGCTTTGAAACAGAAGGGGAAAGCGTGGGTGTGATGCAGACCACCAGACTCTCGGCAGCTCCAGTCTGCGACCTCAGCCCTTACACATGTACGCACACGTTGAAACGAGGATTTTCCTTCCCCCCCAAAGCTCAGTGACGAGTAACCGTCCGCCCACAACCAGTGCGTGGGGTCCGCGACAGCTCTCTGCAGTACACTCTGCTGGGTTGTGTGCGTGTGTGTGTGAAACGTGGGATTCCCTCTGCTACATGTCATGACACTGAAACAAAAAAGGTGATGTCCTAAAGTTTAGGGAGCTCTCTTATGATTGAGCCTCTGAGCCTGTTCCTAAAAGAGGAATACATCCAGTTTAAAGATAATTCTCACTTATCAGAGTCAAATTGGTGAAATATAGTTTGCAATTTTTATTTGCAGTGGCGCCAACAACTGCCTCCAAACTCCCCCCCCCCCCCCCCATACACACGGGCAGGTTTAGCTTTAAATGTATCAATATTCAACCAAGAAGTTTATTTCTGACAGGAAATGAGAACTGGTTGAAAACAAAAGCTCTGTTTTTACTTACATTTTGAAAAATAACATAAAAAAAATATTCTACCATTCTCAAAAGCCAACAGAAACATTAGCATTGCAACAGTCAAATCCTTCTTGTAACAGATGAGCAGCTTTTTGCATGTTTCCACTAGTAGGCTATTTTGATGATTTGTCTTTGGTCAAGCTTATCTTCAGCATCCCCTGGATAATTCACTCCTAATATTTTGTTATGACTTTCGGGGTACCCCCCTAAGATCACAACTGCACTCTATTAGAAAACTTTTTTTCGGATGATTTCAGACATAAGATTAAATTTATAGTATTATAATTAAAAAAATTATCTGGTTGTTCAGATATGTATGCAGAAACCAATAGGTTGTATGAAGTCACTTTAAACTGATTGCTTTTTTTGTTTTTGGGACAGAAACTCATTCACTGTAAAAACCTTTATTTAACTATTGAACATTTCATTTATTTTTGCTGGGATATTTCTATTTCTCTGTATCAACTTTTTACTTTAGCTGCTTATTGCTCTTTTTTTCCCCCCAGCTCTAATAACAGTCTTGTTGCATTACTTTTTGTTACACTTTTCGTGAACATGTTAAGCACTAGCAGCAAAACCAACCCAAACCGTGTTCCGTTTAGTTTCACTTCTGCAAAAGTAGGGCTCTCACATTTTGCAGTTGTTACAGGTTTGTGTGAGACGTGATGTAGGTTTCCATAAGGATTCTCGATGTGGAGACCATAAAGATCAACAAACCACAGCATGTCAGCATGATTGCACTTAACTGACTCATGAGCAGTGACTTGATCACCACAGTGTAGGCAGAGCAAACCACAGGGGAGGTGGGAGGTGATAATGGTGCAGAGAGGGGCAAAAGCTAACCGTGAAGTAGCTGGGAATCCCTCTCAGGCTGATCAGAAGAGGAGTGGCAAGTTAGAGAGGTTCACGGCGGGAACCTCAGCAGGAGTTGCACACCAGAGATTCAAAGCTCTGCAGCTTACGGAGAGGAGGGCAGAAAGTGCAAACCTCAAAAGGTTAAAGGTTTCTACACATGAGCACTTCTTTCTTTTTTTTGTGAGCTGCAGCAAAAATCCCAGGTGAGAAAAAGCCAGACACACTGTGGAGTTTTTCAAAAATTATTCATGCTGGGAAAATGGGTCATTTCAGGTAAGCTGGTAACCAAAAACAACGTGAAACAACTAAAAACAGCTGACTGTGGCATATAAGAAATAATAAAATATGCAGAGCATAAATGACACTGCATGATGGAACTTTGTCATTGCTGCTTGACAAATAAAATCGGTATAAACAATGTCCATTAAGAGTTTCACCAGTAGGAGTCATGACGGAAATAAAAATGTCTCCCTTTTGATTCCAGTAAACTTGAGTTCAGCTAACTTGCCGGGGTGTTAAATAATCGGCGGTTTTGACGAGGGAAAGAAATGCGTAGGCACTAACGTAGAAACATTTACTGGACTAGAGTCAACGAGGATGAATACTGTGCTGTGCAGCTGTGCTGAATAGTACCTCACACCTCAAGAATAATGTCTACAGGAACAACATTTCTGAACTGTTAGGATACATTGAAACTGCACCTGATTTGCCAGGTTACAGTCACAAACTGTAATCTATTTTATTGGTTCTTTATGTGATATACCTTTTGCCTCAAAGTGGCAAAAGGAAGAAAAGAGATTTTTAATGTGTAACAAATAAAAATCTGAAGAGAGCAAAGTGCATTTATATTTATTTTGGTCTGGTGTAAACACATCACCTTTTGGTGCAGGTACAGCAGCAAGTCATCCAGTAGTTTGTCTCCACCAGTTTTGAAGGTCCAGAGCCCCATCTATCTTCCCTTCAACTCTGACTGACTTCCATATCCCGACTGGAGAAAGACATCCACAAATATTATGCTGCCACCACCGCACATAGCATTTTGCATGTAGGCTAAAAAGTTCAATTTTGGTCTCCTCTGTCCAGAGTATACTTCCATATTTTTGCTGTGTCCCCTGCATGGCTTCTGGTAAACTTAAATAGAAAAATATGCTTCTTCTGCCCATGCTGCCATTTAGACTAGATTTGTTGAGTGCACAGTAACAGTTAACCTGTCAGGAGATTTTCCCACCTGAGCTGTGGATCTCTGCAGCTCCTCCAGAGTTTCCAAGGACCTATTGGATGCTCCTCTGATTAATTAATTCAGATTCAGATTAAATAAACCCCCCTTTACTCTTAAATGGGGCTGAATAAAAATGCACGAGACTCTTCAGATATTTAACAAGATGTTCGAAAATCAGGTAGTTTATTAGTTTTTTTTGTCTTGATTTATCACATAAAATCTCTATAAAGTTTTTGTTTGGAAGGTAAAAAGATGTGAAAAACAGCTGAGCAGAGGTTTTACCTTTCGTGTTTCATCCTTTGAGGATTTTTCTCCCAACTCATAAAAAAGAGGGTGGTCTTGCTTATCTTACATTTTTAGAGGTGACAGGAAGGTTAGCGGTGTTGTATTTCTCAGCGCTATGTCCAGGGGGTACCTCAGAACCACCAAAGAATTGGGAAATGACTTAGAGGTCATGCAGGGTGAATATCTTGTTCTCAGGGTGAGGGGCCTTATTGGATCTGTGGTGAAAGTGCTAATGTGTTTGGCTTGGTTAAGATGCACGGCGGGTGATCGTGTTGTTACTTGAAACCAAGCTTCTGAAACCTGGACTCTCTGCTGACACGTAGATCCTGACGTGATGAATTAATTTTTATTGCCACAGCATATAAAAACCCTGAAAGAAAGTAAGTTGGCATCTACAGGCAATCACGACTTAAATCTGCATCTGACTTCCTTCTGTCAACAGGAGTCTGTGTAGTTGCTCAGTCTCTACTTCTTGATAAAGCTTGCCCAGACGTCTGGTTCTGATGGAAAATCCTGAATCTGGTACCAAAGAGTGTTTTTCTTCCAAAGCTCAGAACTCCTCCCATCTGCTCCCTACCTGAAGGCTTCCCATCCAGACGGGAGCCAGACTGGAGGACAAATACGGGGCTAGAGAGTAAAGACTGGCAGGTGTTTAGAGACTCGGCAGGGTGGAGGGAAACTTGGGCTGACTTAAACTGGACCTGAGAGTGGGAGGGGACCAGACAGGTAAAGTTTAGAGGAAAAGATTGAGGAAAAAGAAGCCACTAGCTGTTGTGGGTATAAACCCAGACACAAACATAAACACTGGCAAGCACTTGAATAATTCACCTTTCTTGGCTGCCCCTCAGCTCCGACTCAGCATAAACAAATTTAAGATGGAAAACCATCAGTTGGACCCAGTAAGCCTCAAACAGTCAGACGTTTGAAAGTAAAGGAACATTTTGTTGCATAAGACCATCAACTTCTAAATCACATCAGCGTAAACTCAATCAGTAAACTCAAGTGGCTCTGAAGAAATTTCATCCTGCAAGGTATCACGCAGTCTTTTTTAAAATTCTTGGCCTGAAATAGAAAAGAGAAAATAGCCAGAAGGTCTCACATTTCACCTCCTCGACAGGAGACACAGAAACGCTACCACGTGTTAAAATCATAAGCACTACATATCCTCAGATCCTGGATTTATGAGCAGAGGCCGGAGAGTAAGGTTCAGTGTGAGTGACACACCAGAAAATAATCACGTCCTTCACCTGACACACTCTGAAACTTGCTCTCTGTAGTAACATAGTTAACAAACACAGAGTGACCGGGTGCAGGGTTTTCTCCTTGGAAGGTATATAGTTGTAGATGACTGCAGCTCCACGGTCTGACTGGTAATGACATCATGGCTGGGTCTGCTCCCTGAGGTCCAAGCTGCTCTGTATCTGCGAACAGCCACTCACACGTTTTACAACAATGCACCCACAACGGATAATCTCTCTCTGTCTCTTTCTCTCTCAGAGATGCTGGGTTGGTCACAGTCCTGGAACTGGTGACAGTCTTCGGTGGCCTTTTTTTCTATTCTTTTGATGTTCTTTTTTTCATCAACACTCTCAAGTTTCAAAGATGGTAAACAGAGACTCAACCGCACCCTCGTAAAAACAGCAAAGTGTGCAAACTAAAAATGGCAAGGCCATTTTTTTTTTCCTTTTTATTTGAGTGTGACATTTATGTGAATCCAGTGTGGGTAATTCTGCACAGGAGGTGCACGCTCTACTGACTGAACCATGTGCAGGCCAAAAGTGTAAACAGCTAAAGGCTAAAAATTGTTAATACTCCTTGCAGGTTTAGATTCAAAATTATTTGACCAACATGTTTCTTCTGGGAGTAGACGTACAAGTAGAAGTGGAAGTAACAATAATAATTCGAGTGCCTCAGCCAGGGTCCTGACTCCATTCTGTGGAGGGAGCAAAATATTAGGGTGATGGCAAGGAAGCCTTCCAAACTCAAAGACTTGGAGCTCATTTCAAGATTATTGGTGAGCAATCATAAGAAGTATTTGATTGCTGCAATGTCAATAATGATTTTTCCACTGAGTACTGAGATGGCCATACATAACCTTAACAAGCCATATTTGTTCAAATGTAAATCCATACTGATTTGTTTTTATGGCACTAGTGCCCTTTATTCAACAGTAGCTTCCTAGACGAGAAGAAGTCCAGAGAGAGAAGAGGAAGACATGCACCAAGTGGCACAGGGCCAAGAATCCAACAGAAGACAACTGTGTCGAGGTCTAGTATCCTTATATAGTACACCTGCTCCACCACTGAGCAATGTGGTACCCTTTGATTTGTTTTTACAAAGACAATGACACCCATTGTGAATCGAAGTATCTTTTGGTTCCTGGTTTAGGTGTCAGAAACAAAGCGTTTGGTTTAATGGAAATAACATTAGGTCTGCCTGGAGTATGAATACATTAGAGCCTGTTGATAGAAAAAGTGATGGTTTAAAATGTAGGAAATATGTGGAGCTGCACTGTGGTACAGTTGTTTGTTAGCCTTTCAGTAAGAAGTCTTGGGTTTGAATCCCAGCCTGGAGTCTTTCTGCATGGAGTTTGTATGTTCTCCCTGTGCCTGCTTGGGTTCTCTCTGGGTACTCCAGCATCTTCCCATCATCCAAACACGTGACTGTTGGGTTGATTAATTACTCTAAATTGCACCAAGGTATGAGTGTCTGTGTGTGGTTGGTTGTCCTGTGTGTCTCTGTGTTGCCCTATAAATGACTGACCAGGGCGTACCCAGCCTCTCACCCAATTACTTAATTGCCACTTTGCTGAAAGTTTAGCAGTAAAGACAGTTTTATTAAATCAGAGTTTCTTGCCTTGATGACAATCAACTTTATTCTAATTTCATGACTTATCACACAATACAGTAATTTCATCCCACAATGACTTTTATTCAACAAATGACCAGTGAAGGAATAATGTTGCATATTGTTATGATTTTATGCACATATATTAACTGTGAGTTGTTTTTTTTCTTCCCTGCACCTCTGTGAGTGTTGGTTGGTGCTGAACAGCACTGGCAGTACATCTGTTCTAGTGAGTGTTTACGGTGGTCCATACCACTGGAGTCAACCTGGGACAGTTTCTTGGACAGCTGAGTCAGTGAAAAACACAAGAAGTGATAAAGAACAAAGGAAGTTTGGGGAATACAGTGGTAAACAAAACAACAAAATAGATTGATGCCAGTTAGCTGTTACTGATACAGTTTTAGTAACCGCTATTATATTATGACAGCCCAGCAGTCCATGATCATGTTTGTTTATAGCTATTTGAGGTTGACCAGTCTTGTTCTGTATTTAGACCAGAAAAATACATTACTCATAGGTCCAGTTCAAATTTAGCCTAAACAAAAACACTCAAAATGATTATTATTATTAACATTATTCTACTTTATGTAGTTCGGGTCAAAGGAGGAAGTGTCATGAGCCATACAACAAGGAATGTCAGGAAGACTTGGTTTGGCTTGACTCATCGACCATCAGGGGTCGAATGATTTTAAGGAAGCTCCTTTAATATTAAGAAGTGGATTGGGTAAATTGCGGTCAGGTGCAAACGCGGCACTCTGCCAAGGCCGTGCCCCCAGGTAAAAGACCTGCAGCTGCATAGAGAGAAGCACAAGCACACCCAGCACACTCACACTCACACTCGAAAACCATTACCACTGTGCCAGCATTTTTCAACAGCGAAAACGGTACATAACTCTTAATCTTAATTACTCACCTGAAATAATGCTAAACTGAATGTAAACTTCACTGGTAAGGAGAAAATCCAGCTGCCTGTAGTATTCAACCAGCTCTAAATAGTGTGGGAGTCTTTGTAAGAGCAGATATGAAACCACACCCTGGTACTCTGCTGAAGGGAGTCTCTTTATCCATTGGCAGGGGGTTTCCCCATTTGTGTGCTTCAATGCTGTGTTCAGTTACAACTCATACACTGGAATGTCAATAGGCCTACATGCAATATTTAAAAATTTTTGTTAGCACCAAATGTCTGCAGAGTCTCATTCTAAAATAACTAATCAACAATACTAACCATTGGTTTTGATATTGTATAATCCATCTATCCATGATCTGTTTACAGCCACCTCAACCTTGATAATGGACAAAATCGAACCAAATCTCCAATCAGATCTATACTGGCCACATGTTGAAATCCTAAAAGATACTGATGAAATTAAATTATTGTCAGAAAATGTTCTTAGTTTACTGTTGCATAAAGAAATAATAAAAAAAATAAATTATTTGTTTCTTTTGTTTGAAACATAGTGAAAACATACCAAAACTCAACTTTATTACCAAGGTGTTCACCAGACTGTCATTTTTGTGCTACACCTTGGCAGTTATTGTGGTGTTACTATAGACTGGACTATAGCTTTTTCATATCTAGGGAAAATAAAAAGTCAGATCAGGAATTTTTCCAGTTAAAAGTGATATTTTGGCTTTTTTTTTTTTTATAAACGTTTTTGGCAGAAAATAGTAATGGGGAGATCTCTTTAAAATCTAAGCCCATGACCATCTCCCTTCAGACACACCCATTAACTGAGCTTGGCTGACTTCTTTATACAGAAGGTTTAGAGACTATAAGTATATACAGACTATTTTTACATCAAGAAGACTGTGGTGTTCCAGGCCTCACACAGACACAGACACCATCTCTCTCCACCCGATTACACGCAGTGCCTCACCACCCACCGCTTCGTGTTTGTTTAATATGGCGTTTCAGCACGAGAACAGTATATCCTGCTCCCATCTTAATAAGGGTCCAACTAATTCATTACCGAGGCATCCTTTTTGATATGCAAGTCCTCCACACCACATACACTAGTAGTCTGGTTCCTGCTGCATCGTGGCACGGGCCAAAAATTTTCACCAACAACTTTTCTCTTCTTTCTACCCAGCCAGCGGACAGCTCCTAAGCTCTCTTATTCTCGTCCCAAAATGCACACATGCTGACACAGACACTGGTGCACGTGCACACACTCACACAGACTTTATTGGGGCTGGCACCAGAGCTGGAATTTTGTCTGTCTCGTACCAGGGATGGTTAGAAGTGCTCAGAGAGGTGCTGAAAGAACGGATTTGAAATGCTGTGTTTTCTTGGAGCTCACAGTTAGCCTGAGTTTATCATTAAAGTTGTGATAAATGCTGTAAAAGAATGATGATAATCTGCTTTATATGAATACTCTGCCCCAATTTAATGCTTTGTGTCATTTACATTTATTAACATATAATTTATTTTTTAATTGAAAAGTCACAAACAGGCTGTGACAAGTGTTATCAAGGGCACTAATCGATGGTATTAACGAGAAATATCAGGATGCATATCGTGTTGTGTTTAGGGGTCCCATTTAGTTTTACAACATCAAGCATTGTCAGAAGGAAGTCATATCCAACAATTCACTGTTTTCTTCTCATCTCCTATAGACTAGGATTTAGTCCCAGTAAGGGACAATGTGCCACTGCCAGTTAAAGTTGGAATGGCAGGCAGGACAGAAGAGTTGATAGAAGATAGGGTACCAGTTTTGCGTTGCCATGCATGCAGGATGTTTCTCTGCAACATGCCCACAACTGAGCACATATTAGCAAATACATTAGAAGCAAAGCATTTAAATACTCAAAAAGTATACGTTTAAAATAAACTTGTCTTACCTAAAGATCTGGTTAAACAAAAAGTTGAACATTAACATAATCGTTGGAGACGGACCAACAAAAATCTCGATCACGCTGCACCTACACCAAAAGAAAATAGAGTCAGCAAAGCTCAGTCAACCACAAAGCTCACAAAGAGCCAACTGGGTTCTCTAAAACTAAGTTAAGTTTGAGGAACAGAGAGCAGAAACCTCCAGACAGAGAGTAAATGTCCAGTGAAGCATACAAAATAAGAGCGTCATTTTGAATCTGTTTTTTTTCTGTCAAACCTGGGAAAATACAGAACACAGAGGTATTTTTAACAGCTCCCTCTTTAATAGGAAATAAGGGTAACTTCTTTTAATGAAACAAAACGGTGGAGAGAAGGGAGATAACGCTGCTGGCGCTTTGGTTTCTGCATACAGCTATACTCTCATGCATGACTGACTTCTGTTTAGGAGTCATCTGGAAACACCTCAGGACTCAAGTTATTTCAACTCCAACTTCGTACAAAGTGCCTAAAGTGAAAGCGCATCTGGAAGGCTTGCTGATTACAATGCAGTACTTTCTTCAAACATATAATGAATAATCCAGGCTTACAGCTGATTTATCTTTTGCTAAACCATGTTGTTTTACACCAATGACCCACAAATTCTGGCAAGAAGGCTTCTGTTTTCTGAGAGTAAGTTGGGGGAAGAAACTTCTCCCGCAATGGACCACGTCACAAACTTAAGCAGAGCTAAGCTGCGTGGCATTTTCAGGACATTTCAGGGCAAATTTAACAGAGTCCTGCTGGGAGAATGGTGAGCAAATCTATTTTTAAAATACAAAAGAGTCGATCGCTGTTTATGTGATGCAGTTTAATCCTCACAGCTGCTGGGGGCTTTTCTTGTGGTGAAACCTCTCAAGCCAAATCTCCCATTTGTGCAGAAAGAGGACTGTGTGTTCTCTATGAAGCTCAACGCTCGAACCGCACTTGAGCCACATCAATCTGTAACTATTTATTTTACAAGGCAGATTGTATTCCATGTAAGCCAACACAGTACCATTGCACTGGGGTAAAATGGGTTTCTCTCTAGAAAGCAACGTGTTATTGTGTCTTGCAATCCTTTTTCACATCCACTGACCGTTTGAACATTTAGTCACGTTACAACCACAAACTTCAAAGTATTTCATCTGGATTTTGTGTGATAGACCAACACAAAGTAGCTGTCGCAATATACTATAAATTGAGCTTAATATTCTAATTCTGATCTATTTGAGTTTTTGTTTGTGATTACTTTGTTTGCACAAATATTATAGTATAAATATCCCATGGTTTAGTCACTCCTTTGTCCTCATCCTGTTCCCGTCTCTTAAGTTCTGTTAATAAAATCTTCTTTTTTACCAAGATCAAAGTGTCCTCATCTTTGTATTTGGTGCCCGGCAACACCAAAACATACAGAGGTGCATACTTGTAAAGTGGAATTAAATGATACATGGATTTCAAAGGTGTTTTACAGATAAAAATCTGAAAAGTGTGGCATGCATTTGTATTCAGCTCCCTTAAGTCAATCCTATGCAGAATACTATGTAGAACCATCGTTCTTCTTTACAAAATAGGTCAAGCTCATTCATGTTAGATGGAGAACATCTGTGAAAATCAATTTCTTTAGTTTTACTAAGGTTTATATGTTGGATTTTGACTGTAAAGCATGAATATGCTTTGACTTTTGCAGCCTCTAAAATGTATTCTTCACAGACTCCACCTGGTCTTTCAATCCACTCTCACCAGCTTCTTTGTCCCTGCTGAAGAAAACAAGATGGATCGAACAGTTCTCTGTGAGATATTATAGGCTTAGAAAATTGTTTTAGAACCTAAACCTGCTTTAAACGTCTCAGCAACTTTCTCCCTGAGCTGTCTGCTATGTTTTTTGGATGCTGAATTGCTCTATAATGTTCTCTATCAAACCACTGAGGCCTTTATAGAACAACTGCATTTATACTGAGATTAAATTACACATAGGTGAAGTCTAAGTCTAAGTAGTTGACTTCTATAGCACCTGATTTCATTTATGGATATAAGAGTTAAGGGGAATGAATATAAATGGAAATCACACTTCAGTTTTTTTAATGGATAAGAAAATTGCAAACACGTATATAATTTTACAGAAATGTGAAAAGCTATGAATACTTTTTCTGGACGTTGCATACAGGCCAATAGGCTTAACTCTTAACAACTCTTAAGAAACTTGGAACTACTAAATTCATCAAATTAATATTCCGCAATAGAAAATAAAAGACACTGATATCCTTAGAAATTCTGATCGGCCTTATTCAGCTGTGTTCCTTCAAGCTTTCAGTCTGACTTATAGGTAGATTAAATAACATCAAGATTACTGTGAACAGCTTAATACGTCACAATCCAGATCGTATCCAGTGCTCCATCTGACTCCCTAAAGCTTCTATTTGTTTATAATAATCCAAACATGTGATGTATTAACGTTGCTAAATCCTTCGGGTTCTGTGTCTTTGGGGCTAAATGGGGTAATTTGTTTGGTTTTAATAAAGCAGGTGTTTTTCTTGGGTCAGCCTGTCAAAGAGCAAATTGCTTTCTAATCACATCACAGATGGAAAGTCCAGATGATGGTGGATGGGGAGCTGTGCCACATCACTGCTGACCCAGTGTTCAACATGGGCCTCTGCTTGTTCCGACACTTGTACGGCTCCGTGTGCAAGCTGTGTTTTCTGTAGGAAAAGCAAAACATGTCAGCTCATTTGCCCTAGTTTAGCTTCTAATCACAGTGATGAGGAGGAGGGGAGGCAGGGCCAGTAACAGCAAGCACCTTCAGATGAAGAGCACATTGATCGCTGTTTAAAATCATGGATCGGTTAGTATTTTTCCCCCACCACTGACAAAACAAACTTTATTCTTTGGCCGTGAGAAGAAGTTCAGAGCTAATTTCTGCACAATGGTACTGAGCAGTGCGTGAAAGGCAGCCAAAGTAAAGACAGCTAAAAACATAAAGGGGAAACTTGTTGTACCAGTTCTGCTAAAAAACAATGTAGCATAAACGTGCATTCACACAGGGGCACAAAGGGGGAAAGCACACCCCAGGAAAGAGCCAGGCATCACAAGGATGCCTGTGTGACCATTCAAACAAGCAGAGTGTGGCTGTGGGCCTAAAACAGCCAGCAGCACATTTCCATAACAGGAAAGGTCAGCGTTGTGTCTCGAGGGGTTTGAAACCGTTAACACAAGCCTTTCTGGGAGCTCCCTGCCCTGCTCCTCTACCTGGACTCTACTTACAGTCGGCTGTACCGCAGATCATCAGTCTCAATTGCACACACACATATATATATATATATATATATATATATATATATATATATATATATATATATATATATATATATATGGTCTGGAAGTTTGTTCCAGATAAGAGGAGCATAGAAAGCAAAAGCTGCTTCTCCATGTTTGTTTCTAATTCTAGGGATGATCAGTGGACTAGCAGACCTGCTTGGACTGTTGCAGTAATCAGTCCGAGCAGAGCAGCACATCAGCACCATAGACTTCATAGGTTGGACATCAACTTTTCAGAAGGCAACACCATCCGCCCTTCAGTCTGCCAAAAGCTGTCATGATGTTAGGTGTTTGTGTTTGAGTAATAGTTAGTGCTTTTCCTTCTTTCATCATTTTCCCTTTAGTTCTGTTTAACTTTTATTAGGATTGTTTTCTTGTTTTCTCGCCTTTCAGTATTTATTCTCTTCTGTCCTGTTCCCTTCCTCGTTCACCAGTGTCTTTATTATAAGTCCCTTTGGTCCCCTTGATATCTGATAGTTACTCTTAAGTAAGTTCTTATTTAGGATTTTTTCTGTCTTGTCTTTCCTTGTTTCTCTCTGTTTCCTTCTTGCCATTCCTCCTCTCTACCCCAGCTGCTGATTGATTCCACCTGTGCTTTCCCTCTCACCTGCAACCACTAATTAGTCCCTGGTTTTCCCCCTATCACTTTCTACTTCTCAGTATATTTAAGCTCTCTCTTCACTGCAGCACTTTGCAACATCATGACAAAAACATGTTCTGTTAAAGCAGGAACAGCAACATCCCACCAGAGAGGCCGGTTAAACGCTCACCTGCTGCGATGACTTTACAGGACAATCATCCGAAACACACACACAGCAAACTTATTATTAAACTTTAATTAATCGGCATTTACATAGTTTTATGCTGGGAGTTAGCGTATTTATAAGCCCACTATAGCGGGCTAGCATTAGGATTAGTTTACCTTAACAAGTGGTCTGGCTTGTATTCTGTTCCACTTCATGCTGCTTTATGGCGTCCCCCACTCTCCTGTACTTCTCCAGAATCTTTTACCTTGCCAAATGCTGCCTTTTCTAGTGTTCTCTTGTTTTTTTTGGAGTCTGACAAAAGCAGCTGGCTAAGCAAAATGTTGAACATTGCTACCTGTCCTCCATTGTGGTCACATTGTTGTAGTCAAGACATATTACAGAAAGAATAAATCATTGAAGAAATTAGCATTCAGTTTTAGGGGTTTATGTAAAGTTAGAAATAAAGCTCTGTTAGGGTCCATTGTCTGGAGGGCAAAATACTCAAGAGTCAACTGTGCCCAGGAATACCTTTTTAGAGTTCATTGAGTTATAAAAAATGGTGGCTACGCCCCCACATTGTCTGTGTTTCCTGCTCTGGCTTAAAAATTGTAATTTGGAGGAGTTGACTCTATATAGTTGCTTGTGTTACTATTCATGTGTGTGAAAGACATGATTTTGGCCAAACAGTGTTTGAGCTTGTGTTTCATGCAAAACAACAGTAAAGGAAGCTGATCCAGTTCTGGTCTTTCTCCTGGAGCAGGCTTTAGGGCCTCAACAGGGCCCAGAGGAATAAAACCTTAACGCAGCTTTATAAACCTCAACACCTGCAGCACACAAAAGCCCTCTGTGAGCAGCACAGTCTCTTATACACATCAAGTAATGATGAGTAATATTGTAGTATAGAAATTAAATATTGAAACGTTTCATAACTGATTATAGCAGTTATACTGAATTAAAGAAATAATCAGTCTGCATTATTTTGCATGGGACAGACTTTTATTGAATTTATAAAAACAGATTTTTATCAGGGCCAAAATTATATAGAGTTGACTAAAATCTATTCATTTTGTGTCACTTTTAACTCCTTCTCACTCACCTCACAGTATTCTCCTGTGGGGCTCCTGCTCTCTCATGACTGAGATTGAAATAATATTGACATTGGAGTGGCTTAAAAAAAGCAGCATAGCTAATGGTTATAATTATCTAACATAATTACGTCCAATAATAACAACAGATAATACTTCTCTGTCTAAGTGAGTGTTTGTTGTTGTGTCTGCAGAGATCCTCCCTGGAAACATGGGCAGTGCCAGCTCTGCACCGACTGAACCCAGCAAAGCCTCACCTTGTGGGTGTGGGTTGCTAACATTGTAACCTGTCAGGAGCAGGTATGAGACTGAGGTTTGAGGTCGCCCCTGGTGTCACTGAAATCCCCCTTATGCATGAGCGTCTGGTATTTAAGATTCACGGAAACAGCACAAAGTTCACCTTGTCAAAGAAGTAGGCAAAAGTGTGCATATTCCACTGCATGGCAAGATTTTAATAACATTTAGCAGAACCTGATTAATTAGAGAAATCCTAATGACAGTCTGCTGGAGTCCAAAGAATTATTTGTCTGTCTGGAACAGCAGACACAAGTCCATTTATCTAATTAAAACGGGGGGGGGGAAAACTGGTCTTCGGTGCTCTGCTGTTTACTGCTGTTTACTGCTGTTTGATGGAGGGCATAAAATACAAGCTGTGGTAGAAATGTGGATAGAATGGAGAATGGCTCAGAGCTGGGTTAGAAAAATTGGAGGACAAGAAACAGAGTAACAATAGATGGGCTGACAAGAACGATTATATTTCTTTTAATTTATTATTATGACTGTTTGAGAGCAGGAAAGCAGGGCTTTAGTTAATAATGTAGTAAATATAAGATTCTGCTGACACAGCCTGCCAACTACAAAAACTGCATTTAATTTTTTTTATTTTATAATTAGCTGATATCAGTATGAAAGGAACATCACAGTATGTTCCAGAAATATCTATTCTGAAAACCTCCACAGCAGATTCTAAGAGAAATGCTGTTCATCAACTGTAAAATTGATCCTCAATTGAAACCAGGTCCTAGCTTTGACTGGGCCATTCTAATACTTTACTATGCTTTGATCATTGCAGCTCCCCCCCAAGTATACAGTTATTTTGCCCTGTATTTACATCCTTGCATCTTATCAGCTTCCCAGTTCCCACTAAATAAAATTTTTCTCACAGCATGTTTCTACCACCACCACCACATTTGTATCTAAATAGAATACCTTTTTCCACACGTTTGCTCGATAGCCTATGTGACTTGTGGCAAATTGCAAATGGATGCAGGGATCATAAGCACCTGCGATGGACTGGCGACCTGTCCAGGATGTACCCCGCCTCTCGCCCAATGACCGCTGGAGATAGACACTAGCTCCCCCGACATCCTGCATAGGAATGATGGGTACAGAAAATGGATGGATGGATCATAAGCACATTAGGTCAGACCTTTGCACAATAATTTAATTTCTTAAAATACCTTCAAAATATCTGTAATGGAACATACATTTAGCCACAAGATCTTATCCCACAATGGTGTCTCGAGTCTTCAAAATATCAAAGTTTCCATGACCTTTAACTCTTCCACAAAAATCTTGTCTGAATGCTTTTAATACATGACAGTTCTTATATATGAATGATCTAATTTTGACAAGTCAAAGATACTTTTAAAAAAATTGCTCCATGTTTAATCGAAATTTAATATTTTTTTTATTGTGTTAAACACTGATTGGAACTTGGTTTTTTTTTTGTTTTTTTAATAGAGCAATATGATGTTTTACATTTGTTTATGTCTCTTATTTCGGTAATTGAGTAACTGTGAATTACTGCCAAGTGTGATTAATTAAAATATGGCCCTGTTTTAGATTCAGCTAGAAATATATAATCTCAGTGCTATGGTAAACTTATAGTAAAGATCATTCTACGGGTAGTGAAAGAGGTCCTTATTTAGACTGCAAGAAAAAATCTGTAAGATTATGAGACTGCAATATTTCTTCATTTCAGTAAAATTTAACTTCTTCATGCCAGGTTTTTTATGGCATGACTAAAAGTAATTTTGACAGGTTTTTCCACCTGAGCTGCAGATCTGTCCAACTCCTCCAGAGTTACAACAGGCCTTTTGGCTGGCCTTTCAGTTCAGGAGAATTGCCATGTCTTGGTAAGTCAGAAAAATAGGTGATGGGCTGCAGCATCCCTTAAAGAAAAACCACATGAATTTCACATGTGGTCACAGTTTCCACGTGTGATTCACGTGTGATTCCACGTGTGATTCCACGTGTGATTCACATGTAAACCACATGTGATTGACGTGTGATTCACATGTGAATCACCCGTCAATCGCATGTGATTCACATGTGAACACCACATGTGGTTCATGTGTTAATTACATGTAGTTCACGTGTTAATTACATGTGGTTCACGTGTTAATTACATGTGGTTCACGTGTTAATTACATGTGTAAACCACGTGTGGATCACGTGATGATCACACGAAAAACGTTCCAAAACCACATGTTTGCACATGTGAAATTCATGTGGTTTTTCTGTAAGGGATGGGACCATGACATAATCATCTAACAGACTAATATTAATAAATTTACTTCTAGTTTTGCTGGTACTAATCAAACCATAGCCACTGCTTTCCACCAGATGAGTAAGCGACACGTAACTTGATAGACTCATTTTACTTGTGATTTCAGCAGTGCATCTCTTCAGTGTATCACTTGCAAAAGCGTTCCACCCTGCTGGTCACAGGAGATCACGTAATCACAGGGGAATTGCAATTGCGTTTCTTAAAGGGTAGTATTCAGGGAAAGAAAATGTAAAGTTAACAAGTAGCATATATGTAGACCTGCTGTGTACTTTTAGGAGAGGGCCACGACACAGCGCTTCCAAGACGTATCCGATTCACGCTGCTTCACACCCGGTGGAAACGGTCCCATTGACTATAATGGTGGCTATCAGCCTAGTTTATACTTCTCCGTCAGCAAGTTTTCACCTACACGCACACGTTTTGACAGATGTTTTCGTTTTATACTTCTCCATTTTAGTGTCAGTGTTGCAAAGCATTTCCCCAACAGGACAGCAGGGGGTGTAGACCTTTTCTGGTGGGTATGCCTACCATTGCAGTGATGTCTCTGCTCCGACAGATTATATATTTCAGCTTGTAACCGCACATTCTTCCAATGAGCAATGGCTGACAGAGAGCAAGTTTTGATTGAGCTGGAAAGCTTTTTGCTAGAAGTGCCCGTCATTGAATACTCTAAAAACGCTTGTTAACAAAGCTGTCTTTTTTTGTTATCTACACTTCCTGGTGTTCAAAATCACCATATTAGATAAACTGGCCTTGCAATACAAAGCATCTAGAGCCCAAAAGGCTGCATTGACTACTAATTGCATTGACTATAAGGCACTGTTCTGGTGAAATGATCTTCAGCTGATGTTGGGCTGACCAGTCACAGACGTGCTCTCTCTGTTGCGTTCGATGGATAGTTTAAAAAATTGGGCTTTAATCCGTGCATCCTTGCATGGCCGTCGGAGAGCCCTTAGGTCAACAGATGATGGTGCTGCTTGTCATCGCACCTCCGCAGACAGAAGTGTAAACTAGGCTTTACGCTTTGCAGATGTGACGAGCCATTAGGGGTAAGTGCTGATCTGCTACCTGCATGTTCATTTGCAGAGTCAACACCTTTAATAAAGCTTTTAAAGGAGTCATAACGTATTATTATCTTGGATACCCAGGCTCTATTATAGTCTTTCAGGCCCTTCTAAAAAAAAAAGTTGAAAAAAATAAACACAGAGCTCCTCTGACCCTTATTTCTGAGGGCATTATTGTCTCGTGAGATCTGATGCGATACTTTGGCTGTCGTGGACGGCCAAAGTATTGCATTTGTATTAATGCAAATGAGGGGCGCGTTGATTGGTGGCAGGAAGGAAGGGGGTTGACACCGCAGGTAACGCTTCAGCATATCTAACCCATATCTACTACTCCCGCTAGCATACAATAGCCACATTAGCAGTTAGCTGCTGTTTGTTACACACAGTGGAGCAATAAAAACAAAGCCTTACCGTTTCAATTGCAGGCAAGTCTCTGATTTTTGGAATTGCCCCTTTTTCCAAACGGAGCTTCGATGCCAACTTCGCCTGATATTGTCCCAAATTCGTAAAGGATTCTGGCGTAAGAAAATAGAACAAATATTTCCATGTTGATTCTGGCGGTCGACAACAGAGCAACTCACGTGTTGCACTACGTTTCTGGTAGAAATGGTTTTTGCTCATTAAAATAAGAGGCTGTCACGAATATGTCTTCTTCATGCATCATTGCGTGAAGAAACTATCTGCATCTTTCACGCTGGAGTTCGTACTTCGAATCGGTGATGTCTCGGTCGCGAACGAACCGGCTCTAAGAGCTAACTCTTTGAAGTGAACGAATAGAGTCGGCTCATCATTGGGAGCCTTTTTTTTTTTTTTTTTTTTCATTCACCCCTGCTTGTTTTGGTACATTTGGTACACATCGTTTTGCATTAATTTTGGTAATAAATACACTTTAAGCAACAGAAAATCTGAGGAGCCGAAAGAGCCGGCTCTTTATGGTGAGTCAAGCCAAAAGAACTGGCTCTCCAAAAAGAGCTGGAATTCCCATCTCTAGAATTCAGTAATGGCAGCGCTCGACTGAATATGAGGGGGAGAGCAGCAGGGCGGGCTTCCTGCAGCATAGGTAGGTCTGCGATGTCTACATATGGTATATCCAGCGCCGACTTGACGTCAAGTCGGCCAGAAATTAAAACCACGTATTTGAGTGCACGTGGGCTGGTTGACGAACCCAGGGGTAAACAAACGCTTCACTTTTAAATTTTGGCTTCCCGGGCAGTGTATAATCGTTAGGCAATCATAACATACATTTTTTCTCATGGAAAAGTGAAAATTACAGGTCATGAGTCCTTTAATCATGTGAATAATCCCTATTTATCTTGATTTTCTCAGAGTTGGTTAAGCATGGTTACACTTTTGGGAATAAAAAAGCATTAAATAACACAGAAAACACTAGAGCCACATTCATCCAATTGATTCACAATCATGCACACATTCATACCCTGATCCGCAGATTGGTGGGCAACTTAGGATAAAATGCCTCGCCCAGATGTAACTGCAAGTGAATTGAGATTTAATTATTCACAAATACATGGAGATAATTGGTAGTATTGTGCAAAGGTGCAGTTTATAGACAACCAGTAGAAAAAGACATAAGCGATTTTAACAAAGACAAAAATAAAACTTACAAGATGCACTCAGAGATCAAGGTATGGAGTACAGGCAGAGAAATAGCCAACGAAGTAAGCTAAGAAATGACCCATGGAACAGAAGAATCCAGCCGGGAATGAGACTTAAATACTGGGGTGTGTGATTACTGAACAAGAAACAGGTAGTTGATTTATAACAGGCTGCAGCCTTAAGGGAAGGCTGAACAGGCAGCCTGAAGGAATACGACTAATTAACACATAGCAAGCTAAAGTAGACGGGTTATCTAACACTAATCCAAGCAAACTAAAACTAAATACACAAATAACAGAAGACAAGAATAAACTAAGAAACAAAACTCATAGGAATGAACCGATATCAGCTTCTAGGCAATAATGAACACAGAGAAATGGACTGTATACTGCAAACCTAAATGATAACAATAAACCCAGAGGATTGTGTAGAATGTGACAATATTGTACAGCTAAACATTGTTAGTATGATATATATATATGTGTGTGTGTGTGTATATATGTATATGTGTGTGTAAAAGTATCATTTGATATTACTAATAATGAATGAGAAGAAACACCATTAGTGTAATATTTATCTGCCCAAAAATGTAGAAAATTACAAGGGTAGTCCCAAATAACACAAATTGACAATGTCAGTAGATGGTGTTTCCACCATTTGCCGCAATGACAGCTTGACAGCAACTTCTCATGCTTCTCACTAGCTTCATGATGTTGTCCTGAGGCAATGCGTTCCACTCTTCCAAAAGTGCTACATGCAGGTCTGCTAGGTCAAGTGGGGGTGGGATAGAGCTGAAGATCTTTGTCCGAACCCGTCGGGAGCCGTCGGGTCGTGCCGGGTTTGGGCTTAATTTCTATTATTGTCCACGGGCTTGGGCCGGGCTCGGGTTTTAGCGGTCAGCTAGCAAACAAGATGCTAAATGGATGCTGAGGAGGTGAAACGGAGGTTAGCCGCTGGTGAATATGTGTTTTTGTTTGGAAATTATTTAAGACTCAGTCCATTTTAAGACAATGGACTGAGTACAGATGAGCCAGGTAAGGAAGCGCCATCTGCACCGGCAGCAGCAGATCAACAGCAGCCGCCAAAGCACTGACCCAGGGCGCCCAGAGGAGGCGAGGCCAAGACCTCCACCTCCACCAAGAGCTACCTGTTGAGCAGACTTCTTATTTAAGTGTCATCTGTGGCTTCGCTTTACAGACTCTACACACTTCCTGTACCAGTGTTGGTTCCTTTTTGGTGCTACAGTGTAAAGACACAAATGCTAAATTAACTTTTTGATCTAATTTGTTATATGAACGTGTACATTATGTTCTGAATCGGTCTTATTCCATTGATGGACTGCAAACTTGTCCACATTAAATCTTGCCTATTATATAATGTAAAATGAATGTCTTCAAAATTCCACATGGTTCGATTTTTAAATTTTCATTTAAATAAAAAGAAACTGTACAAAGAGCATGCTTAGAAGGATGAATGCAAATGGAGCAATAATGGGATTAGAAAAAGACAAGCAAAAACAGGGGAAGGATGAAAGACCAGAAGACGAAGGAGGAAAGTGTTGTGAAAGCAGAACAGGTCGAAGGATGGGTAGATGATACAGCAGCAGCTAAAAGCTGCAGATCATCTGAGCATCTCTTTCTTCCAGTAAGGCATGGGCTGATGACTCAGCTCCCGTCACATTACGTCAGCCACAGAGTGAGATCATCAGGTTATTGTCACAGATAAAAACACACTTGAAGTCAAAACAACTGTGAAAAACACGAAGTGAAAATATTATTGTATTATCTATTAGAGCATGACTTGCAGGATACAGTAATAAAGTTTTGTAACTGATGATGGCAACCACCTGTATACTGAGGAGATTTTTGTGTCAAATATTTTATCAAAGTTATTTAATGACACCTCTCAACCCTTTTGATTTAAAATAAATGTATCTCAAAAAGCAGTTCAAGACAATGTTGCCCTGTGACAGACTGAACACCTATCCAGGGTGTATCCCACCTCTGGGGATATGCATCAGCCATCTTCCTACAGATACCAGGAGGTCAAACAGCACTTGCTAGCACAGCCAGGACTGTCCCATCTCTTCAGTTCAATCCACTTTAGTTCAGTTTATTAATATAGCAGAGATTCACATCAGTTATCAACTCAAGGCACATCATAGAAGAAACTGGTTCAAATCATATCCAAAAACAAACCATCATTTAAATAAATTTCATATAATTACATTGACAAATTTATATTGAGTTACATACATTCCAATACCATGTGGCGTGATTCTGGCTTAGTAGTTTTATTGAGAAATCAACTTTGCACCAATCCCTGGACATAAATATGGCGACAGAGGGAGGGGCCAACTCCCTTTAAACAGGATGGAACCTCCAGCAGAACCTGGCTCATTAGGTGTGGCTATCTGCCGTGATCGAATGAAGCAGCAAGAGGAACAAAGCTAAAAAGAGATGATCAGAGCCTGTAGTACAATCTATGGGATGAAAAGATGACAACACAGAGCTAGTCGCAGCAGAAGCTGCTTCAATGCCTTTGTCCTGGAAAAATACATTACCGACTTCCAAACAACAGAGGGACTTGCATCAGAAGTAATGTTTGTCCACCTGTCCGCATTTAGTTTCCATGGTAACCAAGTGCTCTACTTGCTGATGGAAGGTGGCAGTTTCTGCTGCCTTTATTCATAGCTGATCGGAACAAGTCAAGAGGTATTAACTGGATTTATTGCTTCATTTCTTTTGTCAAAAATGAGCACTTAAGCCATTAATGAGCCATTAAGGGAATTACTCAAGAGAGTAAAAAAGTGTTTAGCAAAAAGACTACCTAAGTAGCCTATTGAGTAAGGAACTGATCATAACATGTAATTCAATATTCTTAATGGATTTCATTAGACATACAGAAATATAAAATTATTTGCTAATTCTGTTTTTTAAAGACTAAGATTAATTAAATAGTACGAATGTATATATTTATCATCAAAATAGGTTAAAGTACTTCCAGTATGACAGCATATAGTGGTTACTGATTTCTCTTGACCTTCAAATGGAACAGCAGGCTCAGCAGATAGCTGTTGTATAGACAAGATGTCTCACTTTAGCATAAAGTGTGGGTTTCCGTCTGTGTCTGGTGCATTTTTGGTAAAAAAAAAGTTTGTTATTCAATCAGTGAAGTTACTCGCCGTGGGTATAGTTTTTTCAGAAATTTTACTCAGGTAAGAAAGCCAATACTTGATAATAATATTACCTAAGTAAAACTAAAAGTGTGGTGTAGTAAAACTACTCGTAAAAGTAATTGTTTTTCTAAAAGGTTACTTAAGTATATGTAACTGAGTAAATGTAACTAGTTAGCCACCTGATTAATTAGTTCACTTTTACCTGCTATTGAAATATCAGAGTGTGGGACAGAGAAACACATCAGTTCCTCGTAGTGTTAGCTTTGCAGAGAAGATCACGTCAATTAAATCTGAGAAATTAGAGGGGTGAAAGCCAAAGACGCAAAAAAGATACAGGTGGAGATAGGGAGAGACAGGTGTAAAACCAGAAAACATAGGTATACTAAAATGAGTCAGCAAACCATTACATATGTCATCTTTCATCCTCCACCGTATTGATGTTGGCTCATAGTTGCTCATACCAAACAACTGCTTAGGAGGTCTGTGTGTTTGGAGATGCTTCTCATTGATGCTGTGAAACAGGAGTGGGTGCATCTGAAAGCAGCACCGGTTACGTGTATTTCAGTAAACTTCAAAGTTTTTTTTTATTGCAGCAATCCTTCCCAAGAACTAGACGATACTTTTCATTACTGTCATTCTTTTACAGAAGCATCAGGGGGTTGAGGGCAGCCGCAGAACTTCCTTTTAAAAACACAGAGGTTCTGCCTCAATCTTGTGTTTGGGGCTACTGGCCTGAAATCACCATCCCACAAACCCAGTGCGCAATCCACCTGGAACCAAAGCAAATACCAGATTCCCAGCTGGGACACAGCCTATAACCCAACATGCCAGCATTCTTCGGGGAGTTCAAACCAGCGTGCATGCATGGAAACTATTTCACATCTTTTCATACCGCCTACAATTTTCAGCCAGCGCTACAAAGTCTAAAGGCTCTGCCTCCAGAGATGGTCATAAAGTCCATCAGGGAACGGTGCAGTTATGGTTGCAATGTGTTTACACAGTCACACTCAGCGTGTGCACCAAAACTTGGAATGCTGCCTGAACAGCTGTGGTATAAACTATGCTGGTAAGCTATGGGTCGAACAAATAACTTCCCATGAACAAGCAGCAACATTCACCATACTATTTTCAAACTCTTGTTTATAATGTCTTAGTCATCATACTTTCTATTAAAATATAGTTGACTATGATACAGCATTTTGTTAGATATAGAAATAAAATATATAATGTGTTGGTCAAAAAGTTTTACATTCCTAACAGCAGTTTTGATGTGTGCTTAAGATAATTGTTCTGTTGGAACACCCAACCTTGTTCAAGTTTTAACTCTCTACTTGTTGATTTGGTCGGAGTCTGAAGATTATAGAGGCAGTCATCCTTCTTGAACAATGCATTCACTTTGTGCAAGGCACCAGTCCTCCTGGCAGCAAAATAGCCACGTAACATGATGCTGCAACCACCATACTTGACAATTGGAACTAAAGCCGTTTTCAGACAGAAGTTCTGGAATATTTGCGAAAAATTCCATCCGGTCTTTAACCAGAGTTGTGCTTTCAAATATACCACTTTTTTCCGGAACATTGCCTTTCGGCTGCTTGTACCAGAGGATCCGGATGAATGTCTGGGGGGTGGGTGGGGGGTTGTATGTGGATTTGACATAAACTTAGTGCGGCAGGCATACATGTCATTTCCCTAAATAAAAGGATTATTGCAAAGATGGCCGACGAAACAGCAGATCAACTCACAGTGCTCGTCTTTGTGATGTGTGCAATTTTGCCCACATGGAAATGCTTAAGAGACATCGATGAAGAAGCTGAAGAAGCGTGTTCTTATGCACTGCAGTTCACGGGACATTTATACGTCATCAGTGTGTGTGCTCACAGCGTTCCCTTCCCCTCTACCCTTTTCCCCACTGCTCCACACCCCTCCAGCTTTTACGGAACATTACCTGATAATCTGATTGCAAACACCATACTGTGAAAAGTCTGCTCTTGTTACTAGGTCTTCATCTGTAAAATTGCCGGTAAAGGGTATCCGG
This sequence comes from Valencia hispanica, assembly GCA_963556495.2. Taxonomy (NCBI): domain Eukaryota; kingdom Metazoa; phylum Chordata; class Actinopteri; order Cyprinodontiformes; family Valenciidae; genus Valencia; species Valencia hispanica. The sequence continues at coordinate 17,217,971 of OY747705.1, forward strand.
ACAAAGTCCGGAAGATTGCTTTCAGACTCAAAAGCAAAACATATGAAGTCCGGACAATTACCGTTTTCATAGCCTTTTTGAAAGGGGCTTTAGAGTGGGAATTGATAAGCATTTATCAATATTCAATTCAAAAATACTTTATTGATCCCAGAGGGAAATTAAGTGTTGGTATAGCTCATATAATTAATTATTTAAGGAGTTGTTATCGATGATGATGGCTGTGGGCAGGAAGGATTTCCTGTAGCGGTCTGTATTGCAGCGAAACTGAAGAAGCCTCCGACTGAAGATGCTCTGTTGTTGTATGACAGTCTCATGAAGAGGATGCTCAGGGTTGTCCATAATTATTTTTGATTTTATGAAGAATCCTTCTTTGCATCATCATCTCCAGATGTTCCCAGTTGTCCCAAGAACAGAACCAGCCTTCTTTATCAGGTTGTTGAGCCTTTTTAAATCCCTGGCTCTGATGCTGCTACCCCACCAGACGACGGCTGAAGAGATTACACTCTCCACAACAGACTTGTAGAAGATCTGCAGCATCTTGCTGCAAACCTTGAAGGACCTAAGCTTCCTCAAGAAGTACAGTCTGCTCTGTCCCTTCTTGTAGACGGCTTCACTGTTGGGCCTCCAGTCCAGTCTGTTGTCAAGGTGAACTCCGAGGTATTTATACTCCTCAACCACCTCCACTTCTTCTCCCATGATGGAAACAGTGTTTGACTTATCCCTGTTTCTTCTGAAATCTACAATCATCTCCTTTGTTTTGTTCACATTCAAGGTGAGACGATTGTTTCCACACCATGTCACAAAGCGGTCCACCAGCTCTCTGTATTCAGCTTCTTGTCCATCTCTGATACACCCGAAAATTGCAGAGTCATCTGAGTATTTCTGCAGATGACAGGTCTCTGATTTGTACTGGAAGTCTGAGGTGTACAGAGTGAAAAGGAATAGTGAGAGTACGGTCCCCTGTGGTGCTCCTGTGCTGCTTACCACCTGGTTTGACACACAATTCTTCAGTCTCACAAATTGTGGTCTGTTTGTCAGGTAGTCATTGATCCAGGCTATTGTTGATGGCTCCACCTGTGTCTTCAAGAGTTTCTGACAAAGTAAATCAGGCTGAATTGTGTTAAATGCACTGGAGAAATCAAAGAACATGATCCTCACAGTGCTGCCTGCTTTGTCCAGATGACAGTGGGTTGGTTGAAGCAGGTGGATGATGGCATCTTGAACTCCATCTCCACAACGATAAGCAAACTGCAGCCGGTCTTGATACGTTCTTGTTTGCTTACTCAGGGGTGCCAACAGGAGTCTCTCCAGGACCTTCATGATGTGGGATGTCAGGGCAACATGTCTATAGTCATTGATGACTGATGGGTGAGTTCTCTTTGGTACTGGAACAAGGCAGGATGTCTTCCACAACACTGGGACCTTCTCCTGAGTTGGGCTAAGGTTGAAGAAGTGCTGCAGAATCCCACAGAGCTGCTCTGCACAGGCCTTCAGGACTCTGGGGCTGACACCATCTGGACCTGCAGCCTTGTTCCGGTTCAGTTTCTCCAGCTGCCTCTTCACCTGACTTTTGGAGACAGAAAGGTGGGAGGGGGAGGCAAAGGGGGTAGCAGCATTTCCTGACTTGGTAGACGTCAAACTTGTGGAATCAGAAGAGTCCATGGCTGAGATGAAGGATAAAACATCCGAGGTGTAACAGGGAAGCTGTTGATCAGAGGAGAGTGGGATGTCTGTTTGGATGGGAACAGGAGAGAAGGATGCTGAGCTAGTTCCTGAACTGAACCTGTTGAAGAATGTGTTCAGTTCATTGGCTCTGTCCAGACTTCCATCTATCCAATCCTTCCTGTCCTTAAAGCCGGTGATCTTTCTCATTCCTGACCAGACATCTCTGATATTGTTCCTCTGTAGTTTGTTCTCCAGCTTCTTCCTGTATGCCTCCTTGCTGTCTCTGATCTTGACCTTAAGTTGTTTCTGTATACTCCTCAGTAATTCCCTTTCTCCCTCCCTGAAGGCTCTTTTTTTCTTATTTAGCAGTTCCTTCAGGTTACTGGTGATCCAAGGTTTGTTATTAGGGAAGCATCTCACTGTTCTGGTGGGGATGATGTTGTCCACAGAGAAGTTTATATAGTCAGTCACACACTCAGTCATGGCATTGATGTCCTCTCCATGTGCTTGGCAAAGAGTCATCCAGTCTGTGGTCTCAAAACAACCCTGCAGGGCTTCTTCAGCTTCCTGTGACCATTTTCTCACAATTTTCTTTGTAACAAGTTGCCTCTGAACAAGTGGTTTATATTCTGAACATAGAAAAACAAGATTGTGATCTGATTGTCCCAGAGGAGGTCTTGGTTTGGACATGTATGAATCCTTTACATTTGCATAAAACATATCCAAGGTCCTGTTTTCTCTTGTAGGGCAGCTGACAAACTGTTGAATGTTGGAAGTGTAGTAGAGAGCGAGGCATGATTAAAATCACCAGATATTGCCACAAATGCATTGAGGTGCTGTGTCTGTAGCTTAGCAACAACGGAACAGATGACATCACGTGCATTCTCGGCAACGGCTGAAGGTGGAATGTAAACAACTGCCAAAATTACACTGGTGAACTCTCTTGGTAAATAATATGGACGAAAACCTGCTGCCAAGAGTTCGACATCTGGGCTGCAGAGACGACACTTCACAGTAACATGTCCTGGGTGACACCATCTGTTGTTGACAAGCACTGCTACTCCACCACCTTTTCTTTTCCTGCTCATTTTCAGATCTCTGTCTGCTCGTACAGTCAGGAAGCCTGGCAGAGAGACGTTGGAGTCGGATGTGATCCAGCAGCCACATCTCCGTAAAACACATAACACTGCATTCACGGTACTCTGGCTGAGTCCTTGTAAGGGCTTGGAGTTCATCCATCTTGTTAGCCAGTGATCTTACGTTGCCCATTATGATCGATGGAAGAGATGGCTTGAACTTCCTATTTCTCTGTCTCCTTTTCGCTCCTGCTCTGCATCCACATCTCCTCCTTATCAACTCATCAGGGATTTGTGGCTTCAGTTGAGGTATTATTTCAGCTTTTGCAATGTCAATCAGCTGCTCCCGGCTGTAAACCACAATGTTGCCATGGTTACGCATCATAACAAGTTGTCAAAAAGTGAACCATTTACAACAAAATTCCTTCCAGCTTCACAGCAACAAAAACTAGAAAGTATACAGGTCAAAAAATGCAATTTTCCTCAAGAAAAAAGAGGAACCAATTTACAAAAAAACAAAACTTAATATGTAGCCAACAGAGCCACTCCAACATGCAGCCACCCAGAGCAGCCCAATATCAATATCAATATCAATGCCATTGTCAATTCTGCCTATCAATTCAATTCCTTATAAATTCCCGAGTGGCAAAAATGAATTCTACACAGTCTCCTGTACCAAGAGTTAAAATTAATTAATACAATAATTTTTTTCGCCAAAATTATATGTGCACAAGACTGTGAACATGAACATCTTAAACAAATGGCGGTTTATATCTGGAATTTTAAACCCTTACCATCTCCCTAAACTAATTTTTCAATAACAGATCCACTGGTTTGGATAAAATCAATAAGACATCATTTAACATCCATCCATCCATTAGCTACACCATCTATCCTATGCAGGGTTGCGGGGAGGGCTGATGCCCCTCTTCAGGAATTATCTGGGTGAGAGGCGGGGTACACCCTGAACCAGTCGCCAGTCCATTGCAGTAATTTAACATATAATTCTGATTATTTTTTTGCCACCAGAAAAACACATGCTGTAACTTTACTTTTAAAAGTTCACCGTAGATACTCCGTATGAGATAAAATGGGCTGTAACTACCTAGACCACCTACTGAAAATTGAGTTGCTCTACAGTGGAGAAGGGATGTAAGCGCTTCACCACGAACATGGTCACTGCGTGGTAACATTCATGCATCTTCTCATTCCACCTAGCTTCCTGAACAGCAAGCATGAAAAGGTTAACTTGAGCCAATATCGACAGGCTAGCTGCCTGAGAGCTATCTGTGTCTGTCATCATCGTCATCATCATCTAAAATGCATGAGAGCTTAAAATATTTGAAAGAATAGGCACGTTTCCACTATCGGAACTTCAGGGTAATTTAACCAGATCTTTTTCTGATGGGTTAATCTGTTGGCCCCTCCTCTCAGCTGCTGTGTCTCATAAAAGACTTTGGCCCTTTAAGGACTCCGCTAAGAGTCTGATGTATTTGTAACAGCGTACAGAGAATCGTTAAGAAGAATTGATAAATTTGGACCTTACAATTGGTCTGGTAAGTCGGAACCAGTTCTCAATCCCCAATTTTAGTTAGAACAGTGTTGCTTATTGTCTCATTGATTTTGGAGCAGGTCCTTCTTTCTTGGACAGAACTTTTAGTCTTTCGCAATATTAACCTTGCTTCAATGTGGAAAGGGAAACTGGAAAATTTCTGTTCTTTGTCCAATCATTTTAACCTTTTCTTTTCATCTTAGAGGGACTGTTTGGATCCGATTAAATGGACAATCA